>JAHWFO010098773.1:115914-173206 GCA_023313115.1 Rhysida immarginata | reverse complement strand
GATTTCAGCAATGTTCCCTTTTAGTGACTCGACTTTGCCTTGTAAAATATCATACTTAGTGCACATTTCTTGGCGCAAAACCTCTAGCTTATCCTTAATTATAGCATCAAAAGCTTCGAATCTGTAATCTTTACAGGCATCTTTATATATCTCGCCATATGTATATTTACCGTCACTTGTTTTTTGGCTTGCAATGCCACTTAACGCTTTGCCTGAGTCTGGCATTATGATAAAATTTAAAATAATAGTCAGTAAAGAATAGTCAGACTGCTAGCCCTGAAAAGGGCTTTTCCAGAATCAGATCTGTAGAAAATACAGCCTTAAAGAATAGGATATAAAAAAAAACCGCTGACCTTAAGAGAGTGTGCCTTCAATTACATTCCTTCTCCAATCTATACCATCTATGAGTAGCTCGAACCCGAGATGTGTGCTCTGCTTTGTATTTAATGGTTTATAGATTTTATGAAAAAAAAAAAAAATTAGTACTAACGGACGGGTTTATATTGTGCCACCCACGTGCGGGGGTGGACTCTCAGTGAGTGGTCCTATCATATACTAAGTTCCCGTACGTCGAGGCGAGGGAGGGTGGACCTCGAATTAGCCGTGCAAAAGAGTATTAGCTAGTACGTTTAAGCAAGACAACAACATTTATCATCTATTTGAACTTTAATTACTTATTTAAAAACCCATATAGCATTAAGACATTTAACAATACTTAACACAAACTCAGGGGCCCTCTGAAACGAACAGAACAAAAACATAAGATTAAAATGCAAAATTCCAAAATAAACAATAATTACAGCAAGTATTTTTGCCTAGAATTAGTTACATATTCAAATTGGCATCTCGCCGGCATAAGTGTACTTTTTTTTAACAATAGTACGCAAAAATGTACCAGGGCAAACTGCTCCAGCCACCCCTTAGCGCATTAATCAACATCAATTGAGCTAATACATCAATTCAACACTGGAACGTGTCATGTACCCCTTTTAATATTGCTGGGAGGGGTACCGTAACCCACTTAAGTATTGCTATTAAACCACTTCCGGTTCAATACTACAATGCGCCAACGAACCCTTAGGTTCCGTTTTTCCTCTGTAACTTATGCACGGGCGTGGGCAGTTGCCCTCACAACAGTCAACAGCCTTATGACTCAATTTCACGCTGGCACCTCTCGATTTGCTCAACAAGCAACATTTATGCCGACTCAGCTGAACATGGATGGTTCAGAAACGCTAATCAACATTCTCTGCCATATGGCATTAAAACCCAGAATGTCTGTTTCCTTAACAATATTCAACATGGAATAAAGTACCAATTGCACTGCTTCACAAATTAATCGTTCTTCAACAGTGCATGCAAAAGGAGCGTCCCGTCGGAAGAAAGTCGATAGCGACTGCCGCTCGACGCGTCATCACTGCACATAAAACAGGAACACAAGAATGTCAATATACATTTGATCAATGACCTGTCTATGCAGTTTTTCCCTTGTGATTCAAAAACAAATTCTCCGAAATAAATAAAAAAGCCACGGTCTCACCCAGCTCGATGACAAGTTGTCTTCTCAACGCTGTAGTTCCTGAGGACAAAGAACATCTAGGCCAACTGCTGCCACGACCATGGATTTCATTCGAACTCTACGACGTTTTATCGTGAAAATCGCCAATACTTTGAAACATCAGCATTTGGAGTTAATTTTGTATCGAACCGTAAAATCAACTGCATTGCTATCTGTTCCAGTTCCACTTTCAAGCGATGCTGATAGGATAGCGAGTAACAAGCGCCATTTTCGAAGCCTCCATCGCCGGTCGCTAGTTATCACTCCTCTACAAACCTAAAAAACGTCTTCTCCGGTCGAAAACTATATATTTGTAACCCCAACCTAAAAAAAGAACCTCTCTTAACAATACTTACACACAATACAAAAGAAACGCGGTTTTTCATAGAAAACCTCCTCGCCACAACAAAGCTTAGCAATCGACGCCAAAACATTGTTGCCGCGAAGGGGAATTTACATCGCTCTTCATAAATTGCTCTTAACAATTACCTAGCAAACTAAGCTTATCATGCACATTACAATAAATTGCAACCAATCTTTCACAAATATATAATGACAACGCCACAAACACGATATACAAACGAGTGAACTACCTAAAATACAACGAACAGAGCATACACCTACACATATGTACGCACGCACCACCCCCAACAAATGAAACACACACTGACCCTCAGTCACAATATATAGTTTGCATGGGGAATAGTAAGGCGTTATTGGCTGACAAACAAGAGAACAATAATTTTATCCCTTTTTTGTCTACTAATAATCAGGAATAATTTTACGTAATCTTTTTGCTAGGCACCCTATCATTCCTAAACGTTTTTATATTTCACTTTCATATGTTTCATCCTATTACATTTTTCTCGCCGCCCCCTTATTATTTCCTATTTGTCCTCCGTCTTGTCCTATCCCAACAGTTCGTCTAATTAATCTCATTTGTTCTCTTGTTTGTCAGCCAATAACGCCTTACTATTCCCCATGCAAACTATATATAAACCCGTCCGTTAGTACTAATTTCATATGTTAAAGGATAGTGGCAAAGCGTTGCCGCAGACCACTCAAACTGAGACAAGAAAATAATCATGGATAGACAGCCCTACAAAGTTATAAATCAAGGTAAGCTACGTTGCACTATATGGAATGCGAGGGGCATCCCTCGCAAGTGTCATGAGTTCTACGATTTCCTCACAAGCTGGAACATCGATGTTTCCTTCCTGTGCGAAACCCATCTCAAACAGAGTAAGGCTTTCAACCTACCAGGGTACTATGTTTACCGGAAAGATAGGCCCCCTAAAAAAGCTTCAGATCCAGCTTCTGGTGGGGTAGCTATTGTTGTCAAAAAAGGTATTAACCACACTAAGATTGTCACACCTAAACTTGTCAATATGGAAGCAGTTTCCATTGTCATCAAAGATGCTGATGTTGGAGAGGTGAAGTTTACTTCCCTATACAACCCACCCAGGCACAAGTTAGACCCTCACGACTTAGATGAACTACTGTCTGGGCCCACTCCAGTCGTTATAGCGGGTGATTTGAATGCGAAACACCCACACTGGAACTCCAGGTGCACTAATCAAAGTGGTTTGGTACTTTATAGGTACATGGTAGATCAGATCGACACTTCGGTTATTGGCCCTCTTGAGGATACATACTACTGTGATCACTCACCCGCTAGTGACGTGCTCGACATTGCTGTTCTCAAGGGGTTTTTCAAACCCTACAATATTTATACAGTGAATGCCTTGTCGTCTGATCACCTACCAGTTGCACTAAATTTTGAGGGGATAAATATTGACCTGAGAATAAATCTTCGTTGTAGGCAGGACTGGAAATTTTTTAGAGAACTTATGAATGACAGTAACATTCCCTATCAGGATCCCGTCACCAGCAGTGACATTGACGAAAATGTCAAAAAGGTCACTCACTCCATCAAGATGGCTACAAATGCTAGTGCTACTCCGGTGGATTGCAAGCGGCCAGACCACCTGGAACTTCCTCCCTCCATCAGGCAACTCATCCACGAAAAAAACCACTTCAGAAGACTTTGGCAGCGTACCAGATTTCTCCACTTCAAGACGAAGTACAACAGGCTATCCCGCAAGGTAAGTGATCAGATTAAGGATTTGAGGAATCAGAGATGGAACGACAAAGTTAAAAGTCTGTCCGTCCAGGATAACTCTCTCTGGAGTATGGTCAGGGCCCTTAAAAGCAAAAGAACTATTGTTCTTCCTCCTTTGCTTACAGAGGGTGGCGATTTCGTTAGCAATGACCAGGACAAAGCACAAATTATCGCCGATTCACTGAAGAGCCAATTCTCTACGCCCAAAGAGGATGATCTGGTCAATATTACTCGTGAAGTCAAAGACGTGTGTGATAGGTATGACCACACAAAGCACGCTCTTGGCTCTCCTGATGTCATTGGCATCTCTGAGATATGGGACATCATAAAGCGCCTCAAAAGCAAAAAGGCAGCCGGCATCAACACCATTACCAACAGTGCTCTCAAGAATTTGCCTCCCAGTGTTATCTGCATCATCACCAAGGTCATGAATGACTGCTGGCTTAGCGGCCATTTCCCTAGTGCCTGGAAGGACTCAGTCATCGTCACCATTCCTAAACTTGGACTGGATCCTGCTCTTCCCACAAATTATAGGCCCATTAGCTTGTTGCCCATGCTTTCCAAGGTCTTTGAGCGCACTATACTCAAGAGGTTCAACGACTACTGCGAGGCAAACAACCTCATTCGTAGTGAGCAATTTGGTTTCCGTCCAGGCCACTCTTGTCAGCTTCAGTTATGGAGGCTCGTTGCTGATTTAAACGGTCCTCTCAACCTCTCTATGTTTGGTGGCCTCATTTTCCTCGATGTCCAAAAGGCCTTTGATCAAGTCTGGCATGATGGGCTCATTTACAAAATGATTACCTACGGGTTCCCTGACGACCTAATTGCTCTGGTTCGCTCCTTCCTGTCAAAGAGGACTTTTCGTGTTAAGGTTGGGGACTGCTTGTCTGAACCCTGCGATGTTAATGCTGGTGTACCCCAAGGCTCTGTCTTGGGGCCAGCATTATTCAACTTCTTTATCCATGACTTTCCCAAGTTTACAAAGTGTAATCTTTACTTATATGCTGACGACGGGTCCATCATGACCTGGGCACGAAACCCAGCACATGTCATCACTCGACTACAAAAAGCTTTACATCAGTGCGAGAGCTGGTTCACAAAGTGGCGATTAAAGCTGAATGTCAAAAAGTGCAAGGTCATGTTTATCACTCGCAAATGCAAAAACCCTCCAAAGCCTCTCTTCTTATTTGGCAAGAAACTTGAGTGGGTAAAAAGCTACAAATATCTTGGTGTCATGATCGACTCCAAACTAAATTGGAACGACCAAGTCCAATACGCGCTCAACAAAGCAAAGAAAGCGAGGTTTAGTTTGATTGCACTTCTGGGGCGAAACAGCGCTCTTGGTGTGGATAACAAACTCTTGATATACAAGGTTGTGATTCGTACTATCTTACTTCATGGAATGCCTGCTTGGGCTTCTATTTGCAAGTCTAGGTGGAAGAATCTCCAGACCTTCCAAAATGTTGCTCTCCGGTCCATTGCCCAACTTGACAGAAGAGTTGCCAACAATCACTCTATCTATGAGGATCTGGGAATGACCCACATAGGCACCTTTGTCCAGACTCTTATGAAGAACATGCTACCCAAGATGGAGAATCATGAAAACACCCTGGTTTCTGGTATCCTGGACCACCCACTCGCTGTTAAGGGTCCCCTCAGGTTTCGAAGACCCCGCCATGTCCTGGATGTCTGCTTTGATGACGTTAACAAGGCCGTCTTCCCCAACTATTGGATCTTCTAGATCCTGCTGATTTTTGGGGACTCTATTCGTCAATCCACAATCTGACTCGTCCCTTCTCGGGACTCATTTTCTGGAGGACTAAAGAGGTTCATCAGGCTTCTCTCCCAGTTCAGTGTACTTTCTCTGGTTTACTTTTTGGGCGAGCGTGCAAAGTGAGCTTGGCTCCTGGACCACTCGCGTCTTTCTTTTTCACTACACTGTTTAAAAAAAAAAAAATTTTTTTTTTTTTTTTTTTTTTTTTTTTTTTTTTTTTTTTTTTACTAATTTCATAACTTCAGGATAATTCTCTAATATTCTATTTGCTTTTAGAGAATTATCCTTTTTTGCTTTGATAAAGGATAGGCTCTATCCGAAACGTCAGCTCTTTATTTGATTTTTTAGTTTTATTTTGATTATACTTATATATTTATTTTTTTGTTATTTGTTAATTATTATTTTATTTTTCAGTTGTATTTATTAACTATTTATTGCATTCCAGGGTTTTTGTGTCTCGTCCTTTTCTCTTATAAATATCCATTCAATAAATTAATGTATCTTATAATTTTGGTTTTTTCCGTTAAAAAATACACACTAACAGTAAACAAACCAGTAACCAAAAATAACATACAATAGTACTTCTACGCCTTAAAAAGCCGCGGGTTTGGCAGTCACCAGAGCCTCAGTCAATTTGTTTTTTTGGAGCTGATTAAGCTACGGTATTCCAGCCTCTGTTAGAAAATGGTGAAGCCTTTAAACACAAAGCAGTGATAAGCTTATTTATTTCGTGTGAGTAGTCGAATTTTGTCTACTGAAGAGTTTTTGTAATTATGAGTCATTATTGCTGCCTTTATTGAATTGTACCTTAAATATTTGATTATTTCAATTATTATTCAATTTGTTTTTATAGTGGAAGAGGTGGATAAGGTATTATCCGGTTCGATTCTTTCCACCGTTCTCTCGTGACAGAGACGACAACTTTAATACTTTTATTTGTAATTTATTCTTTATCTTTTTTACAAAATTACATTAAAAGATTAAATATAATCTATCTCTGTGTCCGTAGTTTATTAACTAGTTTAGCTTCCATTGTGCATAAATCCATTTCTACGTGAAAATCAGCTTACCCTACGGTTTGGAATTTGCTATTGAACTAATGTGCAATTGGAATTTTTTATGTATCTCTTACGGTTTTCTAGATAGAATTTGGATGTGTCCTAATTTGCATATTTGATATGATGAAAAATGCTCTATCAGATAGAGCACCCTCAAGTTCCTATTCATTTCCTGTATTGGAATTTGCGTAACTACTTTGGTATCCAGGATAGGAAGGGGGTAACAGAGTTTTGACTCACCCTGTATAATACGAGGGGATATCAAAAAGTAAGTTGCACTTCACGGTTTGGCCATTTATTGCCCCACCTATACAAAGGCAACACGGCTATAGCAGCATACAATGTAGGTTCACTTTTCCACATAGTCCCCAAGATTTATCCGAACGATCAACCAACTTTTCGATTGCGGATGCATAGAATTCTCCTCCAGCGTTTTGTAACCACACGGTGACAGCCGCTTTCACCTCCTCATCGTTTCGAAATCGTTGTCCACCGACTTTCGTTTTGAGCTTACCGAAAAGATGAAAATCGCATGGCGCTAAGTCGGGACTGTATGGAGGATGTTGCCAAACCTCCCACTTGAATCGCTGCAGCAGTTCGCACGTTTTGGCGGGCCTTGTGAGGTGTTGCGTTATCGTGCAACAAAATCACACCGGCGCTCAATTTTCATATACAGCAGTGATTTCACGATGAATGTCCGTGCAATTCACCCGTTTGGCCATTAGAAATCTGATTGCTGCTCGCACCTCAAGTTTGGAGTGGACATGCAGTTGACGCGCCATTGCTTTTAGCCCGCTAGTCACACAAAACACGACGGAAAACCACAGCAACCGTCCTATCCGACGTCTGCACAGTTAATGTCCCTTTCTCCGCTTTGCCCAAAATTGCGACACACAGCGCACTCCTGCGGCGAGTTAGTGCAACTTACTTTTTGATCTCCCCTCGTATAAGCGATATAAATTAATAACTGCATTTCATTCTGCGTAAATTGGGAAGTTTCGTTTACTATTTAACTTTATTATTTATATTATTTAGTTATAGATTATTACTATGTCACATACACTTACGTACATGGATCACAGCCGATTATAATAATATAAATCACAGCGCGAGCATTGTAGGAGATGCTATTATTTTTAACATATTAATGAAGAAAACGCTTCAAGTTCACCTTTAACATGTAGTTTTCAGTATTTCAATTTTGAAATCACCTTGGCAGAAAATAATTGACGATGCAGAAAACTCACCCGCAGAACTGTCGTGATTGTGTTAAATGATTTGTGACGTCACATGGGGTGATTGATATTTTAACTTATAAAAATTAGTTAGAAAAAAATGGTAAGGATTTGAAAATCGATAATTTCTGCGTATTATCTAAGAGACATGTTCTTTAAGTTGACATTTTTTTAAAAATCATGCATAGACCCCATTATCGTTACTTCAAGCTTGTAATGCAAGTCGTTCACATACTTCATTGTTAAGATTACTTCAGCTGTCAATCAGTATAATTCCGCACCCAAATGCGGGAAATTTCAAATTTGTGTAGCTTTTTTCCACTATGGTTAAAAAAATCTATAAAAACTGAA
Organism: Rhysida immarginata; assembly: GCA_023313115.1. Taxonomy (NCBI): domain Eukaryota; kingdom Metazoa; phylum Arthropoda; class Chilopoda; order Scolopendromorpha; family Scolopendridae; genus Rhysida; species Rhysida immarginata. The sequence goes on along the minus strand of JAHWFO010098773.1, from coordinate 165,108 downwards.
AAATAGTTGTTTACCAGCAGTGAATGCCGATCCATCAGTGATATTAGATGTTTCTCGGAAAGGACTATCTGTACCGCTGACATCATGGTGATCACGACTTATTACAATGGGACCCTACATTAAAAGCAATGGATAGTTTTAATATTCTATTTGGGACACGTTCAAATTTCTCCTTCCTAACACAAAATAATATAAACTGACCTTTATCGTTTTATTCTTAATTGCATCATTGAAGGCTGTTGCTAATTCTTGTCGGCCAATTTGATCAGAATATAAAATGCGAGCTTGAGACCCGACAACCTAATAAGTAAAACATAAGCACATAAAACATTTTAAGGAGAGAGATGATCTTTTCATTTAAACAGTTAATCAAATATTCTATAGTCTTACAAATATATGTTAAATATTAATCTTACAAGTTGATGATGTTGAGCATGTTGAATCCAGTGGATGTTATCTAAGTACTGTTGCTTCACTTTATCTGGCACTGAAAACATTTAAAATTATTTGAATATAATACGATGAGAGAAAACTTAAATAACTTATGAAATAGTTGTATATAGTGGGCATAAATTATAACTATTTGTACCATGAGAAACATGCATAATAACGTTATAACTAGAAAAGATGCTGTTTGCAACAACGAAAACAGTTAGCCCAATTGGTAGAGGCATCGGCCATGATAGTCGAGGTTCCTGTTCGAATCCGCGTCGCAGAATTTTTCCTTCCATTTTTCAATTGAAAAATCATTACCTATGCTTGGAGACGCATCTCCAGTTAATAATTATTATTATTTAACGAAAACAGAAACTCTCAAAGTTTTATACTAATCATCGTCAATTACCACGAATCAATTCGCCTCGATATCATCTTTTGTGGCCCCTAAAATATCTTGGACGATATGTCTTAGACGATTCGCCGATGCAATTCAGGCAAGTACTTTTACTTTCTTGCTATACATCTGTCCTTAACATATCTCCACAGGAAAAAATCAAGGGGGTTAAGTCAGGTGAACATATGGCCAAGAGATCGGGTCATCAGATCATATCCATGGTGATTGAGAATCTCCCAATGAGGTGATGCACCATCCTGCTAGAAAAATATTGATGTTCCTCCATCAATGATAATGCGTATTTTTCAGCATTTAATGGTAATTTGTACTGTTCACCATTTCTTCAGCGAAAACGAACTGTCCTATCACCTCCGTTCACGATACTGCGCATCTCATTATAATGTTCACTGTTAATGTATATTGCGCATCGCAATATTAAACTTCAAATAATCTTGTATTGTTATTTTTTAGCCCTTTGGGACCTAGCTCGTCGATCAAGGACCATACCGGTCCCAGCAGGGTTTTGTTTTATTCTAACCTTTCTAAAAAATTAAAATAAAATAAATAAATAAACATGTTCATTTTCTCGCTATCTCGCTTATCTTCACATGGATTTCTCAATCCCCATATCCTGCAATTGTGTCTATTAACTTTTCCAGACATTAAGAATGTTGCCTCATTGCTAAAAACAATCTTGGGAAGGGAAGCATTGTAGTTGTCGTTTCTGTCTAGTGCAAATGCAAAACGTCGCGGATTTTCGTCCTTTTCCATTTCATGAATAATGTGAATTTTATTGGGGCACAGCTTCACACGAATATGTAAAAAAAACCCACGGATAGTGTTCAATAGAATGTTCAGTTCCAAACTTTCACAACGCGTTGATTCGCTGGGCTGCGGGTGAACGCTTCTGGAATTTTTGTAACATTTTCATTTGACGTCGACGATTCTTCCCGCGTCTTCTGGTGCAACAGACTATATATTGCTTACAATTGTTTGACCCATGATTTAACAATCTCTTATTAAGTGGGTCTTCTCTATATTACAAATGGTAGCGTCGTTGAACTTAAATCAGAGATTTTAATTCCTATAACATACATATTGCTTTCGGCTCGGGAGTGGCCATTTTGATTATGATGCAGTACCGCATCGCATGCTGGGACAAGTCACGTTAATGGGACCAGTGACTAAAACTGAAAGTTTTCAAACCGCGTGTGAAGCAGATTTGAAAATATAGAACCAATTCCAGTGACTCTCTGCAACGCTGACCCTCTAAACACAGGTAAGCCATTACCCCTCTGAATTAAATAATAACGTAAAATTGCCTCTTAGTTATGATGATAGGGGATGTGCATCTTGAAATAATGTATGAGCTTGATGGGGAGCGAAAAGAAATCAACCACACCCTACAATTTGTTTCTTTAAAAAATGTAAGTTCATCATGATTTGAATGAACAGCAATTTGAATCATGTCGATGCTGATTTTACTTTACTTAAGGGAAAGTAGTCTGGTGAGTGAAAAGTCCGATAAATCGCTTCTACTCTGGCATGTGATACTGGAATGAACTGTAAAAGTGGAGTAAACATGTTTCCCACAACTTGAGGTTGAATAATGTCTGTATACAGATAATAACCATGTATACCTCATGTAAAATCGATCTAGTCGATCCTTCACCTATAAGGAGCTCCAAATTGGAAAGTTTAGCTAGTAAACCTAATGTGTAACATATACCTTCACTAAAATTAATGTACCATCCCTCTGTGCATTTGAAATGAAAACATTTGTTAGGTGCGAGATTGATATTGTAAAAAGTCTGTTCTTTTCGTAGAATCAATTTAATGAGTGCATCAACAATGTCTCTACGACTACCATAAAACCCCTCGGGTATTTTTAAGATGTATTGTTCTGGGTGTCAGGTGGATCGAAAATATCACAACTGATGAACCCATCGTTTGTGTCATTTAATGGATATGCCCAAGGGAGTCTTCAATTTCTTGTTCAGAAACCGACCAGGTATAAAACAGACGTTAACCGCAGCTGGGAATACAATAAAGCGTTCTGGGGAGCCTGTAAAGTGTACAAAACCATTAACCATCTTTTAGAAAATCAATGGCTTCAACCCTACCAATCCTACTTTGTATTTTGAAACTCCGAAATTCCACAACCTTTTGGTACAGAGGTGCGATCTTGAGATACCTTAACACAAGTGAAAAATCGGACACCCACTTAAATTGTGAATTGTAATATGGAATAAGAGAAACGCTCCTGAAAGAATGTATACGGTGAAACATTAAATGCATGGCAGAATTTAGGTGTATTAAAACGAACTCCTACATTCCGAGGTAAACTCATCGTGATATTTTGATCTAAAGAAATGTTTGTTAAAAGAGAACGTCTTTCAAAAAGGATTGTAAGACCAGTTCGACTTCAAGTATGAAAGACGCGAGTGTTGGAATTCTTACTGGTGGTACAATGTTGAATTCGATTTGTTCCTCGATGAGATCGTCCTTAAACCCTATTCAGGGTTCCCACAGAAAATCTATATCTCATTTCCCTGACCAAATCGTAATTCTTTTTAAAAAAACATGTCTCTACAACAGCTTTTCAGACACAATTTTAATAATATTATTATTATTTGTTGTCACATTATATAAAATTAGTATTAGTATCAGTATTACGAGGCTTGTTCAAGAATTTTTACTAACTGGAAACATCAATAGGATTAATCAGTTATTCGATAAATAACTTAACGTCTCCTGTAAAATCTATTTCCCTGACTTTTCTCAGAAAGTGTCCCATTTCCCTGACAAATGCATGAAAATAGCCCTTCTTCCCTGACTTTCCCTGGCCACGTTTCATTTCCCTGACTTTCCAGAGTGTGGGAACCCTGCTATTTTAAAAGTATTGTTTACATCCGTAATGTTCTTGAAGAGGGCTGGGAAATTCATTTCTATTAAAGCGACTCCCCATCTTCCTTAGAAATACAACATTTGCCGTAATTATGTAATAAAGTGGGCGGTCATATTGGTCCGTTTTTTCTCTCCCCCATAGGTGAATTTGATGATAATGTAACAGAAATCTGTGTCTTCGTACATGTTGACGACTCACAATCACAACTGGTCTGACACTCTGTTTGTTAAACCTTTAATTCATCGCCCCCTCAAACCCAACTGTTCATGGTGTCTGGGTAACCCTGCTATTTAACAAAAGCTTCATGAACGCCTCGCCTCATGTGCCATCGGTTAAACACTTTAGGTTTCTTCACCTTTTGTAACTCTCATCACCATCGTAATCTTTAATTTTATATATGATGGGTTTTCTATAAATGATTTTTGAAACCTCAAACACCTCCTCAGTCAAGTTAGGTATATACCCTTGTCAAATATGTTTTTCACTTTCAAATTACGCATGTAATCTCCGATTTGTAATTTGGGGTTGTCAGAGGGGCTGCTGTATAATACCCCAGCAGTTTCAGTCATTGAATAGATGCATTCTTGAAGCTTAGCGCGAGATCCTGCAAGACATCGAAGTACCTGTTTGTTGTTAAATAAAAAAAAATTTAAAAAAACGCGTTTTTAAAGTTCAGTTAAATCTTTTTACCATTCCAGCTTTCAAATCTGATTCTGTAGCAAAGAATTGAATGTTGAGTTCTTTAAAATAGTCTTGAACAAGTTTATTTAAAAACCGCTACCCTTTATCACTGTTCCCTTTTAGAAGAACATGACCATCTGTGAATATTTTTTGAAAGGCTTTCTGAAGGTTGAGACCAGTCTTTGTTTTTAGAGGGATGACCCAAGAAAACATCGTTCTGCAATGACAGACTGGTCAGGTCAGTCAAGTCCACTTGAAATTGCTCGAATAGAGAAAATACATGCATGCAATTACGAGGATAATAATGTCGAATAGGTTTTCGTGGTGCATAAGCCCTCACACCAGATAGCCATTCGCGTATCTCTTTTTGAGAACGACTTGTTTGTGTAGCTAAGCCTGTTGGATTACTAGGTTTGGAATATGCTTCATCCAAGTCAAACATTAAAATTAATAATTGAATGATCTTAAGAGGATTTTTTCCACGCCAAACCTCAGATGCTTAAATTATTGATGAAAACAGGAAAGAAAATTCCACAGCCTGGGTTCGAACCAGGAACCTTCTGCTCACCGTGCAGACGCACCAACCAATTGCCCCATTGCGGACTTGGAAGCATTAACGCTATCTATATGTCTTTAGGGCTGGTTAGAGCAGTACCCATTTCGCAGACTGGGACTTCTTTATTGCTGGCGTAATATAAGTTGAAGAATAACAATTGAATGATCTTAAGAGGGTGTTTTTTCATGCCAAACTTCAGATGTTTAAATTATTGATAAGAAAGAAAAATAGGAAAGAAAAATTAGTTTGACAGCTGATATTAGTATGTGTGGGTGTTGAACACTGAAGAACCTTTTGCTCTAAAGGCTAATACCCTACAGGATCTGAAACTTTAGCAACTGTCCCAGCAAAGGACACACAAATTTAAATTAATAAAAACCACACACAAAAGGACCACATTTGAAAAATGCCACACGAAAAAAAAAAACCATACTGGGGACAGAGTAGACCATTAGACATTAGAAAAGACAAAGAAAATCAGAGACCCTCCCTCCCAAATAGGCCCGGGAGGTCCCAGGGGACTTCAGCACATTCCAGAGCAGGCCTTTGGAGAAAACATTTAGAGAATGTTTTTATGTTGTGTCCGTAGATTTCTTTTATTTGTGCGCTTCCACTCTGCTATCTTAAAATCTACGTGATAGTTGGAGAATTTAAGCGATTTTAACATTGGTCCAGATACTTTTATCAAGTAATGCATTTTGATTTGGTTATAATAAAGGTAAAATTTCTAATCATAGTAAGCAGGTTTTTTACCTCTCCTTTTGATGATTTTACGAAGAACCTGCAGAGAAATTTGATCCGTGGCATGTAAATCCTCTTCTAAACCGGAGGTACAGATCCATCGGAAGGGACCGAAGCCTAATGAAAAGATGTCGCTACAAACAAGAAAAGACAATATATTATAAATCTTGCAATCATTGCAAAAATGAGCTTTAGCTATGACGCAGAAGTAATTATAAAATTGAGAAGATTAACAATGCATAAAAGAAAACAGAAAGTAACATTTATTCATTATTGCATTCTCACTACAAATTGATTGTTATATCTCACGCAATATTTTAACAGTCACTGCTAGAACATGTACTTGACGTTTACTTGAAGGGGTCAATTAAAACGCCTGAAAAATTGATACACCCGAGCTTCTTAGCATGATCAGATTACCAAAAGCAAAGTTTGAAAAAGTTAATCCGTTTTAAAGTTATCGTGCAAACGGCGGATAGTCAGATAAACGCACACACCAAGCGTGCATTCTTATAAGTAGCTTTTAGCTAAAGCTCTTCTAAACAATAGTAAAAATGTTTAACCTACGTTGAAGCTTTAAAAAGGTTGCTGAATATTTTGGGAACTATGGAGCAGTATCCTAAAAGAAAAAAAGAAACTTGTTACATACATTTGCCGCCTCAGTGGCCGAGAGCGCTAGGGTACTGGTCTTGTCACTCTCAGCAACGGAGAGTCGCAGATTCGAATCCCGCCTGTGCATGGATGCTTGTGTTTGTCCCTGGATTTGGCGCAATATTCTCTCGAGGAATTAGTGCCAAGCATATCATTGGCTTTGTACAATGATAATCTAATCTACTTTAAGAATTATACATACATTTATTAGAAAATTGCAAAATAAAGTACGAGGGTTGATTCATAAGTGATGACAACTATTTTTTTTCTCTCAAGCATGCTCCAACACAGGAACATAATTATATACAATTTGAAAGTGTACGAATTTTACTTTATAAAGTTGACACTACAGTCCTAGAAAAAGGTTTAAGAACATCTAACAAATCACCGTCCAATTTTAACATTAAACCATGAAAATGTCTAATGCAAATGTGGAAATATCTGACTGCTCGTAAGCACAGCATCACTGAAATGGGCAAAGAAACAAGTTTAACTATGGCTCAAAAAGTGAGGTAATTGCGTATCATGAATGTGGCAAGTTCCAACGAATAATTGCAGTACTTTTTGGCAAATCAAAGATACATATGGTACAAAAACCGCTCGGGTCGTCCTGCAAAACTGGCTGAAAAACAAAAGCGTGCTATACTAGGGATGGCGTCATCAACAGGAGTACCATCGTCAGTGATTACTACGGATCTTGGTTTATGAGTAACATCACGAACCACAAGAAATGTTTTAAAATCTTCATCAAATCATGTTTACCTCAAATTCAAACTGAAACCAAATCTAACAGAAGCAGATGGAACCTGGTCATTAATGATTTGGGGAACTTTTTCGTTAAATGGAAAGTGAACTGGCCTTATGAGACAGCAAAGTTAACAGCATTTGATTACCAAGACACTTTGGGAAATCATTACTGCCACAGCGGGATGAGCGGAATGAATCTAAATTTGTCTTCCAATAAGACAACTCTGCTATTCACAAGGGTTTAATAACAATGGAATGGTTCAAAGACCACTCCATCATAATCTGGAATGGCCATCATGCAGCCCGGACTTAAATACATCGAGAATTTCTGAGGGATTTCATTAGGGCTGTATACAGAATGTTTCTTAATGGTCTGTACAACAAGATATGTTCCAGCGACTGCAACAAGCAGAAAATGCCATAAGAATATGGAGCTGAAAATGCGTCTTGTTATAGTTATAACGGTTTGAAGATGTCCTGTAGTAGAAGATTTACGACAATTCAATGAACCGAAATTTTAAGCCTTTGCTATACAATCTGCCTTGTTATACCTTTGTTATAGCATTTGCCTTTGACAACAACTATATTGAAGAAAGGAAAAAATGTCTTGTCCATATTCTGACGAAAAATGTTCAAACAACGAATATGCTTGCAATATATCATAAATTTTTAATCAGACTCAGTGTTTTTAACCAAACCTTAATTATAAGGCATTCTGAATTTACAAATCACTCGTCTATAGTAAAAGGAGTATGATACATATGCAACAGAATCAATATTTTGCGCAAACATCAAACCTATAGTATTGCTACCAAATGCAGTAGATCAGGGCCGTCCAAATCGTGCACGTCGCCCGCGTGCAAAATAAAATGCTCGCGGGCAAAGCTCACGGGCAAAGCCGAGGAGATAGTCCAAAACTCAGAAGGGGAGTGGGTATAGTTTTACCTATGCAGTGTTGCCAGACTTTAGGGGGCGATTGCATTAAATGAGGCATTATTTCTTTTATTACTGATACTTGCTTGTTTTTCGTCACGCATAACATGGCGCACATTCCGAAAAAGCATAAAATCACTGAACCAGTATTTGAACCAGTATAAAAAACAAATGCGAAAAAGAAATGCAGCTGGAGAACTCGAAGAACGTAAAACAGGAAGAAGTGACCGTGGCGTCGGAACCTTTGATCTTTATGTAATGGCTGCAAAACGACCAGACTTGTGGCGCTATCACGCGTGTAATAGGTATCATTAAATGATTACATAGCAATGAAAGAGAAATGTAACAACAAAAATTTATTTTCAGAATATTTATTGGAATTAAAAAGTAAAGTTTGGAATATTTTTTATCTAAGCTATAGTAATATTGTAGCATAAAAATTTAACAAAAAATTATTAAATCTTTCGCGAAAACATTTACGTCAATTTGCTTTTTTACACAAATATATTTTTTTAACCTAAGATAAAGTTGAGGTAAATAAATGACAAGTAAATTTAAAATATACATTTGCTTCTTAACTTTTGAATGCACATATATATTTATACATTTTTTGTTTATTAAATCACTAATCACTCCGTGGGAATTAGTACATCATTATAAAAATGGTTATCATATTGATATATGAACGATTAGAGAGTATGCAAAACAATATAAATAAAAAGTGAGTAACGCATATACCAGGTGTTTTTAAATGGAAGGACAATAAGTACATAATGTGATTCCATGCATCAATAGAAGCAAAAAGTTCCTTATCGAAAATGTCGAAAACTCAAAATTTAAATTGTGTCGTTACGTCATTTATGAATTTTCTGCACGAGTAGTTCATTAGATTTAAAGGGTGGAGGAACTTTTAACGAATTAATTAAGATAAACTGAAAAATTCAAACAATGGAACATACGTTTCAGTGCCATAAATTCTCGTATGCCCAACTCGTGGGCGTACGTTTCATTGTTTAAATTACTTCGTTTGTTTTAATTAATTCATTAAAAGTTCATTCAGTGTACTCCACCTATCAAAATAAACAGCGCCACTTATTCAGATTAAATGACGTTTCCGCTAGGTTTTAAGCAAACTTCGCGTGACGTTTAGACCATTACAATTTGAATTTTGAACATTTTGCATAAGGAACTTTAAGTTTGTCATCATGCAAAGGATGACGCTAGATACTTTGTGACCATCGAACCTGATACACCATGCATAACATGCCATATGTTGCCATAGTTCTAAGGACCAAGTGACTGCCACCCCCGCAAATCCGACCCTCCATATATAGAAACACCCTGTATATAGCACTTAAAATAAAAGCCAATAATAATAATTAATAAAAAACAATTGGAAACGGATCTTTGCAGAATTTTTTCGCGTCCCACCTCAGATATTAATAATCAAATAGAGAAAAGAAAGAAAAATAATTTCTAATGAAAGTGCATGTATTTGTATAAAAATATTTTTAAAGAGTAATTTGCTTTTAGAAATTAATTACCAATGAAAAAATGACAATTTTAATAACTTCAGGTTGTAAAATCATAAAGGTATTATTACAAGCTGCAGTAATTAATTCCAAAAACTAGAAATTCATTAAAAAAATTTCTTTATTCAAATAGATTCACTTTTTCCATTCTTTCCAGTATGTTTATTCTGAACTTGAGAAGCAAATGTATGTTTTAAATTGTCAAATAATTTTTAATGATGAAAAATAGGAAAGAAAATTCCGCAGCCTGGGATCTTTAGGTTAGGAAAGTTAGTCCCAGAATTTTCGCCTTAGGAAAGTTAGTCCCAGCCGGCGAACTAGGTAACTGCTCTAACCAAGCCCTAAAGTCATGTAAATAACGAAATGCTTTCATGGCCGCAGTGGCGCAATTGGTTAGCGCGTTGGCGGTCCGAGCCAAAGGTTCCTGGCTCGATCCCGGGCTGCGGAATTTTCTTTCCTATTTTTCATCATTATTTCGAACAGCTGAGGTAGGCGAACCATTAAAACCCCTCACAGACCATCTAATGATTTATTCTTTAAATAATTTTTGTCATTCTTTTTATATTGTAGAATAAAAATTGTAGAATATTTATAATTTAATTTCATCTATTATCTTAACATTTTAAATTAATTTTTTATGTAATTTAAAAAATTAACAATCATAAATTTTTTTAAAAAGTTATCATTTATTATTATAATAAATTAATACAATATTATGTAAAATTATGTGCACAGTTTATCATAAGCATATGTGTCTGGAAAGTAAAGAGAAAGAACGAGTATTGGCCAGAGAAACTCTGCAACTAAAACAGAAAAAGCTATACGGGCGTTTGAAACATCTGAACAACGGGAGTTTCGAATAGAGCAACAGTGTATAACAGGTTCTACGTCAAGGGCAAGAAAAGCTTGAGTCTATAAAGTATCTGGTGATGCTCCGCAGTGGTGAGGCAAGTCAAGAAGAGTTTAGATAAAGTTCTGGTATATCATCTAGACTTACTGTTTTTCGTATTTTTAGTAGAATGGATAATCCCTTTGCTCTGTGTTGTATTGATTGAGTTATTATTTAACCAATTGGGAGGTATAATTTAATTTTTTGAGATTGTTCTCTTTACCTACAAGTGTAATTATCCCGGGCAACGCCGGGTAACTCTGCTAGTTATTTTTATATTTATGATGAAGTTATCCAGTGAACAATGTGAAAATTAAAAAGCACAATAAAATGATTTTAATACATATTTTGTTTTGACCAATTTAAACGAGAATTTTTACAATAAGAGGTTGAATACCAAACAATTTAAATATGATTTTATCACAATTTTTAAAAAATTTGTTTAATTGTTAAAAATTTTCAAAATATAACTTTTTAGCAGGGAGGAATTTACTGATACCTACTACCCGTTAGAGACCGCCATTGATTTATAACGTAAAGTGACGTCATACGCGTTACACAATTTTCCTTGAACGGTCACTTCTTCCTGTTTTACCAGGGGCGGATCCAGGAATTTTTCCAGGGAGGGGCGAATGAATTGTCTAATATCTGTTCTGATTTGCTGAGCATTCAGAGATACAAAAGGGGGGCTATGTTTTACGTTCTTTGGCTCAGACCTCAGAGACGCATAACTTGCGTTTCGTTTCTCTTTTTGGGGGCTATGTTGTCGATCTTGGGAAAATGAAATACAGACAGGTAATCTAAGGGTGTGTTTCGATAGACTCACTCACCTAGCGACAGCTAACTCGTGTTAACTGTGGCCAGTGAGCTAAAGTGAGAATCGCGACGATCATGCTATCAAAACTTTATGGGGAGGTATCTTTGTTCAGGCACTAGGCGGTTTCACGCTTCGAAAAAAACCGTTTGAAAACCGTTTATGTTAAACGGTTAAAAAAAAGCGGTTTATGTTTAAACGATGGAGAAAAAACGGAATAAACGAAAACGACACCGACGTCGATTTTTTCTTTCGTTTATTTGCAACATCTCGTTTTTTTGAGAAAAAAAAAACATGGCTGAACACGCTTCGTCGAAGCGGCGTTGGATCAGAGCTGTGGATTTGGATGAAGAGCTCGCAATTGCGAATTATATTGTTGGATTTCCATATTTAGGCAAATACCAGGTAAAGTAAATCATGTCGTTAAAAAAATCAAATTGTTAAAACCTGTTTTGTAGTTGTAATCACACATGTACACTATACTCAAAGTGGCTGCCATGATTATAACAACCAGCTCCCTCTGCAGTCAAACTTCCGAAAAGAAATAAACCGTTTAAAATTGTAAAGCTTAAATCACGGTTCACGGTTTTACCCACTTAAACGGTTTAGTTTTAAACCGTTTTTTCAATCCGTTTCAAAGCGTGAAACCGCCTACTGTTTCATTTTCGGTTTTCGCTTTTTCTTCCTGCACTGTATTTATTTATTTCGCTAGAGATTTCTTTGCGCTTCTAGGATTAGGTTGTATTTTTCTTTTTACTTAATTTTTGTTGTGGTTAAAGAGTTGTTATTTACTTTGTCTTTATTTATCATATCCACATTTTCTTCCCATTTGTATATTTATTTCTGGTTTCCCCAGGAGTTCATACTTTTATCATTGTTTATTACTGTTTATTTCTTGTTTAATTCAACACTAACTGTAATTTACTGTGTTGACGTTGTTGAAAGTAGACATCGACATGTTATATTATTGCGTTATAGCTCCGCGAATACCACGATACCCGATCTACAAGGATCGAAACGGGCCGCCCCATCTTTAAACAAGCTGGATCGGTTCTCACGAAGCTGTACGACCTCGGAAGCTCGGACCGTTTCGTGGGGCCGGGGCCTCCCTTCTCGTGAGGTTCTCAGCTCTATCGAAAAGGGCGAAACCACCTCATGAAAACCTATCAAAACGATTCAGAGAGGAGAAACCCTACTATCGCGAGGTCCGTGAGTCTTTCGAAACATACCCTAGATCTAAAGTCTGTGCAATAAAAGAAAAAACTTGGGGTGGTGCCAGAATGTGCTATTAGCCAATCAGAAGCCTAGCTGAACGCTCAGCCAGGCTTCTGATTGGTTAATACCAGATTCTGGTACCACGCCAGTTCTTTCTTTTATCGCACAGACTATAATCTGCTGTTCACTTGCACCCTTATGAGCTCTTGCTAAAACTTATTCCTGCCGTCGTAGTTTAAAATGGCAGTTATATACCACGAAGTACTATGGTTTTGAAGGCATTTTCAATCGAAGCAGACCGGAAGTGCCGCCTTTTACGCTCGTAAATTTGAGCGAGGCTTCCGATATTATACAGGCTGACCCATATAATGAAAAAAGTGGCGACAATAAAAATGGCGAAAAGAGGCAAAATTACCCGCGTAACCATTGCCATCTGTTGTCATAAAACCGAAATAGCTGCATCTTCTAAACAAATCAGAAACATTAACTTGAATTTTAAAGATTACCTTATATCAACGAAATAAACATGTTTAATTCACGTTCAAGCAAGTTTTTAATGGGTGTAATCATGGCTTCGTGCTTATATTACTTGTAAAAGTCTGGAAAATAATGCTAATTTAGCTTTTATGACCCCAGATGGCAGTGGTTACCCGGGTAATTTTGCCTTTGTATTGTCGCCAAATCTGTCGCACGTTTAACAATGGATTTTTCATGATATAGGTTAGCCTGTATAATCTCGGAAGCCTCGATTTGAGCGAAAAGGTTCACTATTAAAACTGCAGTCACTGTTAGCACCAACGATATGAAATGAGTAGATCGCTTATGTGGCCGCCATCTTTGGGGCAATTTGAAGGCGGTGAAAAGTGGAACTAATCTCTATTGTTAGTGTAGGCGCCATTACTGTGGTTGGCAGAACAACATCGCAAGCCAAAGCGCCATTACTATATATCCGCTTTGTCGCCAGCTGAGAACGCCCCCCTCCCCCTACCAACATCGTGCTTGTAGCATGGAAGAAGTAGAATTCTACTTCTTCCATGCTTGTAGTCTGAAATTTCTTAAGCGAACTCTACCAAATTTAGATGCTTTTTAATAAATGCGGTATATAATTTCATAAATACCTCTAAACAATCATTCTGGTATCACCGAAACGACGGTAACATGGTTGAATATCGACATCTTTTATGTATCAACAACCACGATATAAAAGACGACCAGGATTTTTACATGAGAAAAACATTCTAAGACGCAGAAAGATAAAAACACACCTGTGAAAGGTCAGTGGTGAACCTTTAATATATCTATTACTACAATTTAAAGCTGGACAAGAAATCGGCATTGAGTGTTACTGTGTTTGTCTACGCAAACTACACACATAAACATACGATGAAGGCAATTTTTTGCCAACCAAAGTAATGGCCGACAGGCTTTCAAATGGGGACGCGTTGGTGGCGCTGAAAGCAGCTCATGAGCGATCTACTCATTTCATATTGTTGGTTAGCACTGCCTACTTGATACTAACTGCCCAAGGTAAGTGGAGTATAACGTATGCTCGATCGCGATTTCTATTGTGATTGGCTAAGCTGCGTGACGTCAGCCAGAGCCCGAATGCGACTTTAGTTTTGCTTGAAAGCTATGGAAAAGCAGCGCAAATTTTCGTTTCGAGACCTTTCACGAGCAGGGTGACCAGATACCTCTTGTTAAAAGGCGCCCTTGTTTGGCAAAAATTACGCCCAAAATATTTGTAAAATGCCCAAAATTATCGCCCAAAAATAAATACAACGTTTCTCTTAAAAAATTGAAAAATTAAAAGAAATTAAAAAAAATTAAAATTAATTAAAACAAAAAATTAAAAATTTTTTTTAAACTTATAATCCAATTTCTTCAAATATTTCAACAACAGTAACCAATTCATTTTCTTTACCATCTTCTTGATCTTTGTTGTTTTTACTTGCATATATTGTTGAGTCAAAACGGGATAACATAGTTTGTGAAGGAATAAATTCATTACAACATTTTATATCACAGTGTTATGAATCTTAATAATCATTATTGACTCAAGTGAAGTGAGACTCATACGATTTTTTAGTCTTGTTTTAACACGTCATTACAGAAAATACCCTTTCTACTGTAGCATTAATTAAGTTCCATATTATTTTATCTTACCTTTGAAGTCCTTTTCATTTTCCCAGTCTTTCTGATACTTTTTTGGATATTTTGTCCATTTTCCTATTTTTAAATATTGCTTCTGTCAATATCGTCTGTTTTCCTTGTGGTTATATATCGTGTGGTGCAGTACGAGTACGGTGCTAAACTAACTATTCTATAAACTATTTATGATCATGATCACCTATATACGAGTGATGATGTATAGTAGTTTTTGTTTGATCACATATTGTGCAGCATATGACAATATAACAGTAATATTTTTATTATATGTGAACTTGGATAATATAATATGACGTCAGCCCCTTCCAACGAGAAAAACAGGCCCCGGCGCGGAAAAGTCACCTGATCATAGCAGTCTGGCCAACAATCCAACGTTCATTCTTTCCAACAAACGAAAAATTATCAATTGTTAAAATCCAAGATGAAAAAAATGAGGGTTACATTGTTACTCGGACTAGTATGGTCAGGTGACTATTCCGCGCCGGGACCTGTCTATCGCATTGGCTACGCGTCAGCCTGCATGACGTATGAGTTTTAGACTTATCTCATGACTGATACTGCTACCGAAGCGCCATCTGAACAAAAAACGCACAAATAGCCCAAATTCATTATGATTCGCCCAAAAGTCGCATGTTTTTGATTTATTCGCAAAAAAAACAAAAAACGCAAAGCGCACAAATCAAATTTTAGGCGCAAATGGCCATTAAAAAACGCCCAATTTGTGGTTTATCGCCCAATCTGGGCACCCTGTTCACGAGCATTCGCCTGTTTCCAAGATTGATTCATTTCATTATCAGTTCAGGCAAACTTCAAGTAACGGAAATGATTTACATTATACGTTTAAAAAATATATTATTGTTAAAATGACGTTTAAAACTATGTAAGGCATTGCACGTTTGAATACCGATAATGAAACGAAACTCCAGGATGCATAAGCCAAGAGCACATAAGGATGAGCTCTTGATGAGCCGATATAAGTGGCTTTAAATTCATCATAAGAATCAAATTCTTCGTTGATTGCAGTGGCGGCTCGTAGCTAAAATTTCTGGGGGTGCTGCGTCAGAAAATTGTAACTTTTTCACGAACTAGGGAATAGCTAGTGACATTAAGGTTAAGGGTAATGTAATATACATGTATAAGAATAGTATTAAAGAAAAATAACACACATTATATTGTATTTTATCGATATCGAAAGTGAAACTGGGGGTGCTGCAGTGCCGCCAGTGCCTATGGACGAGCCGCCACTGGTTGATTGGAAGGCTCTTCATTGCAAGAAAACGATCGAACATACAACAATAACAACGACTATAAAAATGTACATACAGAAACGAAGTACACGCAAACGAAGGAAATATCATACCGCCATCTCTTGGGAATAAGCGATGACAATGAAGCACTTCAACACAATAAATAACAACAACATTGATAATGATGACAAGGAAAATATGCAGATTATGGAGGAAATAAAAGAAGTATTAAATTGCGTTTTAACATGACCCCCTCGTCTGTGGAGAAATTGTTTTTTTTTCGTGAACTTGAAAGGATGTTGATTTATTTCAGTGACACTTAGCCATTTCGGCGATGGCTTCACCAGGCTTCCATATGACAGATGCTCAGTCCATGATGTTAATGCATAAAGCGAAGTTTGTAATCTTTTTTAAAATATTTTATTTTATTTATACATGGATTATATTTATTTTCCTGGAAACTGTTGTTGCATATTTCAACAGTGTAATGTGTTCCAAGCATTATTAAAAACCCTCTGCACAGTTTGATCTGATTTTTTTTTATTTTAAAGCATGTGCGCCTATGGAGGGTTTACATTTTTCGGGCTCTGGATGACATCATCAATGTTTCGCCATCTGGTGAGCACCGGGAGAAACGGCCCGATCGAGCATACCTTATATTTACCTTGCTAACTGCCTGTCCACTGAGGCGTAACCACCGAGAGAGAAGGCCTCCGCAATGAAACTGAATACATTGTTACATCAGCGACTGAGGCAGAAAACAATAGGAAAAAAGTCAGCCGTACATAGGGAGAAAACATGGCGCCCTCTGACGTTTATTTACGATATCTGCATAAAACTGTTTATATTCTATAGTAAATATATATTACTTTTTCAGCTTTAATTTGAAATAAAAAATTAAAAATACAATTTGAAGTTTTAATACGGATTATTAATGAAATAAGGAATCTTTTTGCAATCATTTTAATACAAAGTAATATTTTTAATACTGCATTTAATAAGTGATATCACCATATTGCATGAAACTCTCTATTCGCGTGCGCAGCTGCCTATAGATGGCTTTACCATCTATTGGAAATGGCGGAGATAATGGGTATTCCACAGCTTGCTAAGCTTGTGCTGCCGTGAGAATTTTGATTTGCCAGTACTCAAAATGAATATGACATTCAATGTTACGCTAGCTGATATCTAAAAATATGTAGGTAAGAAAAAAATAGGTTCAAAAGATGTTTAGTTGAGGCAGGGCCGCCGCCAGGGGGGGACAAACGGGACTCTAGTCCGGGGCCCCAACGGAAGGGGGGCCTCGTCAGCCACGCTTGATCAGGCACGAGGCAGAGCCCAGAGGGGCCCACACGTAACCAGTTGTCAGGGGCCCAAACATTTCTGGCGGCGGGCCTGGTTGAGGGAATAGGTTCAAAGTTTTATAGTGTTTTGCACATTTGCTTTTGACTTACAACCCCAGACACAACAGTATGTGTTATTGATTCTCCTCATTTTGAAGCTATATTCACGAATACAACCATTCGCTGTGAAAACTCAGTGAATCTGTACCCGTTAAAGGCGCCATCTTGTTAACTTCCACATCACCACTAGATGTCAGATGCTTTTGCTGCGCAGGCGAAGTAAATTTACAGGTTATTAAAATATATTTTTTCAGATTTAATTTGAAATACAAAATTAAAATACAATTTGAAGTTTTAATACGGTTTATTAATGAAATAAGGAATCTTTTTTTTTTTTTTTTTACAATCATTTTAATACAAATTAATTTTATAAAATATAATTTTAATATTTTTCTCGATAGAGGTTTATTGCATATTATTTTTCATTCCTCATTCAAATCCACATCTAAGGCACAATTTTTGAGTCATGAAACATATATGGCCTTATCTTTGAGCAATTTTTATGCAGATACATCAAAGATCAATATTTTCATTCAATATACACTGCTCAAAACATTTAAAGGAACACTTCTATTAAGCAGCGTGCAGAAGCAACTACGAATAATATGGACAAAATCGCTGTATGTGATCATTAAAAGACGGTTTATTTAACAGTAGAATGCATTATTGAAACAACTGGTGAAGAAACATAAAGAAAAAACAGGAAACTGCAGGACCCCTGCCTAAAACAAAGTGAAATGTCCTTTGGACGTTGTGAGGAGAATGCCCTGTTTCTTCCAGGGATCAGTTTTTGCACCACTCAGTAATGTGTATGCCTACCATGGGCTACAGTAACCTCCTTGCACCTTCGAGGCATTCTCCATTCCTCAGTAAGTGCCTGCAGTGTTTCTGGAGCTGAAGGGCGGTGGCGAATTCGCCTGTCAAGCATGTCCGAAAGATGTTCAAGGGGATTTAAGTCTGGACTCATTGTAGGCCACCACATGGTCTGAATGCCATGCATCCGTAGGAAGTCTTGAGTGACAGCTGCAGTGTGTGGACGAGCATTATCCTGCATCAGAAGGAATCCAGGCCCCATGCCATGTGCAGCAACAATCACATGTTCTTCCAGAATGTCACGAATGTAAACGTCAGCGGTCATTCGCCCTCGGACGACCACAAGATCCGTTCGATGGTCTGTTGAGATGCCAGCCCAAACCATAATGGAACAACTTTCCATTCGGTCAGTCTCACAAACTATTGCGTCGGTGTTTCGCTCACCACGTCGTCTCCAGACACGTAGACGGCCATCACAGCGGGTCAGGCGGAATCTTGACTCGTCTGTGAAGAGAACAGAACGCCAGTGGCGAAGCTGCCATCTAGTCGCGCCTGTATGTGCTGGCGGGTTAGCCTAGGCACTCGATTTGGTCGTCTGGCTCTCAAATCAACTTCACGTAATCTGTTCCGGATTGTTCGATCTGAAACAGCTACCCCAGTTGACATCTGCAGGTCATTTCTCAGGTCTCTGGCCGTTGAGGTTCTTCGGCGCAGGGCACAAGTCCGCACATAACGATCTTGATTGGCGGTTGTTGAGCGTCGGCGACCTTGCCCAGCTCTTCGTGTGTACTGGCCAGTCGCCTGGAATCGTGTCCATAGTCGGAAAATGACGGAAGAGGACACATTGTTGGCATTTGCCACAGTCCGAAATGATTGACCCGTTTGGAGCAATGTTACGGCTCTCGCAGCTTCTACTGCTTCAAGATGCCTTCGTGGCATGTCAGAGCACTAACAACAACGTTCAAGGAATGCCTGCACCTTCTAATGTTCGACCGTTATCTCCAAGCAAAGAGTGTACTGGCAAGTAACCACTTTGTTTTCCGGGGGGTTATATTGCTATGCAAATTTCTCAGAATATTTGGCAGCAAAATATGTTGGCTTCAACCATTTCCTATGAGGGAGATAGTAGGTTTCATGTTGTAGAAGATGAAATTGCTAAGAAGTATTATTTACGCCCTCTGTAGGGGATTCTACAAGTGTTCCTTTAATTGTTTTGAGCAGTGTACATCAAAAATCAACATCAGGCATCAGTATTTTCATTAAACTTCAAGACAGGGATGGCCTTTTTTACTAAATACTAAATTTGTTTCTTTAATTATAGTTTAATTGATGATTATGTGCAACATTCTCTATCTTCTTTTAAAAAATTCAAGAACTCTCAAAACTTTTGATGGAGCAGCTAATGCCATTCATAAATGACATTCAATGGTTTAGATGCGGAAGCGGCGAGGAAAAACATGACTGAAATTAAAAAGTTGTTTTTACACAGAATTTTAATAATTTGACTAATAAATTCATCTTTTCTGTCAACGGATTTGAATGAGGAAAGAAAAATAATATGCAATAAACCTCTATCTAGAAAAATATTAAAATTATAATACATAAATTAATTTGTATTAAAATGATTGTAAAAAAATTTCCTTATTTCATTAATATACCGTATTAAAACTTCAAATTGTATTTTAATTTTGTATTTCAAATTAAATCTGAAAAAACATATTTTTATAATCTGTAAATTTACTATAGAATTTCATGCAATATGGTGTTATCAATTTTTAAAGGCAGTATTAAAATTATAATTAAAAATATTACTTTGTATTAAACTGATTGCAGAAAAGATTCCTTATTTCATTAATAATCCGTATTAAAACTTCAAATTGTATTTTTAATTTTTTATTTCAAATTACAGCTAAAAAATAATATATATTTACTATAAAAATATAAAGAGTTTTATGCAGGTATGGGGAGAAAACCTGGCGCCGTCTAACGTTTATTAACGTTTAGCTACGACGAGGCTGACAATTTCCAGTAGTCTCAGTGGACAGGCAGTTAGTATCAAGTAGCTCTCCGACCTTTAGAGGACCGTATAACAAGTACAGCTTGTGATGTGACCGACCTATAGCCTTTCCTATATCCTGTGCACTCACTCCAGAAGCTTTCAAAGCATCTATTTGACCCCTTTCATAGTCAGACAAGGTGGCGTTACGAGGCCTTGCGTTTAAGTTGCTTGTGTACAGCCACTTGAAAGTTTTGGAGGCAACCATATTAGGCAAACATCAGTGTCATCTGTTGACTGATTAATCACTGCTTTGTTAATTTTTATGCTCGAAAAACGGCATTAAGTGATGCTGGTCCTATACTTATGAGACAGCTTAATTTCTACTTTTATAAATTCTTATTCTTGTTGTTGTTTGGTTTTCATTATTTTCTTTGGAAACAATAAGCAGTAGTTGTGAGAATCCGATACAGTGACAATGATTTAATTATTTTATTTTGTTTCTTGCAGGCAAGGGAAAATATGGGTGGTCCTATACTATGGGACACGCCTTAATAATAAACAATACAGGGTGTTCTATGGTGAAACCGAAAAAAATGCTTACGTTTCGGATAGAGAATATTCTTCGTCAATGCTAAAAATAAAAGTAACGATAAGATCATTAGACGTCTCTCTAGCGAATATTTTTTATATAAGACTTCTTCTAATGCCCTCATTATTACCTTTATTTTTTTGCTTTGACAAAGGATAGTCTCTCTCTGAAATGTCAGCTTTCTTTTCAGGGTCTTTGCTTCTCAGTGTCCAATTTGTTTTATTGCAGTCTTCCTTTTCTTCTACATCCGACATTAACTTAAAATGTTAATTATACACTCATGTCCAAAAATCAAGCATAATCAATATCAGTATTAATTAATTTCTCTGTACGAAAGCTCAGAGATGTGCATCCTGATAAATGGCATTAATTCAAGACCACTCACTGTGGGTGTTGGACTTCCCTAAGAGTGCTTACTATCGTTCCTCTTCTTGGGCCTTCTTGGACTAAACTTCAACACGCAATAGATCGATTTGCAGCAAAGAGTAGAGAGGCTGGGATGAAAATCAGTGTGGCTAAGACTGAGTTTCTGGTCTTTTCAACACAGCTTGCTCAATGTGCTCTCCATGATAGGAGAGCCTCATTGAGACAGGTGGAGAAGTTCAAGTTCACGAGTGATTGGCAGCAGGAAAGAGAATTGGACGCGTGAGCTAGGAAACAAAGCCAAGCTCTCAGTTTTCAAATCTATCTTTGTGTACATTCTCACCTATTAGGGGCCTTCATATATGATCTGGACTTTATTTTTTAGAATATTAGGAAATACAAAAAAAACAACAATACATACACACACTCCAGTTATTTTTTAAGGAACTCTCTTTGCTTCTCTACACATTTTTTCCAGCGTTCTGGATACGGTTCTGTAGGAATCTTCCAGGCTGATGTCGAAACCATGTCAGGACAGCCTTTTTTCACTTCTTCATTAGAGCCAAACCTCTGCCCCCCAAGAACTCTTTCAATGGTCCAAAAAGGTGATAGTTGCAAGGGGAAAGATCTGCACTCTATGGAGGATATGGTAAGATGTCCCATTTGAGTTCCGTCAGTGTGTCCATAGTCAGTTTGTGTGTGTGGTCTGGCATTGTCTTGCAGAAAACAAACACCCCTGGTAAGAAGTACTGGTTGCTTATTCCTTCTGCTTTATGCCTTGCTTATTCCTTATTCCGGCTTCAGGGACAAGTTTTTGCAACAGAAACTGCCTTACCTATATCGTATGTAATGCAGTTTTACTGCTCAATAACAAAAATGCTTGGAAACTAATGTTCTATCATTGACTCATTATTTTATATCCATTGTTATAATAAAATGTTACTGTAGTAAGGTGCATTGATGGTTCGACGTTCTTCCGGTCCCAGAATACAGCCACCATCACTTCGTTGTCGATGGTGTCCTCTTGAATTTCTTGGGTCGTGGCGAGTCAGTGTGTCGCCACTCCATGCTCGCACGCTTGCTTTCAAGAGTATGGTGATGAATCTATGTCTCGTCGGTGGTCACAACACGCCTTAGGAAGCTGTCACATTCCTTGTCATACCGTTGTAGCAGCATGGAACAGATTTCCACTCGGGTGATTTTGTGATCTTCGGAGAGTTGCTTAGTGACCTATCTGGCACAGATCCCCTTGTTGAATTTCAGCTTATCGTGGATGATGGTTTCCGCACTGCCTGTGCTGATGTTCAGTTTTGAAGCTAATTCTGGGACATGAATCCGCATGTTGTCCCTTATCAGCTCATTTGTTCGTACAATGGTGCCATCATTAACAGCAGTTGCTGGCCTTTTCTTATGAGGTTCATTGCCGGTGGATTCTCGCCCTCCTTCAAATTTTTGTCACAAAGCAAAGACGGATGATCGAGGCAAACGTGACTCAGTGAGCTGTCTTTGAAATCTCTGATGAATTTCAGATGCTTTCACATTTTCGTTGTGGAAAAACTTGATGAATATTCATTGTTTCACTTTGGACGACACATCGGTGTCCGCTATTTTGTTTAAACAAACAATCGGTTGTCATAGCAACCGGATGAGTGGTGCTGCATTTGCAAGAAAGGCGGTAGGTGCCATCCCGACAATGGAAGATAGATTTTTACAACAATGAAATTTACAAAAAATAACGTCCAGCTCAAATTTGAACGCCCCTCGTATGATCATGATTCTTGGGTATGACCAAAGGGTGTGGTCGTGGGTGGAAGCGGCCGAAATGAGATTTCTGAGAAGTGTCGCAGGAATTAGCTTACTAGATAGAGTGCACAGCAGCACAATAACGGAGTCTTTAGGTGTTGAAGCGGTACTTCTCCGCATTGAGAGATTCCAGTCACGTGATACAGATACCGCAAACTGGTCTTTTCAGGCACTTGCTATTCTCCAAGCCGATAGGTAAGAGATCAAAGGGTCAGGCTCCTGATGGCGGAAGATCACGAGAGCTGTAGATCCTGCATAGGGCTGCTCCGTGACCCTAACGAATAATCGGGTTGGAAAAGTAAGTAAGTAGAATCTGCTAGTAAAAAGTTAATATAGTTTCTTATTAATTTATTGTCTTTTCCATTTTATTATCATGTTCGATTATTCAATTTTCAGTCAAGCAACTACTTCGTTAGGTCTTGGGATACACTTAGGAGAATCCCATGCAATATAATTTAATAAACATGTAGTTTATTACAAATATTATACAAAATCCTAAAATAGTCCATACCTGTTGTAATAAAGTTGTTGGCTACTCTGTAATTTTGCACAATATTTGTAATAACTTCAGCTTACTTATTACAATTTTCTATTTTTTTGATTTTTCCTTTTTCATATATATTTCATAAACCACCTTCCAGAATGAGGTGAAAATTGGTACTTGTGTGCAACGCCGCATTACAAAAAAATGACAAAATCGTTTAATAAGTATGTTGTATTTCATAAAAAAGTTTCTGAAATGGTCCTAATATAGGATATGGTCAGCCCGAGCAGCCACACAAGCCGTTCGCCTGCCTTCTATGCTCTCAATGAGATTGTTCAAGAGCTATCTTGACGACAAGTTCCACTCCTGGTGAAGATCAGTTTTAAGCTCTGGGATGGTCATTGGTGGAGGCTGACGGGACGAAAATTTTCTCGCTAATCATCCTACGCATGCTCAATCGGGTTCATATCCAGAGATTTTGCTGTCCACTCTATGCGTTGCATATCTTTATTTTGCAGAAAGCCTCCATCAGCAGAGCTCTGTTCGGACGTGTATTATCTATCGTCCATGAGAATAAATTTGGACCCACGGTACCTCTAAAAATCTCTAACATGACAATACTTCCAGTTTTTCTTCTCTGTATCTCCGAGTATTAAAGACGCCTCTGATAAAGATATGGAACTCTGTGCATTCGTTTAGTATGATGCCTCCCCAAACCATAACTTCACCACCGCCATATTAGTCCTTTTTCTTGATGTTGTAGAGAATATAATGGGTTCCACGTTCTCTCCAGATATTGGTTCGACGAAAATTGCGTTGTAAGCTTAATTTTGACTCGTCAGTGAATAGCACGATGGTCCACAGGTCCAAAGCCCAGTTCCGATGTTCTAGACCCCCGTTTAAACGGGTCCGTCGACTCGCAGGGGTGAGCGGGACACAAACTGCCAGACGTCTGGCATAAAGATAAGCTTCTTTTAGCCTCCGGTTAAGTCTTTGTCTGGAAACTCTTGTTCCTGAGGTGGCTGCAAGCTGGTTAGACAGCTGCCTAGCAGGTAGGGTCCTCTGACGTCTTGCGGTTAATTGCAAATACCGGTCCTGTCTACTGATTGTAACCCTTGGACGACCTTGCACTGGTCGGTGTGTAACATCTTCTGTGTCTTGGAACCGTCTCCTAAGTCTGGAAATCATCCTTTGTGGAACATCAGTTTGTGACTGTCCTGCTTCGAATCTTCCGATTATATAGCATTTCATGACAAGATCAATTTGGTGTCTGTGGTCCATATTAAACGCAAAATAAGTTCTTTTAGTGTGGCTTGCAAGAATGTTTAATGTGACCCTGTGGTTTATTATGCTGTATTTATTGACTTTCATTATTTCGCATAATTTTGGATTTCTGTGGTAATCCGATCGTGAATTGATATTGGTTTAACCGTCATGATATTTAAGGGAGGCCCGTGCAGTTTGGACCCCCTAAGGGAAAAGGGCTGAAACTTCTATTCAAAATGACGTAGCTTTAATTTTCAAGCGTAGATATATAGAGGACATGTCGGGCTATCTTTTTGTGCACTATTTTTATGGAATACTTTAATGATATGGGTTTCATATGAAATTTAATTTTTTTTTGCATTCGGTCCGAATTATACAACAGGTAGTGTAAATTGAATCAGGTGGTCCAATTACAACAATAGGCCGAGTAATAGCAGAAACGTTGTTTTAACTTATGTGTTTACTAGTGCACTGTGAAAAATACAAATGATCAGCAACCCTTTGGAATGTATTAGATGGGATGAGCTTATATCTTAATAACGTGTGGGTTAAGCTTATATATTTAAGAAATTGATACAGTGCAAGTTGGATATGTCAAAAAAACGTCATAATGCCCTGGTCTAATTTACACAATACGCCAACCATTCTAAAATCAAAAATGCGACCAACCTTCAAAACCTTTCCAACTAAAACCATGCCTATTAACAAGTACATAGATCCCTTTTCTTTAACCCATCCCTGATACATACTGGCACTGACACTTATAGTTACATACACGATTATATCTTACCTCAAAGTAACATGAGACCATACCAAAAGAGAAAATTTGATATACTTTCACCAATACTCAAGCAATACAACCCGTGTTTTTCATACACTTCTAGGTAAGGGCTATGATCATTTTTCAATCAAGAGAGTGGCGCCATCTAAAGTGCTAGTGTGCAAAATAAGGCTGGCTCGTTTTACGCGACGGTCCAAATTACACAGGTATCCCTTACATATCAACGATTGTCGTTTTTCTGGATTTGAACCTTTGAATGTTAGTTTTTATAGTTATGCTTAACTTTTGGACAAGAGTGTAGTTATTCGTATAAGATAACTTAATATTACTTATTTTCGATTATATTTTTTACCCCATGATATCCTGAACATAAGTTGGATATCGAAATTTTAATCCGGTTTTGTCATTTGCACAGTCAACGTCAGCTCCTAGT
This sequence comes from Rhysida immarginata, assembly GCA_023313115.1. Taxonomy (NCBI): domain Eukaryota; kingdom Metazoa; phylum Arthropoda; class Chilopoda; order Scolopendromorpha; family Scolopendridae; genus Rhysida; species Rhysida immarginata. Next base: position 139,262 of record JAHWFO010098773.1, on the reverse strand, counting down.
AATTAAAAAGAACAGGTAGCGAATCAAAACATTCTAATTAGAAGACTATTTTGGAAGGTACACCAATAAGGACTCTTTTAGATGCCTTTATTATAAGCAATTAAATTAAAACAAATAACTTATTGTAAAAGAAAACATTCATTATTACCTGCTCTTCTTGCTTCCAGTAAAAATGCATTACCATAGTCCCAAAACTTCATTCCTTTCGCTGCCAGCTTATTAATAGCATTTATCTGTCTGCATAAGCTAGAGTATCAATAATCATAGACAATATAATTTTGTGTTTTAAGCCTTCACTAAATTTATTAAAGTAATTTCTAAATAATCGATAACCTTTGCTGTACATATTCAGCGAACAGTTTTGGATCCTTTTTTAACAATACGTTACTCTCTTCAAACGATACCTGTAGATTAAAAAATATAGAAAAAAAATAAACGTATTATCATCAAGTCTTTAAACCTTAGTTCTCGACTTTGAATTTGAATATTTTATGTCGTTTTTAGAATAGCATTGCTTGGAACATTTATTTATAAGAACAGTGCCAATAAACTAATTTAAACATTGAAATATTTAAAATAAATAAGGAAACATTCGCAAATTGTGTATTAACCTTGTAACACTGTAAAGTCTTGCATGATTATTTAATCTTATGTAATTGAGATGTACAGGGTGAGACAAAAATCACGAAAAACTTTAAAACACAATAATTTGCATACGAATGGAGATAAAAAGATTCTGTTTGCACAGAAACGATTGAACTGAGGTCGGATTTTTTTCCAGGAAAAAAATTAATGCTAGAATTTGTTCGGTTTTTGACCAATAGATGGCGTTGCCAGATTACAGAATCAGTTTATGGACGGTGAGATGCCTGATTATACTGTATCCAACGAAAGTTGGAGTGGGCGTGTCCAGTTAAACTTCCTATTCCAATTGTTAGACATTGTTGATTCTACTTTGGCAAGACTGTCTAACAATTGAAATAGGAAGTTTAACTGGACACGCCCTCTCCAACTTTCCTTGGATAGATTTTAACTATCGTTGAGACGGAACTACAACCTCTGGAAAAAAAGTTTCTAATATTTTTTATGTTAAGTTAAAGATTTTTTTTGTGAAATCTTTTTAAACTTTTTTTTTTTATTCAAACCCTGTTGTGTCTTCTAACAATAAATATAAAACAATATAATTCTATAACTGATGATAATTCTAATAAAATGGCACAATTATACAGTAAAAAACTATAAAAGGAGATGATAGTATTAATTAAAGTATCACTATGACAAATGACCAAAATTGAAAATAAATAGGTGTGTGGATAATAGTAACTAAGTCAGTATAAAGAAAGACTCTTTCGCCACAACAAAAACAATAGAAAAATACAACCTGGGAGCTCTTTTCGAAAGCAAGGCTTTCCTCATTCGGCAGGAACCAAGGAGAACGCGTGGAAACCGAACGTGAACTGAGTAGGGAGTCGAAAATTTTTTTTTTGTTAGACATAACTAGTCTACATCCCGTCAATGATAAGTATAAGACTATATCCGTAACTTATGGCTCAAAATCAAAGAGGTGAGCATTTTCAGTTTTCAGTTTTCGAAAAAATAAACTTGCATTAGAAAATTTGTTTATAATTTACATAGATAGTGCCTTGTGTTTTCTAATGGTTCTGAAAAGGGGCACGCAAAAAACCTGTTAATTTTTTAGTTATGGCATAAAATAACAGAAATGGAAGTAAATATTATCATTTCGGGAACGTTTTTTGAAATTGTATAAAATATGATGTAATTAATTTAATTTATTATTCCTTTTAAAACAGTAAAGTTAAACGCAGTTCTCAATTAGACAATATTTTTGGTCAAAATATTTAAACTTAGAAATATGGATTTTTGCGAGTATTTATCGTGATATCTTGTTAGGTGTGAATTCACAAACGAAACTTTAATTTATTTTTTGTATTATGAGCCTGTATATTCAATTCAGATTATGATGCAAAGGGGCGATAATATATTTATTTATTTATATACAGACAATTTATATACAGACAATAAACTAATGTTGATTTATTTTCCCTTTTTCCGACGTTCCCGGAAATGACGGTCGCGTTCACTGAATGATGATTACGATCATTCTTTACAATTGACACAAAGAAAACTTTTTCAGCAGTATTAAATCTTTATTGTACTTTAGGAATTATGATTTTTTGGTCAATTACACAAAATTTTATATAATAATATTCCAATTGAGTCTTACAAGGAAATCAAAAATAAAGAATCACAATCTTTCTTTACTTCTCAAATACATTACTTTGAAGGACTTTTCTCAAAAGTGCTGGGACACACCAATTTTACATAAAAATGAGGCATTCCCATGCAATTTAAATGTTATCGTTCATCTCAACACTACACAATAGAGATCGCTTGCATGCTAGTAGGAATGGTTCAAACACAGAGGAATAAGAAACAGAGGGGAAACTGCCTATAGCCGCAAGGGAAACTTTTCTGAGATCACGTGACGAAAGTCAACCAAAGAAATTTTCCTTAAAAAACACTCCTGGCTTCGCGGCGCTACTGTCGGTTTAATCATAATTACGTCATTCTCCCGCAAATGGATTGTTATATGACGTCATATAAATACGTTTCTTAACGTTCTCTTCATCGGAATTTAAAAAAATTTAATTCAAGTTAATTAAAAACTTTGAAAACCGGTTCTACGATGCAAAGTGGATTATCACAGATGAAAAGAAATTATTATTGTATTACCAAGATTTCTTATTGATGGTCTCTGATTAACACGAGCATAGTATTAGAGGGGAGCTAATACTATGACACGAGCAACGGCGAGCTAATACAAACATGAGTGCTTCACATGAGTGATCACGTGACAAATCAAGAATTTTTCGTTTATGTAAAACATTTTTTAATTTTTGAATACAAATTTATGTGTTTTAACATTATATAAGAATTAATACAAAAGCTGCGTTATTATTTTATTTATTATTTTCAAAATTGTGTCCTCACTAGCGCCACGAAACCAGTATTGAAAAATGACGCAGTGATTTCCAATCACGTGGTAGAGTTTCCCATCTGTTTCTCTTCGTCTGTGGGTTCAAAGAAAGCAGCTTTCGGACTTCGAGAGGAATACAATTGATATTATCAGAAAAAATGGAAGGAAAGATTCCACGACCTGGATTCGAATCAGGAACCATGAGTATCACACTCGTTGCCTCTACCAGTCGTGAGAGGTTCCTGGGCCAACGTGATGAAGGTACAGCAAGGCTGTCACTCGGTGTTCTTAAAGTTTACCAGGTAGTCAAGATGCAGGCCACTGATAGGACGGGCACCCAGCTTGCAGAGCGGTAATTTCTCCTTTCCAACCAATCAAAACATTTGATGAGCACATATAAGAAATTATAAATAAAAACTGGAGATGAAACTGGGGATACTTCAATCATAAGATAATGATATCAGAAAAAATGGAAGGAAATATTTCAGCAGGAACCACGAAACTTGACTACCTGGTAGTCTTTTTCCTTCCATTTTTTCTGATAATATCATTTTCTTAAGATTGGAGTATCATCTGCGGTTTTCATTTATAATTTCTTAGAAGTACAATTGTTGGGTGACACCTTGCAGGCAAAAGTGTTACAGAGACCTCAACTCTGCTAAACATCTCCAAATCATCCGTTCAAAACGCCGGACGTGGAAAGATAAGGGTCCGAACAAATGTTCAGCCCAGGAGCGGAAGACCCAAGATTATATCGGGCAGACACCGAAGGGCGCTTCGCAGGGTGGTCACTGCAAACCGTAAAACATCGGTTGATGGACTGACAAGATCCTTTACTGACTTTATTAGCTTCGCAAGGATCTGCATTCGCTGGGTTTTCATGGCAGAGCTACGGCCCCCTTGATGACACGTACTACTGAGACCACTCTTCTGTCAGCGACGTGTTGGACATAGCAGTTCTTAAAGGTTTCTTCAAGCCCTATAATATATTTACAGTAGACGACTTAATCTTTGATCACCGACCAGTCATGCTTATCTTCGACGGCTTAAACATTGATGTGAAAATAGGGCTTCGCACCAAACAGGACTGGAAGCTCTTTAAGGGTATTCTTCAAGAAAATAGCATTCCATACAAGAAGGTTATCAACAATGAGGACATCAACACAAATATCAGTGCAATCACTCGTGTTATCAAGGATGCTAGTACTTCTAGTATCTCCACTGCTGACCAAAAGCATCCCGAACACCTAGACCTCCCTCCTTACGTTAGGCGACTCATTCTCGAAAGGAATTCCTATAGGAGACTATGGCAAGGCAAGCGACTACCATATTTAAGACTAAGTACAACAGGCTTTCTCGCAAGGTCCAGGAAGAGGTTAAAGTTCTATGAACACAAAGGTGTAGCGAAAAACTGAAGTCTTTATCTGTCCAGGACAACTCGCTCTGGGGTACTGTGAGGGCCTTAAAGGAAAAAAAAACCATCCAATTGCAGCTACTGCTTGCAGGAAATGGCAGCGTTGTCACCAGTGACGAGGAAAAGGCTCAACTGATCCGCCGATTGCTTGAAAACATAATTTACCACGCCTAGTGAGACAAACTTAGACAGCCTCCAAAACACTCAGCTAGTTAATGATTAGTGTATCGCTTACCGGTGTATTCATCGTGTTCCTATCCCTGAGGAAGTCAATAGTGCCCAAGAAATCTCCGACGTCATCAAGCGACTTAAAACAGAAAAAGCAGCGGGTATTGATTCAATCACTAACAGTGCTCTCAAGAACTTGCCTTCTAATATTATCTCGATCATTACCAAAGCCATGAATAACTGCTGGAAACTAGGTTACTTCCCCGACCAGTGGAAAGAGTCCGTCATAGTTACCATACCAAAGCCTGGTCTAAACCCTGCTTTCGCTGTCAGCTATAGGCCCATAAGCTTACTACCTATGTTATCAAAACTCTTTGAACGCATCATTCTGAAGAGGTTTAACGAATTCTGTGTAGCAAACAATCTCGTTCGTGATGAGCAATTCGGCTTTCGCCCAGGTCACTCCTGCCAACTTCAGATCTGGAGTCTTGTTGCAGATCTAAACACTCCTCTAAACTGTGCTAAGTATGGTGGTCTTCTTGGATGTTCGTAAAACTTTTGATCAGGTTTGGCACAACGGTCTCATATTACAAGATGATTACTTGTGGTTTTTCGGACATACTGATTAGCTTGATTAGTTCCTTCCTGTCAAACAGGATATCTCGTGTCAGGGTTGGCTGCTCCATGTCTAACCTTTGTGATGTCAATGCTGGTGTTCCCCAGGGCTCTGTCCTGGGCCCTGCACTGTTCAACTTTTTCATCCATGATTTCCCAACTTTTACCAAGTGCAGGCTATATCTGTTTGCTGACGACGCGGCCATCTTGACTACTGACCGCAATCTCGCTCACGTCATATCACGCTTACAAAAGGCCTTATAATTGTGCGAGAGAAGTGGTTTGCAAAGTGGAGACTTGACCTAAATGTTGACAAATGCAAGGCAATGTTCATTACGAAGAAACTTCGGAAACCACCGAGTCCTCTCTTCCTTTCTGGTAAAGAGCTCGAATGGGTTAAGAATTACAAATACCTCGGAGTGATGGTAGATGCCAGGCTAAATTGGAGTGACCACGTCTCCTATGCGATAAATAAAGCTAAGAAGGTTAAGTTTAGTCTAGTTGCTCTTCTGGGGCGGAACAGCGCCCTTGGAATGGATAGCAAACTCTTGCTTTATAAGATGGTTATACGAACCATTCTTCTTTATGGTATGCCTGCCTGGGCTACAATATGCAGATCCAGATGGAAGGATCTCCAAACCTTCCAAAACGTTACTCTGAGGACTATCGCCCAACTTGACAGGAGAGGGGCAACAAATATTTCTATTGCTGAAGATTTCCATATACCTCCAATTGGTAAGTATGTCCAGGAGTCGTTGAAGAAGTTGCTTCCGAAGATTAAGGACCATCCCAATCCTCTAATTGCAGATATTCTGGAGCATCCTCTCACGTTTAGAAGTTTCCTCAGGCATCGCAGGCCTCATCAAGTCCTGGACATCAATTTCGACGACATCCAAAAGGCCATCTTTCCCGAATACTGGATCTCGTAGTTCCGTGTCCGTCGTCAATCAACAATCAACTTTATCGTCCTTATAGGAAAGGACTCCATCTTATCCTCTGGGCTGCAGAGGCACTAGCGCTGACATCAAAAGTGGACTTAATATTTTCGATCCTGGATCGCCCACCCCTACTTTCGGTTCTCTATTCAGTTCAGTTTGGGTTTCCAAGTGCTCTACTTGGTTCCTGCCTAACGATGAAAGCCTTGCTTTCGAAAAGCGCTTCTAGGTTGTATTTTTGTTGTGGCGAAAGAGTTCTTACTTTATACTTAGCAGTAAAATAATTCTATCTTTAATCAGTATTTTATAAATCATTTGTAAACTGACAAAAGGTTGGAAAAAAAGTTTGTAATACTGGACTACTGAGGAAAAAGGTTTGTAAAATTTTCTATATTTTTAACTAATATTTGATTGCATGGCCCTTAGCCTTAAGGACAGCTGCAGTTCTTCTAGTTATGGAATCAATTAAATTTTTGGACATATTTGATGGAATTTCTTGCCAACTTTGCTTGATGGTATCCACAAGTTCTGGTTTGTTATTAGGTACTTTGTGATCAACCAACTTTTTCAACTCCCACCAAATGTTTTCAATTGGATTCAAGTCCGGGCTCTTTGCTGGCCAATGCATTCTTGTAATGTTCCTTTCTTTCAGCTTATCGGTCACAATTTTCGCACGACGAGAGCTTGTATTGTCGTCCTGAAAAATTACATCATCATTATCATCATCATCAAACTGTTCCTCTACTGTCGGGAACAGAAAAGTATCAATCACGTCGCAATACACTTTTGCATTCACAGTTGATTTTAGAATGCAAAGTTTGCCAACCCCTTTTGAGGACATACAACCCCAGATCGATCATGATGCCTTGTTTGAACTTTGCTTTCTGAATTAAACATTCTCGTAGAAACTTTTCTGATGGTAGTCTTCACACAAACTTTCCAGCATCATCTCCTCCATTGACACAAATAACGGCACTCATCACTAAAAATAACTTTATTCCACGATTCCATAGACCAGTCGGCGTGTTTTCTGGCCCACTTCAGTCTTTTCTGACGATGCTTGGTGGTAAGAAGGGGCTTAGTTTTAGTCTTGTTGTAAAATATCCTTTTTCATGAAGCCTGTTTCTCACAGTACGATCACATACAGACACTCCATTTTTCTTCCAAAATTGGTTCATTTGTTTGGATGTTGATTTTCTCATAGTTTTAATTAATATCAACAGCTTTGAATCATCTCCACGTGTAGTTTTGCGTGGACGATCACTGCGTGTTTTGGCTTTGACACTTCTGAGGAGCTTGTATTTTTTTCCAGGTGTTGGACGCCAGGCCTTGAGAACAACCTAAACATGCAGCAACTTCTTTTTGTTTTTTTCCTTCTTTGAGAAGGGTTATTAATCTGTTCTTGAAGTCTCCTGAGTACTCCTTGAGTACTATTTACTTTGTAATAAAAAAATTTCTAATATGCAATGTTTTTGGATATTTAGGGAATTACATTTAGTGTATAGAAGGGGAGAAGAAGAAAACAAAAATTCAAGTGTTACATATGATCAATAAGAATGAAAGTAACCTATAATTAATTAAAATTTAAATATCTTTTAATTTTATAATTTGAATAACCCAGCAAAAAAGAAAACATAAAAAATCAAAACATTAAGATTAAATCACCATGCCTCCCTTCCCTATGATATAGTAATATGACTGAGCCAACATGAATAAAAATTATTTAACCATCTAAAAAGGACACATATATAATTAAAAACAAACTTAAAATAATAAAATCTGAAAGATTACTAAACAACAAAACCTCCAATAGTCTAAGTAATCTTAAGTCCACTGTCCTGGCAATAATTTTCTACCTCGCAGTCTGACTTCACAGTTGATTCAGCACTTTTATACAAGTTAAAAAATGAGTTGATAACGAAGACAACGATGATAAATTTTGAATTTGGAGTCTTGAAGAATTTTGAAATAATGGTTCGAAAAGTGCGAAAAGTTCACAATGATAATTCCCGATGAAATAAATACAGTCCAATGAATAGCCAATTATTTTAAAACGATTAAAAATTAACATGCTTCATGATAATTTAAAATAAATTTACAAGCTTTAAGTTTTTTGAATGTGCCTTACACTCAACTTCAGAAGATAAAACGAGGAATGATACAACAAAACTAAATAAACCAATAAGAATTAAAACAGGAAGTCGCTAGAAAACCCTGATGTCACATTATAAACTAATCACCGTGAATATCATGTGATGCTTTAGCCAGAGTAGATTCTGATTTACTTATAAAAATGCCTCTTTAATTATTCTCTCTTCCAAGTTTCCTCCCTACTCAATATTCGGACCCCTTTCAAATTATTTTTATGTCCTGTGCTCTGGCAATGTCTGGCAAAGGCATATTCAATATAGTTAAGTCTAATCGCCCTCTCATACTCCTCCAAGCAGGAGTAGAGAGAGCGACCAGGTTGTCCGACATAGTTGACATCGTAATTAAGACACTGATTTTATATATTACTCTAGCTGAAAACCCGGCGTTGCCCGCGACTTTATTTATCCTCTTGTTGGGTTGACCTACCACAGATTAAAATATCCATTTTCACCACCGGGAAATATCACTGGAAACTTTAGATCTCATCTTTCCTTCGAAGTTTCCCTTGCCCTTGGTGTAGAAGCTCTTATACCCTCCTGTTCTAGACGAAGCTCCCGTTGTTTAGATGTTTCCGATGCCCGGATAGCTTTTTTTTCTTTAGCTGCAGAGATTCCTGACCAATGCTCGTTCTTTCTCTTTTCCTTCCCTTTCCAAACACACAAACAAACACACAAACTTTCTTTAATCGTCTGGACATTTTAGAGGGCTCAAGGGAGACACGTGTATCTCCTTTGCCTCCTCGACAGACCCTTCCCTATCCTTATCTTCAGTTATACTCATTTTATGTTCAATAGCATAAAACGAATGTTCTGTCATTGCATAATCATTTTACGCTCATCCTATCCTATCCTATGCTCGAATTTTTGAAATTAAAGTTCGGAAGTTGGTAGTTCTGCTCACGAAAGGTCAAATATATGGCGAGACTTAGTGCTTCATGTACTCCAGAGTGGCAAAAGCACGGTTAGCCTCACATACATCTTTTACTGTGGCTAAAAGAAAAATTGCGTTCCAACCAAATTGACGATATTATTATCGCAGAAATTTCTGATGCCAACACTAACAAATAACTAAACGACACAGTTGTCAAAAACATGATCCACGGGCCATTCGGGCACACAACAAAGACAATCCTTCCCGTGCATGAAGGACGAAAAGTGTACCAGGAAGTAACTCCGAGCGCTACTGATGCAAATCTCTAATCTTATAAAATTTGAAAAAAACAAACAAACGACAATATCTATTCATAAAGCAAAAAAATAAAATCCTAAATGCAAAGCAAATCGAAATCCGTGAGAATAGCCAAAACGTATTACTATCGATGCAAAACCAAACAACAATAGCAAATCGCAAAGCAAACAAATCTAAACCCATAAGACACAGAAGATAAACATCAATAATTATACGACAGGTAACCCCTTAGGGCCTAGATCAGATGTGTCCAGCCGTCGCCTACGTAACATGCCTGGCCAACACCTCCTAGACAGAAGGCCTGATAACGGAAACGTCATACATTGTTACAGTTGACTATTCTTCATCCTATTTCTACCAATAATTATTACAGTTGGTCGACTAATGATGATGTAACAATGTTTGACGTTTTCGATATCGGGCCTTCTGTTTAGATGATTGGTCTAGCATGCCTTTGTAGAAGCGGAGCTGACAACAATTGTTCACTCTGGTTTGTTTAAATGCCCAACACCCACTCTACTTTGTTCACATGAGCAGAGGTGGTGTTGACATGCCTCGGGTGGACAAAGCAGACTTTTAGATTTCAGTTCAGATCGTGTTCCAAGCAAGGAAAAATTCTCCAATGATCCTAATACTTATAATTATATTATATTTATAAGTGTGTATTCCGTGAAATTTTCTAAGAGAAATAGCATGTATCTATTTGTACATTAACATTGACGTACTGTATATTTCCAAGGTAAATGATGCTCAAATGTAGAATACACTACTCAGCATTTTTGTTTTATGAGTAAGATTAATATAAGCCTAATCTAATGGTCATACCATCAATGCCTTTGTGGCTATACCAATTCTTTTTTGTTTATAACTCGACAGAATTGGATATACCGGTGCATGAGTTTCTTTTGCCGTCGAACTTTCAACGTATACGTTTCTGATCCTCAAAACACAAATTTCACAGGAATATCATAAACATCAAACCTTTTGCACGCGTACAAGATGATGAAGGATGCCTGTGGCCGTTCCACAGGAAACATTCAAGTGTGGATAATACAGAAGATCTCAGAAGATATAATTTACCAACTGTGAATGAAGTAGCAGCAGCGTTTGAAGCTGACGTTGGAAAAATAACCATCATTTTAGCGAGATTTATGCATCTATCCAAGCACGGGGAACAACTGACAACTTATGTTGATTTTGAGTCCGAACTGTGATCCAATGACTTACCCGTTGCTGGAAGAAGAAATTCAGGAGCACTGAAGGGACAAAAGTCAGCATGTTAGCCGTCTACTCCTACAAACTGTACGAAAAGGCAGGACTGTTTAATCCGGTGTTGCAGCCGGGGAAACTTACTTAGCAGTATATTGTGGATGCGTTTTAAAAATTGAAGGAGGCCGGCTACAATGGGTGAAAGAAAATCAGAAGATTTTGAGAGTGGAGGCTTATCACTTGGCTTAATAGATTTCGTTCACAACCAGGTTGATAACTTTAATATGAAAGCAGGACAAGTCTGTGTTCTACCTACGCAATTTACCGGAAGCAAACGCGCCTTGTAGCAAAACTACCAGGATGCAATGGCCATGGTGCCCAAGTTCGGGAAACCAGATCTTTTCATCACATTTGCATGCAATCCAAATTGGACTGAAATGACTGAACAGCTGGCTCCATACAAAAAATTCGATGCATAAACCCGACATCGTCGCGTCAGTCTTTGGTTGAAATTGAGGGCATTTGTCGACAACCTAACTAAAAACTCGGTGCTAGGAAGGTGGCGGCATGGATGAACGTCATTGAGTTCCAGATAAGAGGTAATGAATTAGTTAAGACAAACCAATATAAAATGGAATGATTCTCAAGGCAATTATTTGAATGTATCCATTTCTTCCAAGAATATCTATAATCCTCAAAACACAGAATTTAAATTTCACAGACTGTAAACCTGCCTACCTTGCCTCTAGTTATCAGGTATGATAATAACGTAGGCTACGATCCAGCACGTCAAACAATAGCGCTAAGGTGAAGTTCGGCAAGCACGACTTAAAGCTCGTTTTAAATAGAGTCCCTGTAAGTAAAACTTTTTTAAGTTTTACTTACAGGAACTCTAGTTTTAAAGTTAAAGCAGTGCCATGTATTGACAAAGTTCAGAACTAAAGTGTTGTTAATATAGTAACATTAAAGTTGAACGTCAAGTTATTAAGTTTGGTCACTTCCCAAAATAGTGGGCAAACCTATCCAAAAAGGGATAAACAGTATGCTATTTATCTCTAATTTATCTAATCGCTATTTGCCTTTATACTATAAGCCGCTGTTGAAAAATAATCTGAATAATAAAAATTCTAAGTAATGGTTTCAGATAATTAGCTTGCAATAACTGAATGAAAATTTTTCTTAAAATTTGAAAATTGAGATTTCAAAAATCAGATAATAATTTAAAGAAAGGGGCAATAAAGATTTTCAAGCCATATACATCAATCATTTATATAAAATCAGCGACGGTGTACGTTGTCACAACAAAGAAAAAATCTAACAATGGGTTATTTCCCGATTATACAAACGGGTGGGTTCGCTTCTAGTCTCTATATACAGGGTGTTTCAAAATTATGTGCAATAAATTTAGTGACATATTCTTCAGGTCAAAAGAAGACGAAAATGGTCTATAGCACTTTGTCTGGAAACGATTTATTTACGCGATACAGCCAACTAAACCCGTGGCTCCAAATTACAGGAATTGTTCAAAGTGCCCGCCACCAGCTCGCACGCACGCTTCGGCTCGTTGCATGAGCGACCGTCTGATGTCATGGCAGAGTTCGTCGCCAGCATTACGAACGGTTTGGCATGCATTTTCAATTCGTTGTCGCAGATCCATAATGTTAGGAACTTCTGTGCTGTAGACGATCGTTTTCACATGACCCCACAGAAAAAAGTCCAAGGGATTAAGGTCGGGTGATCTTGCAGGCCAGGCTACCGGTCCACCTCGACCTATCCACCGATTCGTGTATGCACGTTAGATCTTATCAAAAGATCCACCACATGTTAGATCTTATCAAAAGAGGAACATCTTCCAGTAATTCTGGCAATGCATTCTGCAGAAACAAAAGATACGTTTGCCCAGTCAATCGTGGCGGCAACACATAAGGGCCAATTAAGTTATTTCCCACAATTCCACACCAAATGTTCACGGAGAAACGCTCTTGATGCGCTCGAGCTCTGGTAAAATGCGGATTAGCATCTGCCCAATGGTGCTGGTTGTGAGAATTTACGATTCCTGTCCGGGTGAAGGTTGCTTCGTCCGTGAAAAGTATCTGGCTGAGACAACTAGGGTCTGCAGCATGACGACGTTGTATCCATTGGCAAAATCGTTGTCGGTGTGGATAGTCCGTTGGGTTCAGTGCCTGAACCAGTTGCAGGTGGTATGGATGCAAAAGCTGACGGTGAAGAATGCGCCAAACAGATGAGTGCGGAATGTGTACCATGGAAGAAATACGACGGGTGCTTGTCTGTGGTTCATCATGTATGATGTCAATTATCACATCCTCCTCATCCGGAGAATATGCTACAGGCCGCCCTTGTCCTGTTTGACGGCCAAAGGAACCACGCTCCCTCAAATGTCTGTCGACAGATACAAATGTTCGGTTATTTGGCAAACGTCTATTCGGAAAGCGTTCTTGGTAGAGTCTTCTTGCTTCCACAGCATTTCCGTCCGCAAGACCATACAGTAGGTGCATGTCAGTGTATTCTGCACTGGAATACGTGTACATGACTTTTCTTACGTAAATCGTAATGCGTATGTCAAAGCACGCAAACGTTCTGAAATTGATATTCTAGTGAAACTACAGTAATGGAAACAACCGTACACAACTAATGGAACAACCCTAAAGTAGGTTTAAATGGAACAAACCACTCAACCTAGTGTTGGGTCAAAACGCTGGAACTGCTAAAATATCGTCCGCTAACTACCGTGCTTCCCTGCTGTATGATATTGGATTACTCGCAAACAAATCGTTTCCAGACAAAGTGCTATAGAACATTTTCGTCTTCTTTTGACCTGAAGAATATGTCACTAAATTTATTGTACATAATTTTGAAACACCCTGTATAAAAGAGGTAACTGACTGAGTGAGTGATCAACGCACAGCCCAAACCATAAGGCTTAGAAACTTGAAATTTTGTACAGTGGTTCTTTACAATATATAAGTGAGCACTAAGAAGGGGTTTTTCGAAATTCAATCCCTAAGAGGGGGAAAGGGGGGTTGAAAGTTTGGTAACACATTAACTGGTGTTACACTATATACTTAATACTTTAACTGGTGTGGCACTACATAAATAACCATATTAACCTCTTTTAATGAGAGGGTAACGAATTGTAGAGTGTACTATCCATGAAGCGCGATATCTCCGCCATGACCTACGTGGGGTCCATCGGAATTACAATGAAAAATTTCATCAAGATTGGTCTAGCCATTTTGAAATGCCTAGCGAACAGACAGACAGACAGATAGACATACCGAGAATTTTCTATATACAGGGTGATTCAGAAAGGTAGGTCAAGAATAAAATACCATGTACAATTTGTGCCATTTCCTATAAACATGGATCCGGAAATGCATCCTTACATAGATAATGGAACTTGTACGAGGTAGGATTGACATTACAGTAGGTGTTCAAAATGCCGACCCAGAGCCTCGATGCAGGTGTTTAGTCTGCGGACGAGATGCTCGCGAACTCTGGTGAAGATGTGGGTTATCACGGACTGGAAAACGCTGTTGGTAAAACCTTTCCGCTTCAGTAGCATTTCCCTGTGTCTCGCCGTAGATGAGATGCATGTCCGCCAGCTCCGCATAAGTCAAGCGATCCATTGTACGACAATGGAGTTACATGTTTCGTTTCCTCTCTTTTAGAGGAGAGAATACGAGCAATTTACATGTTTAGATCCTAATTTACATGGACCCTACCACTGCAGTCCGGGTAACGCACATCCATTCCTACCTCGTACAAGTTGCATTATCTCTGTAAGGATGCATTTCCGGACCCATGTTTATGGGAAAAATATTGTTCCTGGCTACAAACTGTACATGGTATTTCATTCTTGACCTACCTTTCTGAATCACCTTGTATATAAAGAAGGATGTTTGTGGGTTTGTTTGTGTGTTTTTTGTACAAGTCTACAGTTTTTTTTCCGTTCTTGATGAAATTTTGCATACTTGACCTACAAAACATGAGGAAGGTCACTGTATACCCCAGATTTCGAAAAAATAATAATTATTGATAAAAAAATCGATATTCATGGTTATGGCAAGGTATATTAATGAGAAAAATCTCATGACCAACAATGCAAGGCAAAGTTTATGCAACATTAAGTATCAACAAAGGTGTCAACACGCAATGCACCAACACTATTCAAGGATCAACAAAATATATCTCATGACCAACAATGCAAGGCAGAGTTTGTGCAATATAGATAAATTTCAATTTGTAACAATGCTTAGAATCCCTGTTATTCAGGCTTTTATTAGAAAAGAGAGTTTTTAGTACTTAAGAATTTCTTGAAAATTTTTAAAAATGACCAGCAACTGGAGATAATGGAGAGTTAGCAGACTATTGAGAAAGAGTGGAAAGACGACAGAGAAAGCACTCCTTTACCTCCGTGCTAAATTGAGCAAATGGTAAGCAAGTAAATAGAAGAATCGGCGACTGCTAGACTACACAAAGTGATGAATGGCCAAGTTTTGTTTCAAGACATCCAGAGAAGAGTGGAGTTGCAACAATATCAAGTGTATATCTAAAGTAAGATTACGTGAGTAAGAAACTATGTAGACTTGCAGTGGCATCCTTGGAGAGGTCCATCCATTGTGAGCCTTTAAAAAAATTTTTTTCGAATTTTGATTAACAATTTTTACTGTGAATAAATTGAAAAAAATAGTGAAGAAAATTTCCAATTGTTAATTTTTACTGTATTGATTCTAAGCGTTTTCAGGTGTTTATTTTTAAGATATTGCTAAATTTAATCCAAAAAAAAAAGTCCGAGCCATGCCGGGGTTATCACCTAGCTTATTTGGTAGCACATCAGATTCAAACATTTCATAAAAATACATTTTGGCTATATTCTGTGTGAATGTGTATATTTTGGAAACTGAGATGCTGATAATGCGATGATTGAACGTTCGTATCCAAGAATTATTAATAATGAGCGTTAAATGATGATGCAGTGACAGAACATTAATAAGGCAGCATCTATTGATGAGGCAAAGGAGTCACGCGTGTCTCCCTTGAGCTCCCTATCAAACGACCAGACGACTAGCAAAAATGTATGTGTCAGGAAAGGAAAGAGAATGAACGAGTTTTTTTGGTCAGAGAAACTCTGCAACTGAAACAGAAAAAGCTAAAGTCTAAAGTATCTGGTGCTGCTTCGCAGTGGTGAGGCAAGTCAAGAAGAGTTTAAATAAAGTCCCGATATATCATGTAGAATTCATGTTTTCCATATTGTTCGTAGAATGGATAGTCCCTTTGCTCTGTGTTGTATTGATTGAGTTATTATTTACTCCAATTGGGAGTTATAATCTAATTTTTTGAGATTGTTTTGTTTACCTACAAGTGTAATTATCCCGGGCAAGGCCGGGTACCTCTGCCAGTTTATCATAACGAAAACGTCGGAAAAGGAAACAGTAATTTTTAAAAACAAAAACATGTCATACCCACCAAAAAACATAAGTCTAATAATTATTCTTATTATTAAAGTACTGGCATATTCAGGCATGAATATTAAAGCGAAACCACCACTACTGTAGTCAATATTAAATCCCGATACTAATTCCGACTTCCTTTCAGCAAAATCAAACGGGATTGCTTGGAGCTACACAGACACAAACGAAGAAACTTTTGGTTTTATATATATATATATATAATGTGATTATCCACTAGTCTACGAAATTCAATATCATATTGATACAATTCTTTAAGTTCATAGTTATTAATAGTTTTATCCCGACTACAAACTTCGTCATTACTTGTTACATGCATATTAACTAATTGTTTTTTGATTGTATTGTTTATTTTCGGAACAATTTGAATATTTTCATCCTGAAAGCATTTTTTAATTTGAAAAAAAAAATGAATCGTATCCTATGGACACCTTTTTCCCTTGATTTATAAATTTTAATATATTACTTTTTTATTTTGAAAACTACATATTTTGATTTTATTTATAATGTACTTAGGATATTTATTGATAACCATTTTCTGAATCAATCTGTATATATATTTTTGCTGGGTTATTCAAAATATAAAATTAAAAAATATTTAATTTTGAATTTATTATAGATTATTTTCATTGAATGACTTTTTGCCCAACGTTAATTAAAAAGTTATTGTAAATGATCAATAAATATGTTTGAAGAAAATACTATAAACTTTTTCCCAGCCCATTGTCAGTTTACAAAAAATTTATAAAATACCGATTAAAGATAGAATTATTTGCTTTTTTATTTATTGCTAGAAGACATAGCAGTGTTTAAAGAAAAAAAAATTAAAAAGATTTTAAGTCAAACTTTTTTTCACAAAAAATTCTTTATGGCTGCCGCCACATAAGTTGAACCTTAGCCAACAAGAAAGACAGGCCCGGCGCGGAAGAGTCACCTGACCATACTAGTGCGAGTAACAATGTAAACTTCATTATTTCCATCTTGGATTTTAACAATCGATAATTTTTCGTTTGTTGGAAACAATGAAGGTTGGATTGTTGGCCAGACTACTATGATCAGGTGACTTTTCCGCGCCAGGGCCTGTCTTTCTCTTTGGCTACGAGTTGAACGACAGGATGATGCATTTCTAACGCCAGCCAATAGACGTTAACGGGAAGTAAATCACTTAGCTATTCCATGAAACATCCGCTTTCGTTTTCGAAACATTGTTTTCGTATTTATATTTAGTTTCTATTTTCGTTTTTTCTTTTAAATAGATTGATGAAATTAATAAATTAATAAAGTAAAAAATGACGCAGAATAGTCGACTCAATGTAATTTGTCTTATATTATGACTTTTAATAGGCTTTCCACGCTTCAACGATATCTCCACCATTACTGTGCATCATGGGTAAAATCCAGACAAAGCATACGGATGAGATGACTTACTGCGCATGTCAAAAAGATCGTTCAATTTAAGTGGCGGCTGCTATAATTAACGCATGACACTTAATATAAAAAATATTAGAAACTTTTTTTCAAGGGTTGTATCGCTATCTACTTCCAAAATAGCGTTTGCAAGGAATACTGTTCTTTTTATACAGTCCGAAATTGTGCATAAACTGATGTCTGTATCCTGAGAACGTCATCTATTCGTTAAAAATCGAATAATTACATTAATTCTTTTCCTTGAAAAACAATCCGACTTCATTCATTTCAATACAAACAAAATCTTTTTATCTGCATTCCTGTGTGAATTATTGAGTTTTAAAGTTTTTCCTGACTTTTGGATCACCCTGTATTTATTTTAGCAACATGCAACCGATGAAACAAATTACGAGTAAAAAAATCCAATTTTCTCTTTTTCTCTTTATTATTAACCTTAGTTACAAATAAATAATTTTTTTCAGATATTTGACTACGAATAGTAAGTGTCCGATTCAGTATTCATCCCTATCTTGTATAAAGTTTTTTCTCCTAATTAAAGATTTTAGCGCCCAAACAGAAAAGTTTACGTTTTTGCTTATAAAAGAAGATGCCATTATCAATATATTAATTTACGTAGAAACCATCGTGAAAAATGCTTGTAAAGAGATTGAGCTGATGAAAAGAACATGTAACGAAATTATAATTTCATGTAATTATATAGAAAAAAAAATTGCACAAAATTATTTAACATGGTTATTAAATTCAATTAACGCTACTAAATTCATTGAATTGACTTATGGTAATAGGATACACTTATGTAAATTAACAGACAATTTACTGGCGACTTCTGTCGTATCTTAATCCATTGTCAGTTTTATTAAAGAGAGCAAAAAGAAAAAAGTATTTGATAATCAGAGAAGCAAATTTAATCGTTTTATCATTGCTTTCGCTTTAAACACATTACCTGGGCAGGATAATAGCCTCCATTATATGGGTTATGGCAAGATGTCTGATCAGAGCCAAGATCTACCAGGCATTCCCCTGTCTCTTCACATTCTTTCACCAGTCTCTCCCTAGATTGAGAAAATATAATTTTTCATTGTTTATCCTGTTCGCTTGTTTGTTTATAATAGAAAAGGTGGAAACTTTAAAAATTTCTTACCAAAGCGTAACTACATTTCCACAAAAGCCTATACTTGTTGAGTCCTTTGCCTTCTTAGCTTCTCTAAAATGGTTGTAATTTTAATATTTATTTGATTTTATAAAACGTTTTTCTTCTTAAATTGCATGATTAAATCCATCCGAAACTTTTTTGGGAATACGATTTAAAAGTGAATAGGCAAACCATTATGACTATCCTATGCATGAGGCCATACGTATATCCCAATAGAGATGAAAGGAAAAAATGTTTAGTTTTATATTTCACCATGATAACTGGTGGCATTTAGTATGGCCTTGAAAACTACTGAAATGTCCAGAGAATTTCAGTACAAAGTAGACAGAATTGCTTTATTAAGCATGACGATATAAAATCAATGTGGTATGAAAAAATACATATACATAGATAGTGTTTCTGAATGTCTCTACATACTTTCAGGATATTTTAGGATCAAAAAGGCAGAAAATATCATATGAACAGGGGTCGAAAACGCTTCTTTCTAGAGTTATAATGGTTTGAAGTGTCCTGTAGTAGAAGAAGAGTACTACAATTCAAAGAACCGGAGGCCATTTTGAACCTTTGCTATAGCATTTGCTTTGTTATACCTTTGACAACAAAGAAGTAATATATATGTATTGTCTAACTGTATCGTAGAAGTAAACACACAGTGTTGCAACTCCTATGTGCTTTAACGTTAAGTTTGTCTACTGCAGGACAACTTCAAAACGTTATAACACTAGGAAGAAACGTTTTCGCGCTATGATCATATCATATTTTCTACTTGTTTTGCTCCCTGGAACATATCCTGAAAGTTTGCATAGACCATTCAGAAACACCTTGTATACAGGGTGGTCCATTCAAATGTAGACATGGAAATATCTCGAAAACGAAAAAAATGTACGAAAACATGTCCAAACTCAAAAGTGAATTACATCGCGGGGGAAATACATTAGCTAAAAAATTAGCCCTCTCTTTGTGAGGGAGGGGGGGGGGGGATTTTGTAAACTTAAATTGGATCCCCCATTTTTAATGGTTTATTCAGATTGTACACAATATTCGAGGAATGTTTTATTCTTGATGTTTTCACAATTGATCCAACCGTTTAGGAGATAGTGGCCCTCAAAGTGTGGAAGTTTTGAACCCAATTTTATCGATGAAGACAAACAGACAGAGAATGGGTCTTGCAGACATTCTTATTCTATTTTTTGATGGTCTTTAAGAATCCGAAGTCAGAATTAAAAAATTTTGGACCTACTTTTTGATTCACTTTTGATTTAATTAAAAATACAAAATGAATAAAAAATAAGATATAATAAACAAAAATAATAATTAAAAAATAGATAAAATCAAAATCAAAATAAAAAGCTTACGTTTCGGATAGAGACTATCCTTTTTTCAAAGCAAAAAGGATAATTCTCTAAATGCAAATAGAATAGTAGAGAATTATCCTGAAGTCATTTTGATTTTTTGGACATTTTTTCGTTCAATGCTTTGTTTTCTAGATATTTCCATGTCTACACTAAATGGACCGCCTTGTATATGATCTGTATATACCATGGACATTACATGGGATTAAAGCTGGTAAACAAGACGACTGTAAAAGTATTACTGAATAATCCAGGTCTGGTGGCAACTTTTCTTCCCGTTAAAAACAAAAATTAATTTTTAAAACATTCAGATTCCTTTATAAAATAGCGTTCTTATAAAGCACTCTACATGTTTATTATTGAGGTTCGCAAAGATCTGTGTAAGTTATTACTAAGGGATTACATCACTCGTGAATTGGGATAGTCAAAATGATTTGTTGGCTCAGTATAAAAATTAATGGTAGGTGTTAACAGTATTATTACAATAATGTTTATACAAGGAGAGATAATTAATAAACGAGACTAGAGCAATTTATCAAATACAAGATATTTCTGGGAGATTTGTTCAATATTTTTCAAAGCAGTTGCCTTCTGAGGCGTTCATACAAGTTTTGGAAATATGCACAGACCATTCGGAAACGGTCTTCACCCTTCCAAGTTCGACTGTAACGTTCTTTTTGATGTCCTCTCAAATCTGTGTTCTTTCAGACTTGTTTTCACCTTTGGGAAGAGGGAAAATTCCAGGGAAGACAAATTCGAAAATAAGGAGGGTGAAAAAGCTCAACAATTCCGTTACTGGCTAAGAACTTCTTGACAAGCAGTGCTGTGTGGTGCAGTAAGAACCTAGCCCCTTTTGCATAAAATTGTGGCCATACTCGATGGATTCTCTTAATCAGACGCCCTGTAGTACTCCTTGTTGAGGCGGAACAAGATCCTTATGGATAATGCCAGTTCTGTCAAAGATAGTGACGAGCACTACTTTTGTTCTGGACTTTTCAAACCAGAATTTCTGTTTTCGTCGGGATGTTGGGGATCGCCATTCCATGCTCTGTCGTTTTGTTTCGGGATCATATTGATAGCATCAAGTTTCGTTCACTTTCATAATTGAATCCTGAGAGTTCAGATTGGCGATGAATTTCGTGCAAGTATCCATTCTCTTTCCTTTTTGCTCATCCGTTAAGAGATGTGGCACAAACCGAGCACAGTTTCCTTTTGCCGAAATCTAATGTCAGTTATATAAGATGAGGAGCTGTTGATACTAATACAATATTTAAACAAAAATACACTCCTTTTAATAGTAGAACAAGATTAAAAAATATGATTAAAAATAATAATAAATTATTAACTAAAGTCACCGCAATTGATCTGATGAAGGCAAAGTAGAAGTAGAACAAATAGAAGTAGAACAATGATGGTGTTGTATTTAGAGGGTAATGTTCTTGTAGGAGTCTTGTAGGGATACAAACCATCATCTAGTAAACAATTGCATTAATTAAATTCATATACCTAACTGAAACATAGTTAAAATCATAGGTAAAGAGAATAATTACAAAAAAGACTCATAAAAGGAATCATCAACATCATTTCGAATGAAAAAAAAAAATTGGCCAAACCATTAACTGACATCAATAACAAATGGAAATTACTTCTAAAAAAATAATAATCATTATACTTTAATAATCCAACAAACCCAACAATAATTTCTCACACTGTAATAGCCACTACTTTGTTTTCCATATTCTTTGTTATATTTTGTTTTTAACTGAAATGTATTTCAAACTAGATTGATCCCGTCAAAATTTGACGGTAAACAACCCATCTTATTCTTACTCTCCATCACTTTAATTAAAAAATAAATAAATAAAAAATCTCCAGAGAAACAAATAGGAAAATAAAGCAGCTTAAAAGCAGAGAACGTTCACGGCCGTCTATTTCTATCAGGTATGACAACTGAGGATTGATGACGTCGTGTTACAGGTCGGTTGCCATGAGAACCCCCTTCTCAACGGAAATACTTTAAAGTTGAAATACTTTAATTGATGACAAATTATGTTTAATCCAAATTAAACGACTACTCCAGTAATATGAAAAAAAATTATCTCCTC
Source organism: Rhysida immarginata (assembly GCA_023313115.1). NCBI lineage: Eukaryota > Metazoa > Arthropoda > Chilopoda > Scolopendromorpha > Scolopendridae > Rhysida > Rhysida immarginata. The sequence continues at coordinate 117,057 of JAHWFO010098773.1, read as the reverse complement.
CGCCAAAATGACAGGCAGACGACTTCATGCCTCGCTAACGTTTAGCATGACGTCAGTTGTCAGGCCTGGAAATATATAGTACGGCTCTGGAACGTTGCAGGGAAGCCAATTTTTGCGGATGTACCTACCTAAAAGCAGTTTTTATCATATCACTGCGCATGCGCTTGAAGTAATTTTTAATTGTAAATTATCGCTAATTAATAGTTATTATGACACAAAAACTAACTTCGACAAATCTACAGACTAAGATCTTTCATTTAAGACCAAAATGAAGTTTAAAGATGCAGTAGTTTTCTCCAACGAACTGTCGAAAGAATCACCCTTGGAACTTAAATATACAGGGCGGATCATTCCACGTCAGTTCAGGCAGGAATTGGCATTGACCTCTCTGATTTTAATAAAATTTGGTATTTACACTGGCCCTAGGGAGTTAGTAAAGCATACCAAATATTAATTTTTATAGATTTTTATGGCAGTTACGTACATTTAAAATTTTTGAAATTTGAGTGAGGGCCTTATTTATGAAGTACTATAACTTCGGTTGTATTTTACTTAGAAAGACGTGATTGGTGACATATGAAAGCTCTTTACATGTAGATTCTATATAAAATTTTCATAATTATATTGTGACATTGCATGTCAGTGTTTGTCACATGGGTCTGACGAGAACGGAGTTCAAATTATAATTTATCAAATATAGGGGATTATTATTATAGTCATACGGGGGGGGGGGGAGAGGCAAAGAAACCTAATCACTAAACGATAGACAAAATTACATGATTTATTTAGTTAAGTATTTTGTTAACGGCAGCCATGGAGATACTGGCATGGGGCCCTCATTCCTGTTTAATAGGTTATTAGTCGCTTTATCTTTTACAATTTCAAGAAATTCAAGAAAATATAATAATCTATGATTATTGCAACTGTGTACCACTTCAAATAACTCTTTAGAATAATCATGTTTCTCCTTCAGTACATGGTTCTCCTGTTTTAGCATTTCTAATGCAGGCAAGGTGTTCTTTTAATTGGTTTTTAACACCACGTTTCGAGGATCCAAGATAAAACTGGTCACATGACGCACATTTCAACTTGTATAAGCCCGCTTTTTCATCTATGGGGATTTTGTCCTTTATAGAGCTCAAA
>JAHWFO010098773.1:98586-110914 GCA_023313115.1 Rhysida immarginata | reverse complement strand
TTCGATCTGAGGCTCCGTTAAAAAGTTATAGCGCTTTAAAGTTCGGTGTCGGTAAGGAAGTGAAACGGAAGTGACGTCACAAAACTTTAAAGCGCTACAACTTTTTAACCGAACCTCTGATCGAAAAACACGACCAGACTTTTTTGCTCAGAATTTCATCCTCTATCTGCCCTTTCATTTTGGCACGACCTTTTAGAATCACCCTGGCCGATACCAATACCGATATTCCTTACCGATACCGAACTTTAAAGCGCTATAACTTTTTAACGGAGCCTCAGATCGAAAAACGTGACTAGACTTTTTTGCTCAGAATTTTGTGTACTATACGCTGTTAAATTTATTGTACATAATTTTGAAACACCCTGTATTTGTTAACCGATTTTCAAAATTCTTTTTGTCTCTGATACTTACATTTGTCTTCTATGTAATGCATTATTCACTTTTCGACATTATCCCAATCCCTTTCCACGCCCTACACCAACGTGTGACCACTCGGATGAACCCGTCGGAGAGGAAGTCCGGGGTTGTTGTCGACACCAAGATTGAATGGCAGCTTTGGACCATCTTCTGCAGCACGATAACGCTTTCCCGCAAACAATCGCCACACACTAGAGGTGTTGCAGCGCCTACAGTTCTAAGATGAAAAACTGCACTTCAAAGATGAAAGATCTTGCACTTGCGACTTTCACCACTTCCCAAAGAAGAAAAAGCACCTTAAGATGACGAGATAAAAGAGCAGTTGCATGATGACGAGATAAAAGAGCAGTTGCACGTTGTGAAATACTCTGCTCAATATGGCTGGTGAGACTGGCTGAACGTCAGTTGTGATTTCCTCCTTCAGCTCAGGCAAAGTGTGCAGATTGTTTGCATACACTTTACTTTTCAAGGCACCCCAAAGGAAGAAATGGAGAGGTGTGTGGTCCGGCGAGCGTGCAGGCCAGATGTCACGCGAGATGATTCGATCAGCAAAGACGTCCTGCAGAAAGTGCATTGATGTGTGTGCTGTACACGTCTCCATGCACTACTGCACAGTAACTTTTGAATCACCCTGTTTAATGAAGCCTGTTATCAACTTCAGCTGCCTCTGCAATTCATCTCGTCCTTCAGGGTAACTCAAAGTGATTGACTCTGAGGAAGTGTATAGTAAATATAATGCAAATTCGAAATCATAATGCAAATTTATTTCTTTTCAGCACGTTATAATATTTTCTTACTAAATTATCTTCTTATTCAACAGATGCTTAATACTTTTCTGACTTCTGAAAAAAAAAACTGAAGTTCTAAGAAACAATTTTCCTATTGATATGATTATTATTGTAATGATACTATTGATTTTATTTCTTCGTGTAATTATAATTATTAATACTATTTATATAAATAATAAAACGTAAATAAATGAATGCTCCCAAGGTTACACGCTTTCTTTTCCCTGTGCCGGCCAGGTGGCCGAGAGGGCTAGGGCGTAGGCTTTCTAGTTCTCGAGTCTGCCTGGTCGTGGGTTCGAATCCCGCCGTGGGCATGGATGTTTGTGTTTGTCCCGGGCTGTGTACAGATATAACTTGTGTAAAAGGCGCAAAATGACCTTAGTAGTCGACGCCAAATTTCTAATAAACCAACCAAACCATCTTTTCCCTGTACGAGTAGTCAAGTCCCTATTATCTGACTCCCGCTGCTTGGAGCTCAAGCCTTAAAAAATAATTATCTTGACAACGGAGCAAAATTCAGTTTTGAATTTTTTGTATAGTTTTTATGAAAGTATGTGTAAGATATTAATAGTTTTTTAACGAAAGAAATATACCAATCATTTGAGAAATTTGCATAAATAGAATATTTTTATTAAATTCAAATATTTGCGCATGCGTAATATAATTTTCAAAATTTTATACAGAATCTACATGTAAAGAGCTTTCATATGTCACCAATCTCGTCCATCTAAGTTAAATACAACCGAAGTTATAATACTTCATAAATAAGGCCCTCACTCAAATTTCGAAAATTTTAAATGCCCGTAACTTCCATAAAAATCTATAAAAATTGATAATATTAGGTATGCACTGCCAACTCCCTGGGGCCAGTGTGTAAACTAAATTTCATTAAAATCCGAGAGGTCAATGCCAATACTTGCCTGAACTGATGTGGAATGACCCAGGATGCTTTTGAAAAGGATGTCCTGAGATACCTAGCGATGTTCTGTACCTTAAAATAAGCACAAGTTTCTCATATGTTTTGTCGAAATTGCATTCCTTAAAGGAGTAACAGCTCATGAAGTTTGGTTAAACTTCGCCCATAACGTAAACAAAAGCGCATGAAAAAATGTAAACACCACCACGTGTTCTACGTATTCTGCGAACTACCTGTGCATGAGATTACTTTTTCAAAGATTACTTTGAAAGATTACTTTTTAAAGCACCCTGTATAAATTATTTTTTCAAAGTGATGATGAGAATAATTCTCGAAACGTTTTTGTTACTCTTTATAATTTTCACGAGTTCCTTCTTCTGATCTTCGATTCTTTGACTCAGCAACCTCTTCATTCCACTAATTCTGTTTCTGCTGAATCTCCGAGCTGTTCCAAATTGTACCCCTGTGTCCTTGTCTGTGTTTTACTTCTTCTGTGACTTCTACAAGATTTCTAACAAGAATTAAGAAAGGAAAAAAAAAGGATTTTTTTCCAAACCACGCTTTAATTATGTTTTATTATACTGTCTCTTCAAGTCGGCGTCAACAATCTGTAAAATAAATTGTTTGGTCTAACAATCAATTTGTATAAAATCGTCCCTCCGCAAATCGGCAACCAAGTTGCCGACTTGTGGAGAGACGAGTGAAATGAATTTGCACCCTAGAACGCCTTCCAGTTAACCGATTTGAAAATGTTTTCTTTTATCATACATTCTCAGCGTTCCTGTGTATATGTATCAAGTTTCAGCTCTCTAGCTTGTCGAGAAGTTGGTTTAAGATTTGACCCGGACAGACAGAGAGACAAGTGAACTGAATAAAAGCGTGTAAAAAATCATCAACTTTCAACTTATTTCTACTTATGTTACTTCTCAAGTGTCCCCTACAAGACTCCTACAAGACCAAGTACGAGAATATACAGGCGCGCACAACTGTATTGTTGCAACTTATACACACGTAACAAGGATAGATCGAAAACGCGCATCGTCGTGGTCGCACATGCTTGAACACGTTCAAAGTAGCATCAGTCTCGTTTACTAGTTGTCGCATCTTGTATGTTACATAAATAGAGTGGACCATTTAAGTTGATATTACGAAATATCTCACAAACGAAACGCTTAAAAAGAAATGTTTTAAATAAATTTTAATTGGCTTTTAAGTAGCAAAACGAATAATTCATTTCATTAGGTTATGTAAGTTTTATTTGAAGGACGTTTCCAAGATTATGTGTTTCTCTTTTTACTAGAAAAAAAAGTAAACTACTTTTGTGTAAACCATTTTCTAATTTTATTTTTTTATTGGCTGATCTACCCGGTGTTGCCCGGGATAATTATAGTTATAGGTAAGCTGATGCAATTGTTTCGTGAATATAAAGAACACTGTTATGGTTTCTTGTGCATGGGTTCGCCATGCGCTTTCCTCCGAAGTTTCTCTTGCCCTTGAGCCCGAGGACGCGGGTTCGACTCCGGCCGAGGACGACGAGGATTTTTTCAGGGGGAAAATCCTGAGATCACGCACTTCCTTCGGAAGGGAAGTAAAGCCGTTGGTCCCGTGTAGTCGTTTGCCGGCTGCACGTTAACGAACCCTTGCGAGGAAAACTTTGCGGCCCCTATAACGCCGTCCTGAAATGACCATGGCAGTTGAAAAGGACGTTAATACCAAATCAAACCAAACCCTGCCCTTGACGTTGAAGCCCGCATACGCTTCTGCTGTAGACGAAGCTATCTTTCCTCTGAAGTTTCCCTTGCCCTTAAGGTAGAAGCTCGCATACGCTGCTGCTGCTGCTGACGAAGCTCCCCTTGTTCAGGTGTCTCCTAGGTTAGGATCAGAGTCGTTTAGTGCGTTGCAAGATGGCGCTGCCCTAGAGCTTGAAATGTAGCGATAGATAGTTCGGAGTTTTAGTTACCGTTAAAGAGCCAACAGGTGTAAAAATAATTGAATTCAGTATATCGTTAAAACTGACATTGAAATCTACCTGTATAATGATCGATTTCGGAGTGTTATATGAATGCAGATGTTATGATGGGTTTATTTTCAGCAGTAGGCATACTATTCATGGTAGCACGGGTGAGGTGAACATCCCACTCTCGTGCTCTTTCCTGTTTTTCAGGACACACACCAAATGCACTACACTTTTTTCACCGCTCGCACTGAGCGATGTCACTCGGTGCGTTTAGTGTGCACATGTCGAACGCGCCTTTGGTAAAATTGTGCATATTTGACCTTCAAAGCAAGCGGAAGCTCACTATCTACATGAGATTTCGAAATTAATTATTTTTTATATACAATTCATTTGCCGTTTGTTGTTTGTTTGTTTGCCCACTGACGGATTTTGCCATCGCACGACTTTAGGATCGCACGACCTTAGGACCTTAGGATCCTATAACCTTCGCTTTCCACCGAAGATTTCGACCAGTTTGCATTCACTCATTCGGTTGCATCATGATGTTTTAATTCTTTTTTCGGTTACATTTATTGAAGAGTAGAGATCCTGAATATCTTCTTTTTATATAAAAATACAGTGTGCGTCTGTAAATGTTCCTAAAACTTTTGAACTACTCATCCGATTGAGCCTTATGTTCGTTAGCTTCAGACAAGGCCTTTGCTTTCATTTTCAGTTTCAATGAAAAATCATTATTGCAGGCAACGAGATTAATATTATTAGAGTGTAAAGCTCTAGATTAAGAAAGTACGGCAAACTTCGTCGTCTGCTACCAAATCCGCCATTGTTGGCCCAAATGGCCCTATCAAGTGAGTTACGCTTCCTCTAAAATTCGTCTTAAATGCATCCTTTTCGCAAATTTTCTTATTATTATCGTCTGGAAATATAACTGGCAATCAGTAAATTCTGTAACTATTGATTTTTCTTTAAATTTTGTTTTCAATTGTAATTTTTCACATTTAAATAATGATAACGTTGAGGCATCATTAATGATAACCAGATTCAGTTTATAGTTTATTTTCACTTTATTTATTTATCCTTAATAAACGATTTACATGAAATTAATAAATTTTAAAAAAACACTGTTTGTAGTTTTTGTAATTTTATTTATCAAAATATAATTCTATAAAATTTTATTAAAATATAATTTAATAAACTTTTATGAAATTAATTTTTATATTTATATCAAAAATTTCACTTTACCAATTTTATTAAATTATAAAAATTATTAAATTATTAAAAAAAGTATAATTATAATTATAAAAATATCAAATATAATTTAATAAAATAGGAACTATTAAATTTAAGTTTTTGATTTAAATATAAAAATTACTTTGATAATTATATTTTGATAGAAAATTTTAAAAATTATAATTTGGAAAAACTAACAATTTGAATACAAAAAAAAATTACAAAAAAATAACTACACATGCAATGTATTTTGAAATTTATTCATTTATGGAGGTTTATAATATTGACGTAAAAAATCTATCCAAAACTTATAGTTAAAATTTTCTATATTTTTTCACCCAACTGGCAAATTTTCGTTATTCAATTTCATATTTTATATTCAAGTTTAATGATGAGTGATAATTAACTTTGCTAAAATAAGATGAAAATAACATGGACGTTTTATTTCAAGTTTTGCCTCCACATTTCACAGACAGTTTAACCTTGTTATAAAAAGAACTATATTCAACAAAAAATTATATTTTCTGATAGTCTGAGAATTGCACAATGCAACATTTCTATAACATTTGGTGAAGTTATAATATAAACGTACTTGCTTCTTATTAGTTCTTCAGATATTTTAACGAATTTATTAACCTCCAAGGAGCATAGATTGAAGAAATTTGAAATTTTGCCTATTCGGATTAAAATTTAGGATCAATCAACGAATATTTCATTAAAAATTTAATCTAAATTGCATCTTCCACGTGCATTTCAATGGTACCTATCGCTGCGTTTGGGCCAACAATGGCTGACAAACTCACGTGACAGCCGTTCTACCAATCATCAGCTGCGGGCGGCGCGGAAAAGGTTTGCCGTACTTTCCTAATCTAGAGCTTTATTAGAGTGGAAATAACGGCGCCATCTTTTGAAGTTAATTGATGGTAAACACTTCAAATTTGAGAATAAGAAAATAAACATTCGATCTAAACTTAATTTATATTATTATATGCTGAAAATCATATATTGGTTTCACTCTGTTTGTGTGTCTGTCTGTCCGTCTGTAAGTCCGACGATTACTCGAGAATGCTTTAACTTTTTCAAATTCTGCTTTCGCTATTCGATAGAGACCATTCCTGAGCTCACCTGATTAGTTTGTCATTGAAATCAGTCTAACAGTTACGTGACTATTGAGACCCAAACCCCCTCATTAAATTTTTTTATTGGCAATATAAAACATGTAATATGGCTTCGATCGGGAAAGACGAGCACAAGACGAATATGACATTCTTTTCGATTTTCGAAATGCTACGTCCGAGAAAATGATCCCAAAGAGTATATCAATGACCCCTTATTAGAGTTTTAGCTAAAGCTATATACAAGAATACAAGCTTAATCGGTACGTTTATCTGTCCGGCCAGCGGTTGTTTGACCGATAGAGAACTTAATCACGATATATCTACTTTAGATGCACTTCGTGCACCCCTTCAAGCACGTGCACTAATGTTAAGAATATGAATTTAGGGCATGTAATACATAAATCAATTCATATTGACGAGTCATAAGTGAATACACTGTGATTTTTTATCATTTAAGCATTGTTGAAATCAGCTTGGAGCACGTGCCCATTATGAAGTTTTGTAAGGCACACGCTCATTTCGTTTTTAAAATTCAGTGTTGTTAGGCCTATTGATAAATACAGGCCCGCAGCCAGGGGGGGGAGGGTCGAGGACCACCCCATTATGGAAAAAGGTCCACCTCCCAAATATGGAAAAAGGTCCGACTCAGTGGAATTTTTGAAAAAAGGTCCGACTCAGTGAAATTTTTGAAAAAAAGGTCCGGAATTTTTGAAAATCGACCCCCCCAAGATAAAGTCCTGGCTACGGCCCTGAAATATGGCTTAATAATGTTAGGCCTATTGCTAAAATATGGCTAATTAGTGTTGGGCCTATTGTTAAATGGTTAATTAATGATAAGCCTTTTGTTAAATATGACTAAATAATGTTAGGGCTATTATTATCATTAGGCCTATTATATATAGTCCAAAGCTAATTACTGTTATATCGTTAAAATTTGTTTGAATTCCAATGAGTCGTTTCCGAGTTACGTAGTCAACATCTTAGCACTCACATATGAGCACGTGTTAGGATTTTGACTATGTAACTCGTCAACTATTCGTTGGAATTCGATCAAATTTTAACGGTATACACAGTCTTATGTACCCTATCACTCCCTCAAACTTCATTATCCTAGATATTACAGAACCTGGTTATTAACTTGTTGATATTAGTGGCGGCATTTTTATTGCTGTTCATATCTCGGTTATCGTTCAAATTCGAACCCATTTTCATAACGTTTTTGCTTAGAATCATCCATACTACCTCCTCTAAAAGTTTGTGACAGAGTTTTAGACTCACCCAGTATAGAGTCCAAAACTAATAACTGTTCAGCCTAATGTTAACAATAGGTTGTTTCTGTTTGCCAGTTGTTAAAAATAGCTAATTGATGTTAAGCCTGTTGTCCCAAGACTTGAGCGGCTACTGGGTGCGTCGGCAGGTGGCGGATTACCGGAAATCCTAGGTTGTCAGACTCAGTACATCCCCGAATAACCAATAAGGGGACGCAGACCAACTCCGAACCTAAGGTGTTATGCGACCCGTGCCGATGGATGGATGGCACTTCGGTTAAACTGTCCCTCACGGAGCCTCCTGTTTACATGGCGACATTCAGGAGTATTTCACCTTATCCCGGCATGCAGGCACTCCCGGGATGGACCGTCTATTAATAGTACGTCTATTATCGTTTATTGATAGTACGTCTATTACGTCTATTACCGTTTATTGATAGTACGTCTATTACGTCTATTACCGTTTATTGATAGTACGTCTATTACGTCTATTACCGTTTATTGATAGTACGTCATTTACCTTATCTGAAGATCCTTCAGGGAAACAGGACACTACAGATGATGTCACTGAGGTTGTAATGACGTCAGTTGATTCATCTGACATTGATAAGTTTGTCGCTCCCAAACCTGAGGCGCCACCTGCTGCAGAGCGGGAGGCCTCGGCTGAGGGCAGTAGCAAAGCCTATCTAAACCTCCTTCTGGGACGCCTAAACGCCGTAAATCCAGAAAGAAAAAGTTGGAGGGCACTAAGGCTGTAACAGCTGAGGTCGGCCCTCAGCCATCTATTAAGGAGGTGCACTCCCCGACTAAAAGACCTAGGTCAATGGGTAACATTCCTTCATCAGAGGGCAAGAAGCTTTGGAAAAAGACCCTAAACTGGGAATTTTCGCGAAGCTCTTACTACAATTAAAATGGCAGTAATTCTAGAGGGCTATCCAGAAAAGCAGCTCAACGAGCAGAAGTTGGACGCCTTCCAAGAACTGCTGATGAACTATATGGGGGACATGTCTTCTGGCACTGGTCCCCAATTTAAATATTGTCGTTCGGAGGCCAGAGCTATTATTTTAATCTGTGCTTACCAAGCAACAACAGACTGGCTGACTTCAACAGGGCAGATTCTCTTGGTAGGTGAGGTGAAGACAATCGTCAAAACCAACAAGATTATTTTGAAACTCCCAGTGATGTTCAAGAAATATTCTGGTTCTGAAATTCTGAAAAGGATTGACATCCAGAATAAAGATTTATCATCCACACAATAGGATATCCTTAGCCTCAAACTTGAAGATCAAGGAGTAACCATTGTGTTATCCATCCCTGCACTGAATGCGAGGATTCTGAGAAACAGGAAATGGTTCTTGTACACTGGACTATCTCAGATCCAAGCAAAGGTTATAGGCAAACCATCCGAAAATTCATCATCTAATGCCGCAATGCCTCCAAGCAAACCTTCAGCATAAGAAACTAGCTGTTGCCGACCTCAGCAACATATCGCTCAGATTCAGGAGCCCTGCATTTTCAAGGGTGGAATCAGAGGTTTATTCAACAGTGGAGGTAAATTAATTTATGATTTTAATGGTCTATTTCCTCGAGCCTTCTGTTGATTAAAAACAGTATTAACGCACTACCCATGTATCACTTGTGTTCTAGAGACCTGGCAGTGGCGAAAATCACCCTTCAATTGGATGATTTAGATCGTGACATAATATTTGTCTCGGCCTACCTACCATACGAGGAAACCTCACCCATCAATGACGATCTAAAGAAGATATGGGAAACTTCGACTTCCCACAATGTGGAGATCATCGTTGGATGTGATGCCAACGCTCACCACACCTTATAGGTTAGCACCGACACTAATCTCAGAGGTAAACTCCTTTTCGATTTTATTTTAGAGAATAATTTAGACATATTTAACCAAGGCGGTTATTGAGGTAATTTTTGCTTCCTCCAATTTGAGGAAATGGATTAGAAGGTGGTAGGTTGATGAGAAACCATCCTTGGCTGACCATCAGCATATCCACTTTTCTATTATTATTTGTGTGGACTGGGATAGAACGTTTAGGGATCCTAAGCGGACTAATTGGGTTCAATATCGCGAAGACGTTCGCTCCGCGATTTCCGATCTTCCAATCAGAATTAATGATACTGTTGACCTGGACCTTTGCGTTAATGGTTTGCAGCAAGCCCTGTATACAATGGTATCAAAACAGTTTACCCTGTTGAGGAAGAGATGCAGATTCCACTGTGTTTGGTCGAACTATGATCTCTTTCTATGGAGACAAAAAATAAGAAAGCTTTTTAAGAAGGCAAAAAAGACTAACGAGTGGCATCTTTATAAAAATGCCCTCGTTGATTATAATAAAGCTGTTAGATCAGCTAAACGCAGTTCTTGGAGAAAGTTCTGTGAATCAGTCCAAAAGACTGAGGAAGGAGCCAGAGACTATAAATTTTTGAGATGTGATAAACCTATTATGGTTGGCTCTCTCAAGAAAGCAAATGGGGAATACACCAGTAACAGTAGAGAAGTCCTTGAGACTTTGATTACAACTCACTTCCCAGGTACTGAGCTCATTAATTCAATGGATCTAGTGTTTCTTGACACTCTATGGTCAGGACATCACGGATTCGATGGGCCATGGCTGGTGAAGTAATTACTTATTGTAGGGTCATTTGGGCAATTAGGTCCTTCGATCCGTATAAATCACCTGGGCCGGATGAGATCATTCTGGTACTTCTCCAACAGGTTTCGGATGTGATCTCGCCGATCCTGTGTTTAATTTTTAGGGCTAGTTTATCTTTAAGCTACATTCCTAATCCTTTGAGACTGGTCAAGGTGATCTTTATACCGAAACCCGGTAAGAGTTGCTACGACCAAGCCAAGAATTTTCGACCCATCAGTCTTCCTTTATGCTTAAGTGCTTTGAGAAGATTATTGATGGACAAGTAAGAGAAGACTTTGGGATTCTTGGTCCCTTTCACGCTAATCAATTTGCCTATCAGTCTGGCAAATCTACGGAGGTAGTAATGTTCGAAAAAACTACACCATTTGGTGGTAATGATCGAAAAAACTCTGGAGTACATAGAGTTTGCTCTAGCCGTTTTTCTCGACATTGAGGGAGCGTTTGATAACACTTCCTACGATTCTATTGCTGAATCTCTAGTTGCCAAAGCAATTCCTCTACTAATTATAAGACTATGTATACCGTTAAAATTTGATCGAATTCCAACGAGAAGTTTTCGAGTTACGCAGTCAAAATTGTAACAAGTGCTGGTTTGTACTCACAAGTGAACACGTGTTATGATGTTGAATGAGTAACTCGGAAACTTCTTGCTGGAAATTAGATCAAATTTTAATGGTAGACACAGTTTTATGTACCCTGTTATTCCTCCAAATTTCATTAATCTAGGTTCTACAGAACCTGAGTTATTAACTGGTTAATCCTGGTGACGGCATTTTTATTTCTGTTCATATCTCAGTTATCGTTCAAATTCGGACCCATGTTCATAGGAGTTTTTGCGTTTACCTTGACCTCTATAATACCCCCTTAAATTGTTTTACAGACGATTTGAATCACCCTGTATACAGGGTGTTTCATAATTGGTGTCCCGTCTTTAGGTCCAAATAACGACTCAAGGGGAACATATTGGGGGGAAATAAATATTGAATATTTGGTTTTAATGTGCCCTTATTCAGAATAAAAACATTTCGCATCCCTGGGGGTGAAGGGGTAAATTTTGAAAATTTTAATTTTGTAGGGGTAGGGTTTAGACCCCATGTGTTATTTAGAAAGTTGTAAATCTCATCGCCTGCCCTTTATCGAGTGGGTAAAGTGAAAGGTATGGCTAGCTAATGTAGACAAAAACAGAAAAACTCATTAAAAACCTTTCACTTTGTCCACTCGATAAAGGGCAGGGGATGAGATTTTTACACCGGGTTTTTTGCTAAACCCACATTTTACATGATGCTCTACAACTTTCTCAATAACACATGGGGTCTAACCCTTACCCCTACAAAATTAAAATTTTCAAAGTTTACCCCTTCACCCCCAGGGACGCGAAATGTTTTTATTCTGAATTAGGGGACATTAAAACCAAATAATCAATATTCATTTTCCCCCAATCTGTTCCCCTTGAGTCGTTATTTGGATCTAAAGACGGGACACCAATTATGAAACACCCTGTATAATCAAAGGTATTGCCAGGAAAAGTTCATATAGACTGAGTAATCAAGGGCTATGGGTGGACTTCCCTGGGAAGAAGTCTCACACTTTCATTAGCCAGAATCTAACCAGTCATATTCTTCAGATGCCTTCTGATATTAGAGTTACTCGGACCCTCCCTGAGCCCTCGAGCGAGGTCATAATAGACCCCTGGTAGTGCCATTGTCACGTGTAAACTTATAGCGCAGTGGAAAAATTATGTGAAAGCCAGCAAAGTAAATAACAGCATTGTAGACATATTAAATTTTATTCACACCAACAACAATACAAAAATAAATAATGAAAAACAATGTAAATGCGTTTTAGCATTTTGCGAAAATGAAGAACTCCAGGAGGAATTCCGTGAGCATCCTCTAACACGAGGAAGTGCTCACGTGAAGGGGCTTTAAATGCTCCTTTTACAAGATCTGAAAT
>JAHWFO010098773.1:68453-98576 GCA_023313115.1 Rhysida immarginata | reverse complement strand
TCTCTCTTCAACGTTCGTTACCACGAAGGGTGCTCGCGCCGGCCGGTCGAACTCTGCTGCTTCCACAACTATACAACGAGAAAAAGCATTAGTCGCACTCACTCGCACACCTTGCGATGAAACTCCTGTTGAATGCAGGTTTCCCTCGGTACGAGGAATGCTGTTCCTGGCACTAGACTTGTTGACCACTCTTCTCCTATTCCACAGCGAGGAAACATCTAACTCCACGGAACACTCGCTAGCCATCAAGTCCACTGTCCTCGGGTATTCCTCAGGAGCTCGAACTCCATGTCCTACCCGGTCGGCTGACTCGTGCACTCTCCTCGATCTCCAGCCACGCCCCCTCTCTCTCGCTAAACACCTCTTTTTCCGCGAACTAACATCGCACCTACAAGTGGACTTTTTGCCCCGCCATCTATTGCCTCTCTTACGCGAAGAAACATTATTAATAATATTAACGTTATTAATAGAACTATCGCTGGCAATAGATGGCGCCTGAGGCTGCACGCTGGAAGCAGACGCTTTATTTTGGAGAAAACTATGAACGCGCTCACCGCTGCTCACAATGCTTTGTGACAGCCATAAAGGACAGATAGTGGGTAGTGGGTTCCGGGACATAAAGGTGTTGTCGGTAACGAGATTGCTGATACCTTAGCTAGACAGGGTGCCAAGTATAGTTTCATTGGTCCTAAAACTTTCTGCGGTGTTTCTAAACAAACTGCACATAGGGAGATAAATATGATCTCTCATAAAGAAATGATGGATAGATGGGGTCAATCCACCGATCAAAAGCATGCCATTATTTGATGTTTGAGTAAGGAAATGGCGCCAGCGATGAGGTTTGACGGTAACTACATCGACAGCTAGGGCCATTTATAGGTAACTCCGGTTTCATATTTACAGGCCTGGTATTGAAGATGATGGTGATTTTTGTGTGGTTTAGTGAATATGTTATTTCTGACGTGTTCGTTCCTGAACCAACCTCAAAAAATACTTCTTTAATAATTAAAGATTTGGAGAGTTGGGCTACCTCACCATGGATTAAAGATGTGTAGACATTTCAATAAATGGAATGTTTTTCCCTGTATGGTTGCACTGTTTTTATTTATTACTTCGATATATCTTGATTAATAGAATTTAATCGTCACTTTTCGGGGAAGGGAGGGTTAACAAAAATATGACATGTGCTGACACGAGGGGGGTATAAAATTATTTGGAAAAAGGATGATGTAATTTATGGACGGCCCCTAAGCAGTTGAGGTCGAGACATGCAAGTTATCACTGCTTCATAGTGGTGGCGGTGATGATCAGTGTATTCCCATTCTAATAATATTAATCTTGTTAATCGCAGGTCACGCTCGGCGGCCGGCTCGGTGGCCAAGAGCGTTGAGGCGCAGGTTTTGCCGCTCTCGAAACCAGCGAGTCGCGGGTTCGAACCCCGCCGAGGGCATGGATGTTTGTGTTTGTCTATTTTCATCATCATCCTTTCATCCCAAACAGCTAGTCTCCTGGATCAAAGGGGAGATGCAGGCTG
This sequence comes from Rhysida immarginata, assembly GCA_023313115.1. Classification (NCBI taxonomy): domain Eukaryota; kingdom Metazoa; phylum Arthropoda; class Chilopoda; order Scolopendromorpha; family Scolopendridae; genus Rhysida; species Rhysida immarginata. The sequence goes on along the minus strand of JAHWFO010098773.1, from coordinate 97,042 downwards.
AAAATCCATTGAGGTCATGCTCGGCCCTAGTGCGATCTATGCGGCATCTGGCGCGATCTGTTTTCCTTAGCTTCTCGAAACGATGGAAAATGGCGGAAGCTCGATGACCATTTATATTTATAGACCGTGATTCTAACCTTTTTTCATGTGCTCATTTTCACTGTATGTTCACATTCAGATATTGCAAAATTTCATCAAAAAGGAGCCTAAGCAACGCCGAGTATATCATCTAGTTGTTGATAAATGCCAAGATAATATCCAGATTTAAAATTCATAGATTTTACTGCTGAATATTGAGTGTGGTGAAAAACGATCGGGCATTTGTCCACAAAAGGAGGATGATAGTCGTCTGAAGAAACTAAGGCAAAATCAGATTTCTGAACACAGACCTGAATCCTGGAAAAACATTTGTTCAAAATTTTACCATATTTGTTATAATTAAGTTTCGGTTACGCAGACCTAGAGCATGTCACATAATTTATGACGAATCAAATCTGAATTGATGTAAATGGAATAAAGTATGATTAGCAGAGGTAGAGTTAAAATTGAAATCACCCATTATAATAACTTCATTCACGTTGAAAGACAAAATTCCGTTATTCACGTCAGAAAGTCAGAGTATGTAAGTGTGACACGCGCGCAGGAATGTAAATACAAAAAAACAGTCAAGATTTGAATTGAGTAAAATTTAAAAATAGGCGAATTCCGAATCAGTCGATTTCTGGATGAATAAAAGGACAAGAAATGGGGGGTGATCTTCAAATGCTTTTTCAGTAGAATGGCCACGGTCAGTGCGAAAAACCTGAAAGTGGTCCGAGTAATGATATTATCCGGAAAACATAGCTGGAAAAAAGATGTTTCAGTTAGATATAGCATATCAAATCTAAATGAATCAGGATACGAGTTTAACTAGTTAAATTTGGTCCAAATGTACATTTTGGTAGTCAAGCGTGTGAGTAGCCATCGTCTTTTACGTCGATTGTCGAAGATTCTGTAAATAGGAGGAATCTTGCTCATAAATTTAGCAATTAAAACACTTTCAAGATTACACACAGACGTTAAATCACTGGGGGGGGGGGGGGTAACTTGAATACTGAAGGAACCGTAGGATGGATATTTGGTTTCACGTTTTATACGTAGTTCGAGAGTAATGTTATTGATAAATCGCAAGCAATCTAAAATGGGGGCTGTCAAGGTGTCAGGTTGATGACCACTAATAAATAAACGTTGAGGCGGATTAACAGAGGGACTAAATCGCTCATGAAAATTTGAAGAGGCATTTCCCGTGTCTCTAACCGCTAAGAAAGAGATTTCGTTGGAGGTAGACGCAATGCGCTTGTTTTTCAGGGATGCCAGTTTAGAATTTTATAAATAAGGTTTTGAAAGTAGAGTCGGAAACATGTGGTAAAAACTTTATTTTAATAATTGCTCAAATCGAACCATCCTTAAATAAAATACTTCTTTCTAAAACGCTTCATTTGTGGGATATTTTGCATTATCAACTTATAAGGACCACCCTTACATAAATTATATTAATTTTCAATATTTATAATTTCTAAAACCTGATTCTCTTTACAACTTGTTCCAAATCAAAATGGATTTCTTTCACCCACTTTTGTTCAAAACGTTTTTTAAGAGCTTCGTAATTAACCTGAAAAAGTGAAACAGTCATTAATGCTTTATGTTCATTTTATAATCCTAGTTGCAGTGATAAAAGCAAATAGCATACCTCAGAATTAAAATTTAAAGCTCAAGAGAAAAAGAAGAATGCTACCTTAATGAAAATAGAATTCAATACAGTCGAGCTATGTTATTATGACCATCTTCTATTTTATGTCAGCAGAGCGTAGTCATTAAAAAAGCATGTGGTCTCGAGTGAGTATATAGGATGAGATGTCTATATTCTGCACACATATCAGTTGTGGGTATAACGAGCATTTTATCAAGTCTGCAAAAAAGAATGATCATTGGCTGCAAAAGGGCTATAAATGGTAACATTTCTGAAACCCGGCAGTTTGCTAACTGTTTGCGTGCTGTTGTGATTAAAATGTAGGCCTACCATCTTTGGACAAACGACAGCATTGCGAACAAACGGCGTGGAAACTGCAACATCATGCGCCATTGACGTGAGAAATGAACGTGTACTTTGAAGATGTGCGCAGACCGACCAATACGCAAGAACACACTCGAAATTCTAATTTCGATCGATGAGGGATGGGTGAAGGCTTTAAGAAATGTGGGTGCTGCCGATCCGCAGGCTCGTTTTCTCCCGAATCAGCGGAGTTGAGCAATTCCCTGTAAAAACGAATCAGAGCGCTACCAAACGTGTGTCCACAAAGAAGGTAGAGCGTACTTGTTGCGCAGAGGTTCCGAAGTGTTAGGTTCAAAATTAAGCAAATATAAAATAGTGTTAATCCTAACAGAGGCACAAACGAAGGAATATGAGAAAAGAAAAAAATTTAATGTCTTCAAATTGAACAGTTAAACAATTACAACATCCGCTTGATCAGTAATAACATAATAAAGACTTATATGGGGAAAGCTTAATCTAAGCTTTTAATAACTAGAAATAGCCAAATTAACTTAATAGGCTAATATCGATTTACAATGGCACGTTCTCGTGCTTACAAATTAAAAGATCTCCTTAGGTAAATGGGAACAACATTCGTTTTTTCTCCTCTGACGTGATTACAAGGGGGAGATCAAAAAATCAGCCTGCTAACCAAGAAATAATTAGGAATAAGCTTCTTGGCACGTACAGCCGTCTCCGCTAGCAAAACGTTACAATTAATCTTGTCGGGATGAAACTATAGTTCCATTTAATGCTGGCGGGAATTCCCGAACTCGGCTAACGGGATTAAATGGAAATAAAGAAACACGTTTATAACTATAACAGTGCCAGTTTAAATCACTAGAAATATTGTAATTCAGTCCTCCACAATTCTAAATGTCTAAGCCTCCACCAGTACGCCTCTCACTATGCAGTTAGGCATACAATTCCACACGCAATGTGAAATAAAACTGAGTACACGTCGATTCGCTAAAAAGTAAACCTGTCACTAGTGCCGTAGCTTTTGCACACACTCTCCGCCGCTTTTATCAAAGAAAACTGCAATATGCTTTATACAAAAATTGGTCTTAATGGGCCTTCTTGTATATATGCCTCCAAGCCACAGGGAAATACGCGTTAAAACCCTGGCCAAATTAGCGTCGTTTGCCCAATTATAAGGGAACCAAAACGACAGTTCTATTCCTGAGATATTCACGAGCCAAGACAAATTCACTACATTAAAGGGACCTGGGAAGCCGTTGATCAGCTGAATACGCCGTGATAAAAATGGAAATGCATTTTTCTTACGGTTTTCGTTCCCGTCGTCGGAACTCATCTACTCACCGCTCGTCGGAATTCCAAGCTCGTTTTTGCTAATTTTCACAGTTTCACAGCTGGAAGAAATATCCACTCCGGCATTTTCCCCTTGCTGTCCGTTGCCAATCGGAGCGCAATCGTTAACCACTCGCCTCGTGAGATCACTCCTCTTATCTCCCTTGAGCTCCGTCTTTCTCACTCGGCCTCGATCACGGTACTCTCTTGACGTCTCATAATTTCCACGTCTTACGTCAGTAACTGATTTGTCAACGTCATAGAGTGCTTGATCCACTCCCTTGGCATGAAAGATCCTGGTTTTCCATTTACGCCGCGGAAATGGACCTAACACGAAGCAAATGGAAGTTTACAGCAGCCATGCTGACAAAGCTTCATTGATAGAAACGGCTGCAATTTTCATTGCAGTAGAGGAATTGAACCTGTCGTGATTGGCAAAGAGTGGCTTTTTCCCGATCAATCATGGTGTCTGCTCTATCGACTGCATGGATGTCGTCGTATTGGGCGAGAGACCTTCGAAAAGAATCACCCTGCAACAATTAATGGAAAAACACCATGAATAGAGTTGTGGTTCTTATATTACCGGATTATCATAAATATTGGGGTATTTATCAAGTAATATCAAGTATTACTTATAAGTCCATTATTTAGAACACCATGAACTATGGTCTTGTCAGCATTATGGTTTGGGGTTTTTCTTGGCATTGCCTGGGTCCACTGATATCAGTGAAAGACACTTTCACCCGATTTGATTAGTTCTCCATTGCTGCTGATCAAGTACGCCAATACATGTTGATTTTTGTCCCTGAAACGGATGGAATATTCCATCAGGTAACTGCGATATTTTATACGGCCAGAATGTTTGGAAATAGTTGGAGGAGCATTACTGCAAATACTTCTCTTGCAAATACTTCTCTGCCCTCCTAATTTCCCAGTCCTAAAAACAATCGACTACCTTTAGGATTCCTCAAGTGCATGTGCGCAACAAGGATTTTTCATTACGGATGCACTGCAGCCTGCATGGAAACCTTCCAGCAAGGATAATAATAGAAAACTTCCAGCATCTTAATGAGTCTCTCCCACGCTATCTAGCATCTCTCCGTGCTACACGTGGTGGTTATTCTGATTGCTAGATGGTGGTCATAATAATATAGCTCGACTTGCATTTTACTACTCTTATAATTGAAATTTTCCAAATGTCAACAGGGAAAAAAATAAAAGAAAGCTATACTATAAATATGAATATTTTAATTTTGCTTTACATATAGCTAATAGGTTTTTGAATTATTTATTTATTATTTATTTATTTATGTATATATTTAACGTTAGGAGGAAAATACAGAAGAGCCCAACAGGGGCCAGTATGGTCGAAGACCAACGAATTAGGTCCCTGAGGAAACAATAAAATATCTGTACAAACATATCAGATGGCTTCATCAGTCTACCAAATTACAGTTCATAACCAAAAACAACAGAAATAAAGACAAAATAAAAGAAAATCAAAAACCTATAAAAACATGATAAATAGATGGAGACGAATGAACAGACATAATGAATAAGTAATATTTAACATAATTCTACAAATGGAGTATCGATTAGTGATCTGTAAAATAAAAAATTATACAAATAACAGCAGATAATAAACTAGTAGCGACAAAAGATTAACTCAAACTAAATAACAATAAATTGTTGACAATTCTGGTATCCAAACAGTTCAAATTTATCAAAGCAGTTCACGAACTTTAAAAACCTTTTAAAGAACAATAAATAAGCAACAATTATAAACTCTATATAATGGGAAAACTTATAGAGAAAGTAACAGTATAACCAGAACATCAGAGTAACATAGTTGGATAACTAGATCTGCAGTCATAACAGACATTTATAAATAATTTAGTCATTAAAAACTAATCTTAATAATATTAGGGAGATATAGATTGTTAGTAAATCAGGGTGGGGCAATATGTAAATAGCAAAAGTTTTTTAGTTCTCTCCGAAATAGCGCATAAGAACTGATAGAACATAGTTCAGGGGGGGGGGGGTCGAGCCCAGCACTGAATCCCCGCGAATGAAACGCAACGTCGACGGTAATCATGCTTTGAGAACGGCAGACGCAAGTCATTGGCGGATCTCGTAGGGTAATTATGTGCGTCTGAATTATGCAATACCGTTATAGGGGTAGACATTACTAATCAAGAATTTAAAACTTTGAATATAAATGAACAAACTTAGATGACAAATAATTGATATATTGTCGGGATTTGAAGTATGCAAAAATAGTAAGATACAGAGGTAGACTTAAGAAGAGCCGAAAGGGTTCGAACGAAGCACTTCTGTAATTTAAAAATTCGAGTTAAATTTATCGATGTGGCAGATCCCCAGAAAACGACACAGAAGCAGAGTGAGGAGTATTGTTCATATATTCTATTCCAAATTCTCTTATTTTTAATTTATTAAAAACATTAAGTTTTTCATTAATATTCATAAAGGCTTCCGCAAAAAATTTATACAACAATTTTATTCCTGAAAAAGAGAGGGTACTACAATTTTGTCCCTGGCGCTTTAATATAAAAAAAATAAAATATTTCTTTTTTATCTATGCAAGCTAATTTCATGCTAACTCCTTATAAACTTTACATATTTCTTCTGATCGTGGATCTCTGCAAAGGAGCGAATATTCTAATAATCACAAATGTTTGAAAATATTGTTACTTTTGCTCTTATGTGTAAATTTTAAACTTTTTCTGGCAATCAAATAGAAAGAAGGAATTTTGCAACTGATTACTTTTACATTTTTATTAAAATAACACCCTCATCACAATGAAAAATTTGAGAATTTTCCTGATTGAATTAAATAAAAAAAAAAATAGAATTACCTCGGCAATAACGCCAATACAACCGCATATGACGCTAGCTTTAGCTTGAGCTCCACTCATGCCACCCAATCCCGCGGAGACAAACACCTTCGAGAATCGAAAAAAAATATAAAGTTATAATCGCAAACATCTATATACTCTCCCTAAAATTATTTGTAATATTACTGTTGTAAATTGTATCCAATATTACCAACGTACTTTTCCTTCCAAAGTGTTGATTCCAAGGTATTTACGTGCAGCATTTAATACAGTCAGCTTAAAAAGTTAAATTTGGAACGCTTAAATAGTATTCATTACCGCATTTATACAGAGCGATTCATAAGTGCCTCCAGAGTTTCGGAAGTCGACAGTGCAATAGCTATCATATCCGAGGATAGAGAACTTTCACCACGAAGAGACTCATGGGAGCTTTGAGGCGGAAAATTAAATCGAAATAATTATTTTTGAAAGCGCCGTAGATAAGTGAAGAAAGCGAACGAGAGGCGCATAAAAAGATTGGGTTACCTTATGATTTGATTATGATGGTGAGATCCTTTCTCAGCGACAGGTTCTATCAGGCCAAAGTCGACGAAAACTTCTCCACGCCCCGCAAGGTAAAGGCCGGTGTCCTACAGGGTTCTGTCCTCGGGCCCGTTCTCCTTAATTATTTTGTGCACGAATTCCCAAAACCCAAGAAGTGTAATTTATATTTCTATGCTGATGATACTGCCATCATGGCATGGGCGCACCAGCCATCTCATGTTATCACTCGGCTGCAGATCGCCTTGAAGAAGTTCGAGGACTGGTTTAATTGCTGGAAACTGAATCTTAACGTCGGAAAATGCAAAGCCGTGTACTTCAACAAAAAACTTACGTGATGATGTAAGAAATTTAGTCATTTCCAATGTATATAACAATGGATAGGAAAGTATTGTTCAAAGTTTAAAAAAGAATCACATAGTAGGAAATTTACACTTAGCAAATGTAAATACTGAATGTGCCCGAAGGGATAAAAATAAATTTTATCATAATTAAAATCTTTGTTCCTCCGGATTCCCTGGTTCTATTCATTAAGAAACTTGAATGAGTTGACAGCTAGAAGGATCTTGGCGTTATCATCGACTGAAATCGTGACGTAACTTTTGCTCTGAACAAAGCAAAGAGGGAATCCTTCGAACATGTATGTCACAGATTTCCACCAAATTGAAATATGTTACTCATCTGAAGCTACTATAGATGCTTGCAAAACAAGAGAGTGCGAAATTGTGTTTCCTTCAAAATAAACTACGAAAACGAAAAAAATCAAGCATAGGACCCATACAAGGACCCCTTCGATAAAGCGGTTAGGCTATGTGGAGTTCCCTTGCAAGTACAGTATTATAGCTCTCCTGGGTAGGAACAGCGCCCTCAGCATCGACAATAAATTACTATTGTACAAGACCATCCTCCTCTATAGTATGCCTGCGTGGGTGACTATATGGAGTGAACTCCAGTCGTTCCAGAATGTTACCCTGAGGACCATTGCGCAGCTTGGAAGAAGGACCGTAAAAAATCATTACACCCACTCGGATCTGAACATAACTCATATTGGAAAGTGTGTCCAAGATTTCCTGAAGAACATGGTGCAGACGATGAAGAGCTATGACAATGATCTGGTGGCTGGAATACTGAAAAACCGGATGGAAGTGAAGTGGCATACAAAGTATAGAAAACCGAGGCACATTCTTAATCTCCCGGATTATTGGAAGATGCAATACCACCCTCTCCTCCCCCTCTCCCACTCTTCTGACAATAGTCAATCTTATTTTTTTTTCAAAATGTGGAAAACCTCTTTGGGTTAGTCAGGCTTCTTGCCTATTTCAGTGTACTTCATGTGGAATTTATTCCAGAAGGGTGAGAATCTTGTAAGCACTGCTTACGTCCCACCTGAACAAATGTACACTTCAAGGTTCGATTGTCGATTGTCGCTGAACATGAAGCAGATCCATTCCGAGTTCCAATCGAAGCAGCAGCAGCAAGTTGATGACACTTGCAAATAGGGCACAGGTAATGGCAAAGTATGTTCTGTACTTTTCAACCTTTATCTTATAAGCTTTCTGAAACAAATTTTTCAAAGAATATTATTGTCTAAAAATTATTATGCTATTACCTTATGATTTTCCAGACGTTTCCATTCTTACCTCTCATCTCCACATAATGGTATACAAAATAGTTAAATCAAAAATTAGAAACAAGTTATCTATTCCTCTAATTCAGAGTATTTTATTTCTAAAATATTATTTAATTGTTAACAAGAGCACTTGCGTGGATTTTAAACCAACTGAAAAATTGTATGATCTTATTAAGAGAACTGACCTTGATGAAGAAAATGATGAACTGCACAATTGGAATGAATAAATGAAACATTATGTTAAATCTAGTGAATGGTGTGTGTGAATTAGACTATTGTGTTTTTGTTTTAATTCGAATCGACTTTAATGTTTATTTTAAAGTTTAAATCATGAGCTTATAACAAGTAATATTTCGGCTTATAATCGAGGTTATAGTAAGCATAATGTTTTAACCGGCTTTTTGACCAATCATTTTTTTTGTTGGCCAGTTTTTTACCGGAAATGCTATAAGATATAGGCAGAAGCCTAGCGGTGACTTGGAACACACTGTCTTGGCCAGCGCCACCTCAGCCAAGATATTGCAAGCCTCCGGGGAGAAGCGACATCACTACAGAGGAGATAGGAACCTCTAGCAGACGAGGAAACGGATGGAGAACATTCAGCAACTAGAGCGAGCTTTGTAAGCAAGAATGTTATTGTCAATTTAATTTTCAGGAAAGACTTTAATTTCTCTAAAGCGGAGAAATCTAGTTTAAATTATATTCATGATTTCTCTTTCAATGAATAATGTACGGCATTCACTACAAGAATCAAGGGATAAGAATTGTGTTAATAAGAAATCGACGCAGCTATTCGTCCCCTTTCCGGCCTCCGAAACCTCCGAAGTTGCGTTTGAATATTACTCTTCTAATTTTGATAGGAAATTCTCATGTTGTTATTTTAATAATTGTATTAGCTATGTAGATGGTGCTAAGCAGTTCAAATATCGGATGCCAGCACAAATGACAGAGGAGAATAGAAATTCTTCAGCCCGGCAAGTGAACGAGATAAGACTGTATACGTGTCGGTAACAATTAAATTATATGCTTCCACAAGTATTATTTTCTCATAGAACATTACCTGCTCTATTCTCTATGTTCAAGTGTTTAAATTATGCTGTGAACTTCAAATTGCTCCAGTTAATTCTTCTAAGATAATAGGAGTATATCTATTTTCTTTACAAGCATGTTTAATAGAGCATTGCTTATTGAAGTCCTCCGTAATTATAGAATTGCGTATTGCTGTTATTGTTTAAAATTAAAATATCTCATGGAGTTAAGATTTTACTTTTATATCATCTGAAGTGTGCGTTTACTAATGATTTCGTCATTGTGTGATTACTACAAGGAAACTACACGAAGGTGTATGACGCACACGTTTTTCGCGCGCAAGCATACCTTAGAAACGATAAGCATTGCGCGGCAGTGGCAGCGCTTTGTTCAAAACGGATGTGAAAAAACATACACTACTGTTTATAAAAATCGCAACACCCTGATGGAATAGCCCAATCTGCATTAAATTTGGAGCATTTGCATATCATGGGTCAGAAAAGAAACCATTAGATTTTCAGGTCAATACAATGCGTTTTATTGTCACATTAGTATCGGGTGAAACCACCGTGGGATGCAATTACAGCCTCTAAACGTCGTGGCATTGAGTCAAACAAGCTCTGAATAAGGGCCTGGGGAATGTCCTGCCATGCTCTGTCTACACGGGTATACAGTTCATCCACAGTTGCTGCTGCAGGAGTCTGACGAGCCAATCGATGAGCAACCCTGTCCCACACATGTTCGATTGGGGACATGTCTGGTGAACGAGCAGGCCAGGGGAACAAGGGCGTCTGAAGTGCTTGGAAAATGGCGAGGACATTTCTGGCCACATGCGGTCGGGCATTATCCTGTTGGAATACAGCGCCTGGAAGGTTCTGCAGGAAGGGGATGACCTCGGGTTGCACAACTTCCCTGATGTACCGGTCACTGTTCAGATTGCCATGGATTCTGATCAGACGGGAACGGCCATGGTAACTGATTGCACCCCACACCATCACCCCTGGCGTTTGTCCTGAATGACGCTGCAGGATGCATTCTGGAAGGTCGCGCTCGCCACGATGTCTTCTGACTCGTATCCTGCCGTCATGGTGCTGCAAGTTAAACCTTGACTCATCCGAAAACACAACTTGTTGCCATTCAGCTTGCCACTGTTGGTGTTGATGGGCCCATTGCAACCTGGGGCGCCGGTGGTTTTGAGTCAAAGGAATCCGCAACAATGGTACTCGTGCCATCAATCCTCTGGAAATTAAACGGCGTCATACAGTGCTAGCAGACATTGTCCCGCCTACTGTAGCACCCCACTGTTGTGCTAACACTGTGGAAGTGGCTGTACGATCTGCTACACACATGCGATAGAGGTGTCTGTCATCTCGCGGTGTCGTCGTGCTGGGTCTTCCTGAGCCTGGTCTTCGGTGTGCCCTGTTCTCTTCGCTCCACTGCCTCCATGCACGCTTAATTGTCGTTGCATTATGTCCTACACGAGCAGCAATGTCACGATACGACCATCCCGCTTCACGCAGACCAATTATGCGTCCTCTTTCAAAGTCTGTCAGCTGTTGATATGGTACCCTTCGTCGTCGTCGAGGCATGGTGTTCTTTCAAACAATTACTCTGAAAATCTAATCATTTTTACTCTGACCCATTGTATGCAAATATTGCAAATTGCATATGGATTAGACCATTCCATCAGAGTGTTGCGATTTTTATAAACAGTAGTGTATATTTATTTATTTATTTATTTATCATTTATTTGGTTGCATTTCAGATGGAATAAAATACTATAAAGTAATTTAAAAGGAAATTTGGTAAATAATTGAGAATATTTCAGTAACAATAGTAATTTGCTTCAAGATTTACATTTATAAAGAGTTCAGGATTTGGATGCAATTTTTCAGCTGGGTTTGATCTTGATCCATTTGCTGAGTGACATAACGCTCCATAATTGTTGATAGTACAGAGGCTCGGTTAGAAGTGGAATAATTGTGTAAGGAGAGAAGCAAAATTGTTAACGACGGTCTCCAAAGAATTGCAGTTAGAGCAGTGTTATTCAGCACAAAACCTTTATTTTGCTGTACAATTATTCGTCTCGAAATTATTTATACGATGAGGTAAGAATCCATGAATACTATTTTTATTTAAAATTATAAAGCACTCCTCACCAATGCAACTTATTACTCGTTTCACATCATGCCAGACCCCGGAAAATTTACAAAGATTACCGAATTTATTATTAAAATGAAATAATAAAAGAAGGAAATAGTGGTTAATGACTATACAGATTCTTTTCTCGGAAGGCAATTAGTTATTTTGGTTAGAAACTTGAGAATCCATTCAATTGTTGTCTCCTGCTACTTTCATTGCTTTCATGTGAAGTGATCGCCTCTGATGCTCGAGTACGCGGGTTCTATCCCGGCCGAGGATGACGAGGATTTTCAGGGGGATCACGCACTTCCTTCGGAAGAGAAGTAAAGCCGTTTGCCGGCTGCACGTTAAAGAACCCTTGCAAGGCAAAATTTGCGGCCCCTATAACGCCGTCCTGAAATGACCATAGCAGTTGAAAAGGACGTTAATACCAAAACAAACCAAATCAAACCATGTGAAGTGGATTCGTGCTTATTGCTGAGTAGCGGAAGAAAGAAGTTCGGTCAAGCGCATTAACACACACACACACAGTCACACACACAAACACACACACACACCCTGCTTTAACAATTGAGTCTTTGTATGGCTATCTGTGCTCAACTATTTTTCGTTTTCGCGTTTTATTTTGAAAGAAACAAAATTTTGCACTTTCTTGTTTTACAAGCATCTATAGTAACTTCAGATTAGTAACATATTTCAATTTGGTAGAAATCTGCGAAGTACATGTTCGTGTATTACTCTTGTAGATGCAGTACATCGTTTACCTGGAATTAATTTGCCGACGTGAAATTTGAAGTACACTTCCCCCTCAACGAGAAGTGTCGACTGAATTAGGCCCATCTTCAGTTTAGTCTTTTGGCATTATTCAACGGTGAATTTCAACCTAGTCTGGTAGGGGTGATGCTTCCACTTCCTCACCAGCAGATCTGACGTCTATTAGGACCGATAGGTACATAAGTTTTCACAGTGTGCATCCGTCCATCTGTACGTCTGTCTGTTGGTGCTCTAGTGTTGGAACGCTTCCGAATTTCGACTTCCGTTTTCGCCATTCGACGACTTAGGCAAAACGACAGCCTGAGTTCGTGGATGGAAAAAAAAATCGGTGAACTACTTCCGGGTCAAAAGGTCACAAATAACAGAGGGTACGACGAACTGACTATACAATTCCATGTATAAATGGCCTGTGGATTGATCAATGCTTTTCTCTCTTTGCCATGCGATCGCTAAGAAGAGAAAAGGCATGTCAAGTAAGTGAGGACTCGTGATGTTCTTCCTTGTTGGTCGAATTCTGTCATGACTATATACAGTGGAAGGTAATTCAGCAATAAACACAGAAGTGTTGGGAATAATATAAATTTTATAAACGTTATAAACAAACAGTACAATGAACAATTATAGTCAAAAGTTTGAATTGGTTGACGTCAGACTAAACACATCTAATCCTACAGCTCGTAGGCGAAGAAAATTAATGAAGACACACGCAGTGTAGCAGATATAAACTTATATAAATTATTTTCACTTAAGAGTCCAGTTCATGACAAATTAAGCTTGCTAATCCAACTATTGCCTGAGGAAAAGAAATAGCCTGCTGCTATTAATAAACGTTAACACTACAATAACGGAACCAGAAAAGACACTAAAGTTTCAGAGAGCTATATAAAAATAGTGCCCGCTGATGCAAAATTAAAAGTCACTTACGAAATCTTCTGTAGCACATAGTTGGCTCATCAACGAAGAAGAATCTTTAACTTGCTCATCTACAACAAACAATGGGTGCTTTATACATCGCAAATAAATGACTTCTCAACTTAGAAGCTCTCAATAAATCCACCAAGATTACTGACGAAATAGGCGACAAGGCCAAAAGGGAAAACTCCCACGATGCGGATGCATGGGCTAATTCCCGCAGTTCCATATCAAAAATTCCAGCTTGTGAAGCTCCGCGATATTCTGGTTGAACACTGTTAATCTCGTAGCATAATCCTCTATTCGTAACGATGCAGACGACTCTTGTAATAGACAGGTGTGTTTTTTTTATTCAAGTGAGTATTTAACTTAGATTTCCTGGCTGCATCAATTCCAGCATCTCTCACCAACTCGGATGAAACACCATTATCTCCTTTCCATCGTCTTTTTTCCGTTTGCTCGTCGTGAAAATTTCCACCGCTCACCTCCTTGATAATTTCGAATCTTTTCCCTGCCGTCATTCTCGTTGTCGTCCTTTCTCCCGTTCGCTCATTCTTTCTTCCTCCAGATGATGAAGATAACTTTGAAGGTGATGAGGACTGATCAAAATATCATATTCGGTTTTTCTTTGGAAATCGTCGTAACGAGGAGGATGAAAGTGACGATGACGTCCCAACGAAGGAATGTGACCGATTTCTCTTAGGAAATCGTTGTGACAATATTCAGTCAAAATTGGTTCAATGGTATGTGTGTTAGTGGTACCATTAAGGTCCATTGGAAATTTTCAATGCTAAGATATGGCATATAAGGGAGACCTGTGTAATTCGGACCGATCGGCCTCGGTGGCTCAGTGGTTGCGTGATCGCCTCTGATGCCCGAGGACGCGGGTATCGACCCCGGCCGAGGACGATGAGGTTTTTTTCAGGGGGGAAATCCTGAGATCACGCACTTCCTTCGGAAGGGAAGTAAAGCCGTTGGTCTCGTGTAGTCGTTTGCCAGTTGCACGTTAAAGAACCCTTGCGAGGCAAAATTTGCGGCCCTATAACGCCGTGCTGAAATGACCATGGCAGTTGTAAAGGACGTTAATACCAAACCAAATCAATATAGCAAGGGATCAATATAGCGTTAATCTCCTTTTAACTTGACGGATGTCTCAGGAGGAGTCTCAGGATCTCTTAGAGCATGAAGAGATGACGATGATGGGCCCTGGCATCACCAATCCCAATCTTCCTGAAGAATTGGTGGATCTTAATTTTCAGAACCAGCCAGGAAGCTAAGTGGGAGCAATCCGTGGAGATGGTATTCCACAAATTGAACAAAGGATTCCATATGGCTCTTGTTGTCAAGAAGAGGAACGTTCATAAACCAGCTACAAGGTGGCATTTTTGCGGTTCCTGCAGATCATTCTGGGAATGGAGACTGCCAAGACCACATGATGCCACTGTGATCTGAGAAAGAGAATAAGATGACCTCCATGGATCCAGGGGTATCAACGAATGCATTATCGACAAGTAAAAGGTCAAATCTTGAAGAAACCTTGTTTCTTGGTGGTGAGGGAAACTAGGGTGGTTTTTACGTGGAGGGACTGTCCATAAGTCATAAAAGGCATTCTGCTGGTACAGATGATTAACAAACCTAGATGAAAAATTGTTGTCATCATCTGGGTGACAATTGAAATCACCTGCAATCACTACAGGAAGAGATGAGCACAGAAAACAATCTATGTCGCTGAAGAATGTTCGTTTCTCTCCAGGATGGTACGGGGCATATTAAAAAGGCGGAAGCTTAGACCATATGTTGAAATGTCCAACAATATCACACTATCGTCATAGTCGCCATAAGATAGACGGTCATAAAGCCATTGCAATCAACACAAAAGAACACACTGGAAGCTTTTGAAAATGTGTGGAGAGAAGTAACATCCCTCGAGTGCTACTAAACACCGAAAGAACTTCGAAAGCAACATGGCGCAGCTCATTAGAAAATTGGAGATGCGAACCATGATAAGGTTCCTGCATTTGAAGAGGAACAACGCCAAACAACCCCTGAGGAATTAGTGGACGTTTATGGTAGCAATGCCTCATCGTACAAGACACGGCGTCGACGTTTCCAGTGCGGACAGACAAGCGTGGAAGATGAGCTTCGGAGCAGACGCCCCTCCAACTGTGACGAGCCATAAATTGCGAAGGAAAGGCCAGACAATCACGAGAGCCTACATCCGGGACCTCCTGCGGAAGTTACGGGAGGTCATCAAGTCAAGGCGGCGAGGCAAGGTGTCCACAGGGATCAGATTTCTGCACGACAAACGCGCCAGCACATTCCGCACATGAGACCATGGGCGCTGCGGCGGAGCTGGGGTTCGAAATATTCCCCATCCGCTGTATTCACACGACCTGACCGTAAGCGTATTCTTCCTCTTCCCTTGCCTGAAGAACCCGCTTCGTGGACGCATTTCCAAGACGACGACGGGCTCATCTTCGAGGTGAAGCAGACAGCCAAAAGAAGAACTTTTATAATAGTAACATCCAGGAAGTCGTCCATCGTTGAGAAAATTGTGTGTCCTTGGGAGGTCATATGTGGAGAAGGACTGACCTACCACCGTTCAGCGTCAACCCATCTCTCAGTCTTCCGGCTGATTATAATGACTTTATGACTGCCCCTCGTATAGTTCGATGTCTGGATGGAAAGATTCAAGATAATGGTGACTACCCCTTGGCCATGAGGGGAAGATGAATTAATGAAGAACTGACGATTGGGATGGGCGACTATGAAAGCCTTGAATATTGTGGCAAAGCTGCGTGGAAACCAACTTCACTTCTTGCAGAAGTAGGATGTCCGGCGCTTACCAGTCGATGAATTTTAAAAGCACCATCTGCTTAAAACAACAGCCAAGTGATCGAATTTTCAGTGAGACGACTTTAATTCTGATGACTTGATGGAGGCAGAGGCTGGCCCAGATCTGATGGCGGAGGCTTCATAGGTGCATGAGTTCTATATATATATGAGCAGGTGTGCTGAGAAGAGCCGCTGCCATTTCCTTTACGATGATCCTTGGTCTTCGAGCAATCTTCCCACTGTTCAGCGATCGCAAAGGAATTCGACTCGTCGGCTAGTGGTGTCGTTAAAGCCAATGACACCACAGGAGATGGTGGAAGATTGGTTTGGTTTGGTTTGTTTGGTATTAACGTCCTTTTCAACTGCCATGGTCATTTCAGGACGGCGTTATAGGGGCCGCAAATTTTGCCTCGCAAGGGTTCTTTAACGTGCAGCCGGCAAACGACTACACGGGACCAACGGCTTTACTTCCCTTCCGAAGGAAGTACGTGATCTCAGGATTTCCCCCTGAAAAATCCTCGTCGTCCTCGGCCGGGATCGAACCCGCGTACTCGGGCATCAGAGGCGATGGTGGAAGAACTGCACTCATTGGTAGGAATGAATGCAACGGCGGAGGTAGGAGTGAAAATTCCTCCGCTGTAGTAATCAGCTGTAGGCCCGTAGATGACTGAAATTTCATCACTGGAGCTCACTGGTACATCCATCTAAGATATTTTCTGGTGGTAGGATGACATAAACCAACGTAGAGGTGGCATTCTGCGGAGATAGCTTGAAGGGTGATAGCAGTGATGACGATGGCGGTGGCAGAGGTGGTGGTGGAATTGTCGGCAGCGCGTTAAGAGCACTCTCTGGGCAGTAGTGGTATTTGACCACGATGCGAGAGCAAGCCTCACATTTCCGCAAGAGAAGGAAGTCTCTCTTGACGTGAGAGGTCTTGTATGTATTGCGTACTATACAATACCAACAGCATTGCCTCATCCCCTTATAAGTACGAAGAATCGTTACCCGTGCATAATAAGAGTCAGGAATGTGTCTCTGCAAAGGTATGTCGAAAATAATGTTGCCATTCAGGAGCCAGGGGTGTAAGAATGGCCTGTGCTGAACATATCTAACACTTCTTCGAACTCGGGAGAAGAAATTCTTGACTGTTTAGAGAGAAGCGGCAATATTTCCTGCATGTGGATGGTCAGTGGAACGGAGCAGGATATTAAACGTGGGTGGTGTGTTGTCCACTTTAACAAAAATTCGCATCCACAGGGCGATCAGTGATAGCTGGCGATTGACATAACATTCTCGATTGAGGTGAGCTTATGCAACAAAATCAGTGGTTTATCCGAAGCCAAAACAGGAGACTTGCCAGTCTTGGCATATAATGCATTCATAAAATCGCAGATGGGATACGGCCCGTCTGCGACAGCCAAGACTATACGATCCATGGTCTCCCAAGGAAAAAACGTCTCGGGTGGGGAAGATCAAAACGTGGCCCCCCCCCCCCCCCCCCCAGGATTCACCGGAAGAGGAGGGTCTTGATGAAAGAACACGAAAAGTCATTCACGTAAATAAATAAAGTTACAAGATAACTTTTGGAAGAATAAAAAATCTTTCACAGTCGCAATAAATATAAATGTCCTCTGAAAATCGCTTCTCCTCAGAGGTTCACATTGTGCTGGCTGAGGTGTCTCTGGCCAAGAGCGTCGTGGAGAATCTCTTTTTACGCGTCCGTCGTTCGCTTTGTGCATTTGCATTAGGCGCATCCAAAGATACATATTTCGATTTAATTTCCCCGCCTCAGACCTCCCATGAGTCATTCTGGCGGTGAAAGTTCTCGTTTTCAATTCAAACTCACGTGACAAATACTCTCTCAAAAATTGCATTCTTAATAGACACCATGGTTTTCAATCGATTTCCGAAACACCAGAGGAACATATGGATCTCCCTGTATTTATAATAATTTAGTGTTATAATGTATAATAATCGATTTTTGCTGTACCACAGTGCCATGTACTATGCCCTGAGAACCGATGTAACAATAGCTGCCAGCTGTCATCTGGCCATACCTGGAGATAAAGAATATTAATAAAACTAAAATGTAATTGGATAAGCAGAAAGGCAGTTTGAAAGTTAAAAAAGGACTAGAATTTATTATATCTTACATTGTAACACCTAAAGCAAACATGCGAGAGTAGTCATCTTTGGAGGAATAATTTGGGATTACCTAAAGTATTTTAACATATCCTTAAGATTCGATGTACCATAATATGAATTAATAATGGTTTAACGTTACATTTTACCATTCCGTTTGTGACGACCACTCGTGGGTTTAGCGCAGTACTTGGGAATAATCCAAGAGGGTGCCCTGAATACATGACTAGCGTCTGATCATCATCCATTTCACAAAGATATTTCATTACCAGCCAAAACTGAAATTAAACAAAAAATAAATATTTTTTAAATGTCTTTATAATTTGATACTGAAATTGCGCTGTGTTTAAAATTAACGAATAAAATTTTGCCATGTGCATTTAACCTCCCTCTTTCAAAAAGCATCTTAAGGCATTTACGATTAATTTATCGGTCATGAGTTGCTGGATATTAATGAAATTAGAATGTTTTCTTTTAAAAAGTTTCAGTGTTTCCATCTCGAACTCGATGAATGAAAATAATTTAATAATTAGAGCGAAGCGTTAGCGAAGCTCTGTTATCAGGCGAAAATCAAAATTCTTTGTGCGCATAAAACTTTTGAACCAGAGAACATAGACAAATGAAATTTTGCACACAGCTGGACATGACCATCCTGATGGTCACTAAATAAAAATTTTAAAAATCGGTTCAGCCATCGAGGAATAATCACCATTTAGCTGTTCCCATTGAAATGCATTGAAAAAAATGTAAACAAACAACTGCACGCGCTAATAGATTTTTCAACATAGAAAATATGGCGAAGCCCTTCGCAAATTTTTTTCTGCACCATCGATTTTTGAGACCATTTTATCGAGTTCTTAGAACTTTTATCACCTGTTTTTTTAGAGCGAAGCGTAAGCGAAGCTCTGTTAACAGTCGACAAGTGTAATTCGATGACCGCATAAAACTTTTGACACGTAATAGTCACAACAATGAAAATTTGCACGTGCATGCGCATGACCATGGTGATGGAGAAGAAAAAAAAATTTTTCAAATCCGACCTACCATCGAGGAATAATTACCCTTCAATTGTTCCCATAGGAATGCATTGAGAAAAACGTAAACAAACATTGCGCGTACAAATAGAATTTTTGACATACAAAATACGGCGAAGCCCTTCGCAAATTTTGCTCTGCACATTCGATTTTTAAGGCCAAATTTCGAAGTTCTTAGAACTTTTAACGATATTTTTTCGATTTCATTGCATTCTTGAATATTGAATCTACATTTTGAGGTATATATTGTAATTCTAAGTGCTGTAATCACAGCGTAATCACAATATCTTTTTGGTGTGGTTGTCGACATTGTCTACTCGCCAACTGAAACTCGCAACCACTTGAATGAACTGCCGATGTGCATTCTCGTCAAATTCGCAACCTATACTGGACCAACATTAACCAATGAAGCAGTTCCCATTTTACAAATCGCCGTTGGCTTCAAAAAAGGAGGAGTATCTTGTACGCGTAAGCAATTTCCGCTTAAGTTAGCCTATGCAATCACCAGACACAAAGCACAAGGAATCACTGTTGATAAAGCAGTCATAGACATTGGTGATTCAGAATTTGGACTTGGCTTATCGTACGTGGCATTTTCACGAGTGAAGACCATCAACGGTTTGTTGATCGAACCGGCATTTGCAAAGCCGCGGTTGATTAATATCAACAACCATGCATCGTGGAAGGTTAGGCGTGAAGAACTTGCCAAATTACGCAGTTTAAAATGAAATTGTTTCAACAATAAAAATTAATATCAATTTAAAGAATTTAGTTAGTCATTTTCTTAACAATCAATAACGGTTCGCTCTAAATTATTGGTCAAGAAAGCGATTCGCGAGTCGCAGTCCGCCCTAGTTAGTATTTTCCATGTTATCCAAAGAATTTGATATCTTCCTGGTGGCAGGCGATTATACAAGGTGATTCAGAATTCATTGTACAAACTTCTAGGGGAGTTAGTATGGGTGATACTAAACAAAAAAGTTCATAAGAACATCGGTCCGAATTTGAACGCTAATTGAGATATGAACAGAAATAAAAATGCCGCCACCAAGATCAACAATAATAGGGCGCATAAAACTATGTATACAGTTGAAATTCGTTCGAATTCTAACGGATCGTTTCCGAGTTACGTAACAAAATCGTAACACGTGGTGATTAGCACTCACATGTGGGCACGTGTTACGACATTGAGTGCGTAAGTCGGAAACTACTCGTTGGAATTCGATCAAAGTTTAAATATATAAACAGTTTTATGTACTCTATAATTCCTCTAAAATTCATTATTCTAGGTGTTGCAGTACCTGAGTTATTAACTTGTTGATCTTGGTGGCGGCATTTTTATTTCTGTTCATATCTCAGTTAGCGTTCTAATTCGGACCCATGTTCATATGAAATATTTTACTTAGAATCACCCACACTAACTCCCCTATAAGTTTGTACAAAAAATTCTCAATCACCCTGTATAATGCTCTATTAGACAAGAGGTAGTCAAAAAAACTGTAATTCTATTGAAGGGATATTAGGGTATGTCCAAAAATTATAAATGCACGTGACTGCAATCAGGGTTTTGAAACATTTATTTCAAACAAATTAATTTTATGAACAGAAATTACATTTTGAATGTGTGCACAGTAAATAAACAAAATATTACGCATTTATGGCAAATGCAGGATTTTGCTGTCCAAAAAATTATAAATGCACCCTTTCCAGAAGTGTACAGCCAAATGCCGTAGGCTATAACATATGCAAATCAGTTCAAGGTACGCCTAAAAGGCAAACTACACAGTTTTGTTTGCAAACGAAAATTCCACGATATCACATGGTACACACTAAAATCCATCAGAAGTGAGAAAATGTTACTTTAGATCACACTGATATACTGCAGTAAAACTAGGACGATCTATTGGTGCGATTCAGAATATCTTCAAAAAAGGTAACCAATATGGGAAAAACAAAAGGAGTGGACGAAAGCCAAAACTGATAGAAAGGGCCAAGAGGGAATTTTTTGATCTAGCAAGCAGAAAAGGAATGTCGACAAAGTCAATTGCGAGTGAAGTAGGTTCTGAAGTGTCACATGATACTGTGGCAAATGTATTGAAAAGCAACAAAAATATTGCATACATCAGACTTTAAGCCAATCCAAAGCTGACTGCGAACCAAAAAAGCGAGGCTAGAATGTGCCCAAACACACAAGAACTGGAAAGATAAATGGAGCTGTGTAGTTTTTCCGATGAGAAAAAATTAGATGGGCCGGATGGTAATAAAGGATATTGGCACAATTTAAGAATGGAATCTAAATAATATTTCAGTAGGCAAATGGGTGGTGGTGGTGTTATGGTTTGGGCTGGATTCGGCTCGGGATGTAAGACAGCTCTTATTACAGTGAATGGCAGGTTAGACTCGGAAGCGTACCAGGCGATGTTGTACAATCACTTGGTACTCTCGGACATTCCAACAAGACAATGCTCCATGCTATACATCGCAATCAACAAAGCAGTGGTTTGGAGAGCAACAACTAACTATTCTCGACTGGCCATCCAGAAGTCCGGACCTAAATCGGATGGAGAATGTGTGGGCAGTGTTAGTACACCTGGTTGAAGCAAACAACAGGGAATTTTCACATGCCGATGATTTAAAAGTAGCCATTTATCGTGTATGGGACAAACTGAAGAGCACGCAGTTAAAAAAATTGGTTGAAGGCATGTCTGATCGAATATTTAGGTTGACTGGAGAAAAGGGTGGCTTCATTATTAGAAGCTTTAGCATAAAAGCTACTTATAAGAATGCGCCCTGGTCTATACCTTTATCGGGCCGTCCGTCCGTCCGCCGTTTGCAAGATAACTTGAAAACGAATTAACTTTTTCAAATTCTGTTTTCAGGAATATGACCATCAAAGTCTTAGCTCGGCCGTGTCAACATTTCAGAATTTTTCGTGGACCCCTTCAAGTCGAATTCACGTACTAAAACAGTGAGTGTAAAGAATACCAAGATAATGGCATGTCATATAACAATCGATTTGTCAAGAAGGAATATATTGTTACTTTCTGTTTATCTTTTAAGCATTACTGACATCGGCGCGCGCACGTGAAAAAGCTTGAAATGCGCGATTGCTCAAGTGCTCATAATCTATATAATTAAGTAGCGGAAGAATGGAGCTACTTATTGGTTTTATAATGTCAGTCCTTCATAATTTCTACATTATTTGAGTAGAAGGTTGAAATTCGGAATGTAGCTTCCTATGGTGATCTCCATCTGCACTATTTAGTATGGTTTCGATTGGTACACAGGGGTCGGAATTACGGGGGTGTGAAACAGAGAGGACAACATATCTGTGTTCTATTTAGGTACGTAAAGGCGTGAAATTCAGTATCCAGATTCCTCTAGGCAAGATCTACATTACTCTAAAGTTTAGGCCCAGTTGTTCCATTCGGGTCGGATTTGCGAGGATGGCAGTCGCTTGGTCTTTAGAACTATTGCAACATACACTATATGATCACAAATATCCGGACACATGCACGTTTGCGCTCTAGCCACGATTTCATGGAAATCAATAGGGCGTTGCACATCCCTTTGCCCGAATCACAGCTTCCACCCTTCGGGGAAGACTTTCCACCAAATGTTGGTAGGTACTTTCCGGAATGTTCCTCCATTCCTCCCGAAGAGCGAGAATCAGTTCAGGTACAGAAGTTGGCCGATGTGATCTGGCCCGCAAGCGTCTTTCCAATTCATCCCACAGACTCTCTATAGGATTGAGGTCGGGACTTTGTGCCGGCCAACCCATTTCTTCGACCCCTGAGTCCGCAAACCACTGCTGTACACGCCTCGCTTTGTGGCACGGAGCATTGTCGTGTTGGTAGAGAAATGGCCCGTTTCCGAAAAATTGCCACAACGTTGGAAGTGCACAGTTGTCCAAAACATTCAGATAACGGTCGGAGTTCATGATTCCTTGCACAGGAACGAGCTGGCCCAGTCCGTACCATGAAAATGAGCCCCACACCATGACTCCTCTTCCTCCGAACTTGACTGTGGGCTCTGTGCACTCAGGTAAGAAGCGTTCTCCAGGTATGCGCCAAACCCAAACTCGTCCATCGGATTGCCAGAGTGTGTAGCGAGATTCGTCTGTCTACATTACACGTTTCCATTTGTCCATTGTCCAGTTTCTGTGGGCTTTGCACCACTCCAGACGTCGCTTGGCGTTGACCCTGCTGATGTGGGGCTTGTGGGCAGCAGCACGGCCATGGAATCCCATCGTGTGCAGTTCCCGACGAATTGTCATGGTACTGGCATCATTTGCAGAGGCGTTTCGAAACTCTGTGGCAATTTTTTCCGCCGAGGACTTCCGGTTGCTGCGGGTGACATGACGAAGCACTCGACGGTTTCTGTCCGTTAGTTTCTTGGGTCTACCGGTTCGTTGTTGAACTGTTGTTGATCCCCGGGTCTTCCATTTCATAATGACATCGCCTACTGTTGACTTGGGTATCTGAAGAAGGCTGGAAATGTCACGCACGGACTTGCCGCATAGGTGACATCCAACGATGGTTCCACGTTGGAACTAGCTGAGCTCTGCCGAACGACCCATTCTTGCCAATGTCCAAGCAGAGTTGTGTCTGAAAGTGTGGGAAGCTATTTAAATGATGTGCAAGTCATTATCATGTGACATTGGGCCAATCGATGATCTGTGAGGGGTGTCCGGATATTTTTGATCATATAGTGTATATCATACGTTCGGAAATGATGAGAAAGGAAAGAAAATATGAGCTTTTTTACATTTTCTACTTTATATGTTCGAGAAAATTTATTTTTTGATTAAAAAATTTCGGGAGAGGTAATAAGTACAGATAAAGGGGTAAAAATAGATGACTGCAGGATCTGCTACTTGCCTTACCCTACTCAGGGGGAGGGGGATAATTTCTTTTTAATAAATGTATAAATGTATTTCAGCTTCACTGCTAAAGCTCCTCTTTGGAATGTTTAAAGATTTTATTAATTCAATGTGGTAGGCTAAGTTTTGACGGGTGTATTTATATAATTTCTTGAAAGAAAAATTCTGGATTATTAAGGCTCCATCTAGATATTAACCGCCAGGCGAATATTCGCCACCACTCGCGCCTTCTTGAACCCCAACACGTCTCAAAAGTCACCACGAGTAACCACTCGTCAACCTGATCATTCGCCGGTTGTTTCCTGAGCTTGCTCTTCAACGCTAGTAAAAATCGTGACTTCTGATCTCTCGATAGAAAATTTTCAAGTCGCCACACTGGGAAAGATTCAGCTACAACGGGATATTATAAGAGTAATTCCCATAAGAAAGTATATAAAATAAGTGCAATTTTACGTTTAAATAAAATATTATAAAAAACAAAAAACAAAAAAACCCCAAAAATACACGGCTGATAAATACAATATAGAGCCATATGACCCTAAAAAATTAACATTATATACACTACCCTATCAAAGTCATGGGATATGAAAACGAGACATTCCTTTGCAATTTCACTGTTGGCATTCTTCCCAGCACTACATAACAGAGAGTATGCTATTATGAGATGATGCTTGCGTGAATGCTGTAAGAATGTCTCAAAGAAAAGAGCTTTCAACCTTCCAAGGAGGTACCATTCGTCTCGCAGGGCGCCATCTCGCAGGCAAAACTGTTAGAGAGACGTCAACCGTCCTAAACATCCCGAAATCGACCGTTCACAACGTCATTCGGGTAGGGAAAGAGAAAGGCACCACTTATGTTCCACCTAGGACTGGAAGACCCAAGATCATGTCAGCCAGAGACCAAAGGGCTCTTCGTAAAGCGGTCACTGCAAAGCGTCACATATCGCTTGATGGACTGACAAGATCGTTCTCAAAGTCGACAGGAACAACCGTGAGCACCCTGACTGTTCGCAGGGAACTTCATGCAATGGGCTTTTATGGCAGAGCGGCAGCCCACAAACCTCACATCAGCAACGCAGCGAGGAGATTGCAATGGCGCAAAGAGCGACAACATTGGACTCTGGATCAAAGGCGAATGGTTGAATGGAGTGATGAGTTCCGCTACACCATCTGGCTATCAGATGGACGGGTTTGGTAGGGCAATGAAAAGCCAGACAATCACGGGAGTCTAAAGCCGGGACCTCCTGCGGAAATTACGGGAGGTCATCAAGTCAAGGCGGTGAGGCAAGGTGTCCACAGGGGTCAGATTTTTGCACGACAAACACGCCAGCACATTCTGCACATGAGACCATGCGCGTTGCGGCGGAGCTGGGGTTCGAAATATTCCCCATCTGCCGTATTCACACGACCTGACCCTAAGCGACTTCTTCCTTTTCCCTCGCCTGAAAAACCCGCTTGTAGACGCATTTCCAAGACGACGACGAGCTCATCTTCGAGGTGGAGCAGACAGCGAAAAGAAGAACTTTTATAAAAGTAGCATGCAGCACACATCGCTTGATGGACTGACAAGATCGTTCATAAGCTTAGAGTCGACGGGAACAACTGTGAGCACCCTGAGTGTACGCAGGGAACTGGATGCAATGAGTTTTTATGGCAGAACGGCAGCCCACAAACCTCACATCAGCACCAGCAACGCAGCGAAGAGATTGCAATGGTGCAAAGAGCGACGACACTGGACTCTGCAACAATGGCGAATGGTTGAATGGAGTGATGAGTTCCGCTACACCATCTGGCAATCGGATGGACGGGTTTGGGTATTGCGAACGTTATCTGCCAAGCTGTGAATTTCGGCAGAGCGTCGGTGATTGTGTGGGGGTGCTTTTTATTGTATGGGTTGGGTGCAATCGTTTCTGTGGACGGACATCTAAACGCAGGGCGTTACCAAGACATTCTGGACAACGCGGCCCTTCCATCTCTCTAGCAGTACTTTGGCAATGGCCCTTTTTGTTTCAGCACGATAACGCACCTTGCCATAAAGCAATGGCTGTGGGAACATCGATTTGATGAAAAGGGGGTTCGAGAGCTTGACTGGCCTGTCCAGAGCCCCGATCTGAACCCCATCGAACATCTGTGGGACGTGTTGGAACGTCGATTGCGCGCTTGCGCGGAACGCCCGAAATCCGTGACCGAACTGTCCGAGAAGCTTAGAAAGAATGGCGAAAATTACCTGTCGAAACGTATGAAAAACTTGTGGAGAGTAAAAGCTGTGATAGCAGCAAAAGGTGAACCAAAAAAATACTAAAATATGTATATTTTTGAGTGTTTCTATTAAAGTGATGCTGTCCCATGACTTTTGATAGGGTAGTGTAGGACGATATTTGATTGGGCAGATTTAATTCTTAAGTTATGAGTAGATTATATTGTATAATATAAATAAAACGTAAAAAACAAATATTTTTTCGCACAGCCTGCTGCACGTTTTATTATTATTATTATTATTATTATTATTATTATTATTATTATTATTATTATCATTGTTTGGGGAAGCCAAACTCGGATCAAGTCCGGAAGCCAATCCCAGAGGCGGACCCAAAAGAGGGCCAAAGCCCAAGGGACTCAAATGCGAGGGAGGGAAAGTTATGCACTCGTGGGAGTATTGATGTTTGGGTGTAGGAATTTTCTTACTATGTGACAGGTGTTTAGAATTGTGGCTTTCTGTAAGGTTTTGTATAAGTGTGGGTTTAAATTTAGTGTTGACAGGCTTTTGTGTAGCGAATGTGGAATAACCCCAGTGGCAGAAAGAACGATAGGAACAATGTGTACTCTGTTATCTCCCCAAAGGCGTTTTATTTCATGTGCAAGATCCGTATATTTAGTGATTTTGTCAGTGTATGTCTTTTGTAAATTGTGTGTGTTGGGGATGGAGATATCAATTATGTAAGTCACTTTGTTTGGCTTATCTACTAGTGTAATGTCTGGTCTGTTATGAGGGATAGTTTTGTCATCTGCTGTTTATGTGTCGTGTTCTCTAAGACAGTGTCGGGGATATATTTATAGTAAGGAGTGTGAATGTCCCTTAGCCTGTGTATCTTAGCTAGATGTTGATGTATGATGTTGGCTACCTGGTTATGTCTATGTAAATAATCTGTCTGCGTGAGTATTTCGCAACTGGATATGACGTGTTGGATGGTTTCCTCTGCGATATGGCATTTCCTGCAAGACGCGTCAGTCGAATCTTTGATAATATGTTTTCTGTAGCTTTTAGTGTTAATAACCTGGTCTTGTATGGCAATCATGGTTCCTTCAGTTTCCTCAAAGAGACTCCCTTCACTCAACCAAAAGTTCGACGCTTTTTTGTCGACGTGTGACTGGTTGAGGTCAGAAGGATGTCTACCGTGGAGTTGCTTTCCGAGCCATGATTGAAGTTTAGTGCATGTTGTAGGAATGTTATGGGTGTTCTGCATGCTGTTCAGATTCAGAGGTGTGTATTTTGTATCAGCCATGCAGACTGCTTTGTGTAATGGTGATGTGTGTTGTTTAGAGTGAAAGAATTCTCTGAGTGACTGAGTCTGTTTCTGGTGTAGATCTGTAATGTCAATAAGACCTCTGCCTCCCTCTGAACGAGGCAGGGTGAGTCTTTCAATAGCTGCATGTGGATGATGCTTTCTGTGCTTTGTAAGCAGTTTACGTTGTTTCCTTTCAAGTCCCTCAAGATCTGTGTGTGTCCACTGTATGACTCCAAAGGAGTAGGAGAGTATTGGCGTGGCATAAGTATTGATGGCCTTGATTAAATTTCTGGAATTGAAATGCGTTTTAAGTATTGTCTCTAGTCTATGAAGATATTGTTTAGTGAGTGTATTCTCTACGTGTTTGTGCTCTAGAAGCTTGGCTTGCTTAAATCCTAGATATTTGTAAAATTCGTCATTTTCCATAGCAGCAATGTGTTCTGGTTCATCTAATGTGAAGCCCCCTTCCTTGAGTACTCCATTTTCATTGTGAATGGTTTTGCATTTGTCCAACCCAAATTGCATGTGTATATCTTTTGAAAAGGTTTGTGTAATGTCAAGTAATTGGTGCAATTGTGTTCGTGTGGAGACGTAGAGTTTCTGAATCCTATCTACACCTGGAGCCTTCCAATTGTGAGTACGTTTAATGACTTGTGAGAGTTCATCTGCTGTTATGTCAGTATAAGGCATGTTTGATAGTGTGGATGCTAATTGCTCCTCTTCTTTGATCCAGCTAGCTTCCCTATTATGTTCAACTGAGACAGACCAAAGAGCCGACCAATAATGTTGGAGTGCTGTTTGTGTTGGCAGACCAGTGTTTTGTGTATGTGTATAATCTTTGTTTAACTGCTTATAGAATGTCTTCTCATTGTTTGCGAATAACTTGTTCTGCTGTTTGCGCTGAGTGCATGTTTTGTATCTCTTCAG
>JAHWFO010098773.1:0-53453 GCA_023313115.1 Rhysida immarginata | reverse complement strand
ACAGTCAAACACGGAGGTGGATCAGTAATGGGTGGATCAGTAATGGTTTGGGGTGCAAACTGTGCAGGAACTCTACCGATCCTTCCCAAGACGTGTTACTGCTGTGCTGGCTGCCCACGGTGCCCCAACACCTTATTAAATAAAGATTTTGGATTTCTACCAGGTGTTTCAGTTTCAATGTCCAATACCTGTAAATGGCTGAGTGTGCTGTTCAGTGATGAAAAGAAATGGAATCTGGATGGTCCTGATGGATATGCAAGCTACTGGCATGATTTAAGGAAAGAGCTCCGAATATTTTTAGCAGGCAACAACGTAGTGGATCGGTGATGATATGGGCGGCCTTTTCATATAATGGTCAAGCGTCCTTATCATTTTAGATGGACGACAAACTCAGAAAAGTATATAGAGACACTACAAAGTCATTTGATTCCGTTCGGTGAAATTTTGGGAAGAAAGAATTGGATTTTTTAGCACGATAACGCATCCATCCATACATCCAATGCTACAAAAGACTCTAAACAGAAAAAAATGTATCTGTTCTTGACTAGGCACCGATGAGTCCTGACCTGAATCCCATTCAGAAAGTGTAGGGCATTTTATCTCGGAAAGTTTATGCCAATGGACGTCAATATTCGTCTATCTATGAACTCAGGATATCAATGGAGTATGCTTGGTACAATTTAGATCCTAAAACGTTACAAACTTTGATTCTTTCTATGGAAAATCGTGTATATGATGTCATACGAAACAACGGAAAATCGATATGCTATTGAGAACCAAGTTTTTTCTTGTAAATTTGAGACTCCCATGCATTCTATATATTTTTGGGACAGTTGCTCTTTTCATTTATTTCCTATAACAATACGCTAATGTAAGTTTATTGTCATTTCTGTTTTGGTTAAATATAAGTTGTATGTGTTTAATAATAAACCTACTTGAACTCAGTCGTATTTCTTTTTGTTCCTTTGATACATGCATTGTATTGATGTCTATAAACTTTTGGGACGGACTGTATAAGGCGTGATCAGGGCTTTTCTTTGCCCTCATCACGGAAATTTGACCCTTCCATATAATCAATCACTTTAATTCACTGATGAAATTTGAACATTTTTGCAGGCCAAATTAACTCAGTCTCCTGTACTTCAGTCAATGTCTCGTTGTCATCAATAATCGCAGCAAGATGGGAGGGAGAAGTGGGAGGAAGGAGAACTATATTTTAAATTAATTTGAGCCCATATCAGTTGGAATTAGGTAAGGCAGAAAAAAATCTCATTTTCTATTGGCACATAAAGACCGAAGAAACGCTATTTTTTTTCCATTCAATTCCGTTATGTCCATTTCTTGAAATCAAGAACACCAAATATTTTCTCAGGAAAAATTGACAGAAGCTTATCTAATTAAAAATTGAAAAGGCTGGGAAATTCTAAAAAAAAATGATTTTGAATAATTTTATTATTACGTTAGAAATCCTACTGCTGTAGTTATAAAATTCCATATGGGAAATTGATACGAAAAAATTAGAAGAAAACAAACTTTACCTGTGCCCAGTTAGAAAAAACTTGTCCGTTAGCTCCATAGGTAACTAATTCCTCAGGAAATTGAGCCACTTCTGGGTCCAGGTTGTTGAATATCATGTGAATGATAGCTGCAGCACTTGTTAGTCGAGAAGGATAAAACTGAATGGGGTAGGCCCTACATTAATAAAGAAGAGGTTCAGGCAATTTTAAAAAAAGTTAAACACTACTTAACAACCAAAGAAGACAAATTAATATCTTACTTTAAAGGAAACGTTGGGCGAAACCTGTACATATAAATGTGACCATATTGCTTTAGTTCTTCTGCAAATTCAGTAGCCAAGATTTCATGATATTTGCTTGGAAAGTATCGTAATGCATTTTGGAGAGCAATCTACAAAAAACGAGAAAAATACTTTTAAATAGTTTTAAAAATTTTGTATCCACTATGATTCCCTCTCTCCTTTCTATTAGAATTTGAAAAAATCTAGAATTTTTCTAGTTTCAGTTTAATCCTATTTAATTTTCGCTGTACATAAATAAAACAAAATTGTACGAGGAAGCTGTGAAAAGGAGATGCAAGAATGCATGACATATTTTTATTTTATTATTTACTAGCTGTTGCCCGCGACTTGTCTGCGTGGGCATTCCCTCAGTTTCGTAATTGCAATAAGGGCAATCAACGTTTCGCTTAAGTATTTTTACGGTAAAAAAACGATAGAGTGTTTTAATTATAAGGAAGAGTATCGCATTCGAGTGAAGTGCGCCGCATGGCGTTTGATTGGCTGCTCCGTATCAAGTGACCATAACACGGCCATTTTGAGTTTTTCCACGTGAATGGTTTCTATATGGCTCAGTGAGATTTGAAACTTAGACTTGCGTCTGGAGAAAGGAAATGCTCCGCCTATTGATTGGTCGAGAAATTACTTCACTCGCTCCATCGAAACCATGGAGGTGGAAGCAGCGAGTGATTTGTAAGCGATTTGCACAAAAAAAGTTCTCGAACAAATGTAACTTGAAGAGGCATTACGCTTTATCCACTGAAAAGGAGAATTATAAATGTGACTTGTGTTTGGATTACCCCAAGTCACCTTCGTTTTCATCATCATGCACTTCACGACTAACTTCATGAAAAGGATAAAAACAAATTGACGGAGGCTCTGGTGACTGCCAAAGCCGCGGGTTTTTAAGGCGTAGAACTACTACTGTATGTTATTATTGGTTACTGGTTTAGTTACTACTGTTTGTGTGTATTTTTTGGCGAAAAAAACCAAAATTATGGGATATATTACTTAATTCAATTACAATTTTGTGAAGAATGGGTCTGTGATATGAAACGTAACAAACAGATGACAAAAGTTCTGGAGTTATATTTCTAGTAAATGACAAATCAATGTAAATATTTCCAAATGTACTTGGGTAGTTAATCGGGATCATGTCTAAATTGAAAAAATGTTTCATAAATTCAAATGCTCCTTCGTTTAGTTTGGCATCGATATTAAAATCGCCTATCAATATCACAGGTATATCCGCATCCACCTCAAACTCTTCATCTAGGTATTTGCTTGCAGCTCTCAGTGTATTTCATTAGTCCAGAAAACAAGAATCAACACGTGAAGCATCTGGATATACATATTGTTGTAAATTTTAGGTTATCGAGGAGAAAGAGAGAGAGAGAAATAGAATGTAGCCTTTGTAAACGGAAACTTAATATTTTTTTAAGTACTTACTGATTATTCCTATACAACAAAGCATCGTCTTGTGCAAGTGTTCATGCACTGTCATTGTTACAAACTCCGCAGCATTACAATAATCAATGAGGTGTTTGCAATTTGTGAGTGTTAATTACAGTATTTCAACATTCCCTCTTAATTAAAACGAACAGAATGAACAGAATCAAAAAACACTAAATTAAAAAAGAAAGGATTACACGTAATATTAGTTCCTTTTCTAATTACTTTGCACTACATTGATTCCGTCCATTAGCAACATCAAACGATTCTTCTCCAATGGTTTGGTCAGGATGTCGCCAACTGGAATTGAGTCGTTACATATTCCAAATCAAACTCGTCTCGTTCAAAAGACTCTCGTAATGCATGGAACTTAACATCGATATACTTTGATCGCCTCGAAATTGTTCGATTGCGGCTGATCAGCGCAAAGGCTGATTGGTTGTCCATGAGTAGCGTTGGCTTGACAACACGGCCCACAAGTTCCATCAATTGTTGTCGAATCGCCTTGCCAACATCCATTGCCTCAAACGCAGCAATGTGTTCAGCATCTGTCGTCGACATCGCTACCAATGTTTGCTTTCGGCTCCTCCAGGCTACTGGATCACCTGCAACAGAGATCAGCATACCTGATGTCGATTTACGATCACTCTCTTCTCCAGCAAAGTCCGCATCTGTGTAGATCGTCATCTGCAATGGTTCATCAGCCTTGAATATTATTCTACGATCCTTAGTCCCTGCAAGATATCGCATTACTCTTTTAGCAGCTGTGTGATGTCCATAATCAGCGCAATCTAGGAATCGTGACAAGAATGAGACCGCAAGCGATTTATCTGGTCTTGTACTCAGCGCAATGTACATCAGACTTCCAATTATCTGCCAATACTGCATCGTATTCACAATTTTGTCACTCTTCCAGTTATCGATAGCATTCTTCATCATCGGTGTTGTGGCCATTCGGACATTCTCCATGCCAAAACGTTGCAACACTTCCTCGATAAAACCGGTCTGCTCCATGAAAAGATCACCATTATCATTGAACTTGACATTAAATCCTAAAAAGCTCGAAAATTTTCCTTTTGTTATCTTCACTTATTTCTCTAGAGCTGTTAGTACATCTTGGATGTCATCATCGCTGTCGCAAGCTGGCAACCCGTCATCTACATAGATAATGAGGAAACATTTTATCTTTCATTCTCATTTCTTGTAAACAGACATGGATGAATGGCTCTGCACAAAACTCAATTTCTTTACAATATGGACGAATCGATTATTCCAGCACCTTGGACTTTGTTTTAACCCATAGAGGCTTTTTTTCAATCGGCATACTCTTCTTGAACCGTCATCAAAACCAGGTGATTGCTCCAGGAAGATTTCTCTGTCGATCTCTTTATAAAGAAATGCCGTTGAAACATCAAACTGAGCCGTCTATATCTTCCGATGCACAATTATGCTAAGTCCTAATCGCACTGTATCAAGTTGGGCTACGGGCGAGTATGTATCGTCGTAGTCGATCCCTGGAACATGGGTAAAACCTCGAGCAACTAGACGTGCTTTATACTTGTCCGTTGATCTACCTGTTTTCTTTTTCAGCTTCAACACCCACTTGCTTGATACTATGTGTCGATTTCACAACTAGCTCTCACATATCTTTCTCAGTTATTGATTCGATTTCCGCATCCATTGCTTGCTTCCACTCATTCGAATGTTCATCTACCATTGCTTCATCAAATGTTTAGGGTCATCTTCAGCGAATAATGTCTCAATGTCGCTCATGAACGTAGTCGGATCACTTGGATCAAACCGAGCTGGAAGCTCCCCTTTCGTTTTTCTTGTCGATACTCTAATTTGTTGTTCTTCTGACTCACCACTGCTTTTAAATTCTGCTGTTTCATCAACGTTATTCTCAGTTTCGTCATCATCCACTTCATTCTCAGACTCATTTCGACATTGTGGTAAGTCTAGGGAAACAGTACAAATACCTTCATATTCTCCCTTTGATGATGAAATTTCTTCTGACATTGTGTTCATTACTAGAAATTTCACATTTGTCGAACGTTGAAACTTTCGTTCATTTTGAAAGTATACCCGGTATCCATCATGATCTTCTGGGTAGCCTACCAGAATTCCTTCAACTGCTTTATCAGCTAGCTTCTTGCGTTGACTATTGGGAATTTTCACAAAGCAGCGCTCTCCGATTACTCTTAGATGATGGATTACTTCCGTTCTCTTCATCTATTGTTCGAATGGTGTTTTTCGTGGTACCAAACTTTTCCGGGTTCGATTTAATATATGGATAGCAGTGTTTGCCATTTCTGCCCACAAGGCTTTAGGCTGTTTGCTATCAGTCAATAGCTTACGTACCATATTTATCACTGTTCCATTTTCTCTCTCAATCGCAACATCTTGCTGAAGAGTTCTTGGCATATTCATTCGAAGTCTAATGCCATGCTGCGTTAGCAATCTCCGAAAATATTGGTTATCAAATTCCCCACTGTCGCACTAAATTTTATCAATTGCAATTTCCAGGTTCATTACACGATTCAGGAATTCTCTCATGGCTTCAATAGTTTCTGAAAGGCGTGCTTTAGGGGTTTCACATAGCGCCATTTCGAGTAGTCATTCTTTATCACCGGTAAGTATCGATTTCCGCCCATTGACTCAACTTGCATAGGCCCCATTAAATGTATGTAGACAATCTCTTCTATTCTCTTAGCTCGGATTTTCTCGTGTTAAATGACCTCGAATTCATCTTTCCTTTAATGAAGCAGATACAACTGGATTTATCTTTCTTTGTATTGATGTCTCGTTGTTGAAGAAACTGTCGAACATATTCTCGATCTTGATGTCCGAACTTCTCAGTTCCATCTCGTGGTTCCATCAAATCATCAGTGGTTCCATCTCGACGGCATTCACTTCGCATCCATTGAAATCAGTAACTTCAACGTCTATCACATACTGCTTGTTTTCCCATTTTTCCTTGTAGCAGTGTCTTATTTCGTGTGACTAAACACCGGCCATTTACAAACTGCGTGAGGCATCCTTTTGCATCGCTTTCCTTAACTGATATCAGACTTCGTCGCGTAATAGTGTTTTCTAACTGTATCAACACTGTCCATTGTCTACATTTGCCATCAGCATCCTACTCCCGTTGAGGTCTTCCGAGCCTTTTCGCCTTGGCAAACTGTGATTGGATCAATTCGCTTAAAATTCGTGAACGCTGAACGATCATTCGTCATATGTCGTGATCCACCGGAATCTAGAATCCATGTTTTGCTAACATTTTCGTCATCTTTAGCTACTAACGCTTCATCGACCAACATGAGTTCCATTATTAGCATCTCAGACTGTACCGCTTCTCATATTTGGCAGCGTCGCAGTTCCATGATATATGAACTTTTTGTTGACATCGGTAACAAGTTATTTCCTTATTGGGATTTCTATTTCCATTGGATCTCCGTTCTTTTCTCCATTTCTGCTTTTATTCATCCTTGTGCCATCTTTATTTGTCCTCTTTGAACAATTTTGCGATTTCTGAACTAGCAAAGCTTCCGCTGCTCCATCTCATCTTCTTTCTTCATGTCTAACTCTCGAGCGATTAGTTGTTCACATAATTTCGCCAATGTCCGTTCCTTCGGTGCCTGAGCTCTCTACATATTCTTGAACTCACGATATTCTGGACCAAGGTTATTCAGCAAATAATCATTTCGAGTCTATCGATGATGGCATTCGCTGCAGCTTTCTCGTCGATATTTTGTCGAACATCTCTTACTACAATCTGATGTGCAGCAATTTGTTCTACCATCGGCATTGTATCATCTCTAGTAAATGTCAAAAAGTTTATAAAAGCAGTGTCCAGGTACCGATCATCAGAGCTCTCGTACGTTGCGATTAGATTATTCCATACCTCTTTCTATGTGGCGCAGCCTTCAACCAAGTCCCGCTGACTTTGCTCCATGGCTTGCCGCAGATGGAATTTCGCACCCTTTAATCGCTTGTTGTACCTCTCCAAGTCCTTTTTAAATTTGTACCTCAGTGCATCTGAGGCACCCTCCCTTTTGGTTCCGTCGGTGCCACGATGGTTCCAAGTAAGTGCCTCCCATTCATCCTGTAGTCGAGGTAGTCTTGCATGGTTGACTTTCATCGCTTCCAATTGCCCGCACCAGGAAACAGCTCAATGTGGACGTCTCCGACATTCATGGATGTGATTGTCATATTTCCCTTAACTTCGTGTTCTGGACCCATAACTTGTTGCAAATTTTACGTTATCAAGGAGACAGAGAAATAGAATGCAGCCTTCGTAAACGGAAACTTAATAATTTTTTTAATTACTTACTGATTATTCCTATACGACAATAATCGTCTTCCAACAAAGTGTTCAAGCTCTGTCATTGTTACAAACTCCGCAGCATTACAACAATCAGTGAGTTGGTTGAAACTTGTGAGTGTTAATTACAATATTTCAACACATATATCAAGCCCAATATAAATCTTGAAGAACTATTTAAGATAACATCCACTAAACATAAATAGCCATCTCCATAGTCAACCAATCTCCGTCTTACATTTATGTGACACTCGACAGTCTGTTACACTATTAAATTTCTATAAATTGCCACACCACTCGCTTTACGCTGCCCATTTGCTGTCTTAGATCGAAGAGTATTGTTCATGAATGATTTTAAATCGAACCTTTATATCTGAATCGGTTCATTCTCGTACATCCGAGTTTCACTCTGTGCAAGAAAATCCGACTTTGATAATATCTCATTTGTCTCGATGTCTAGGCGATTGCAATGCAACTCTGAACATTTAAATTTGTAACAATAAGCCTCGAGATCGTAGATAGTTTGGGAACAACGGCGTCTCTCGCGTCAATAATTAAAAAAAACTGTAGTGATAACAAACAAAGTTTTCACAAGCAGGAGGCAGTGAGAAAAATTTGTTCATGGCATCGCAGAGAGAAATTTTTGTTGGTTTCAACAGAATTTTTTGCAACAATTACTTTAGAGAAAGTACTTCTGACAAAGGCCAAGACTTATTAAAGAGTGGACATGTTTTTAGTGTGAAAGAGAAGAGAAATGCCGACACCAGATCTAAGGTGCATGCTAAATGTTTACGACAAACAAGTGTGAATGCTGTGCCTTATAATGTCTAACGTTTCTTCAAATTTGAACGTTTTTTTTTAATATTTTGCCAATGTTCATTTGTACATCTGTTTTTATTCAGCTTACAGAAGCAAGAACCATAGTAAGTGCTATATGTGAGTGTAAAGCAGGGGCATCACCAAAATAAAAACATGTAGTTTTTTTTATAAACCAAGAAAGAGATAGTGGGAAAACTAATTTTCCACAACATTAGCTTCAGGCAAGCGGCGATAAAAAAAAATATACCCAAAAGGAGAAACAGTGTCAGAGTTGTACTCGTTACATGTATGCATGTCCCCTTTTTCATACATTTAACGCTAATAATTACTTAATAAACATAATTTCAATGCTAATTACAGGAAAATCAAGGTTCCCCAAAGAAATTATGTTGTGAAGATAAAATCAATTTGCTATTGTCGCTTAGAGATATTGACTGCCCCTTAAGAAATATTTTGAAAGCAGAGCTGACAGAAGATGCTGAACTCCACTTCACCACAGGAGACGTCATTGATAATGATGGAGGCTGATTCCATACCTGCATAAGACTTGGATACTAATTCTTGGTGTTGAATTCCCCTCTTAATGATGATCGCAGCGCCCTCAGACGCACATGCATGAAACTGTAACTCCACCCATTTGGGTAACTTTCGGTGAAAATCATGAACGTTTGGCAGTATGTGTGCATGCAACTGAAAATCCATTTATTTGGGTGACTTTCGGTGAAAATCATGAACGTTTGTCACTTGGTGGGTTACGCAAAAGAAAAAGCTCACCCCCCCACCCCCGAAGCAATTCACTTTTGATTTCGGACATTTTTCGTAGGATGCTTTGTTTTCGAGATATTTCCATGTCTGCACTTAAATGTACCATCTTGTGTGCAGGGTAGCCTATCCGCTCAACTGCAGGCGCCGGCTCGACATAAAATGATAATTGGGAAATTTTATTTTGTTAAACTGGAGGGAGTGGGGGAGAATAGTGAATAATGGCCTGCCACACCTTTGAAACTCCCACCTTGCTCAGCATAGAGCTGACGCCTACAGCGGAGCGGATAGGCTACCCAGGAGCACTGCCCTGTCTATATTTGCAATACCCTGTATTCATTTTTTTTTTCATTTTAAGAGTGAATTTTAAGATTGAATTTGTTTTCATATTCATTTGCCTAAGCATCTAATATGTTTTTTTTAATCAGCTCTGTCAAGACATCGTGGAGGACTGCGTTAGAAAAGCTGTTTACATTGCTGAGATAAAAGAAGCACATCAACTGGCGCGAAAACTTATCTTCAATTCCACTTTCAATTATTCAGTATGAAAGAATTATTTTAGTAAGTTCAGGAGGACAAATTGAATGTAAGGTAAAAAAAAAATAGGCTTGCAGTCTCTTGAAAAAAACCCAACTTGTTATTTGAATCAATTTGAGAAAACAATTAGTGAATTAGAGGTTTTGGCTGCATCTACAATTACATTTCTTGATGCCATTTTTTTCTTTCTATCTTGGTGCCATTTCTCGTTTGGAAATGAATAGAATGATGCCTGCGAATCTTTTCCATACGTGTTGCTGCATCCATAAACGCAACAGTTGGTCCTTCCAACTCTCTTATTTTTTCCCATAACTGATTAGAAGAGATCACTACACGATAACCTGTATATGTTTATCACTATCATTTTTTACAAACACACCACTAGAGGCCACTACAATCTACGATCTCGAATCTCCAGGCTTATCATTGTAACCTGGTCTCCTGCGCCGTTGGTAGTCTTAAATTTTCTAACTTGATTGACAAGTGTTTTAAGTTTATGATTTTCAAATCTAGCATATTCGCTTGTTATCTCTTTGATGGTAGGAACTGTGGTAGCCTTGCCGTCTTGAAAATTGAAATCGTTCTTTTCATTTGCGATGTACAAACCATCAATAGTTTTTACTCTGCTTAGTCCCACATACACCAACTGAATCTGCTGACTTTTTTCGTAGTAGTACACAATTTCATCAAATTTTGTTCCTTGTGATTTGTGAACTGTGCTTGTCCCGGTTGGTATTAACGGGAATTGTCTGCATTTATATTCTTCAGACCCATCCAATGCAATATTGGCAGTGCGTTTGTGTATTGGCATCCAAGTTATTTTGAAATTCTTTCGATTTGCATAACACATGTGGCCTCGATTTAACTCTCGCTAGTTTACCTATCTCTTCTATCGGAAACTCAATCCAGAGGCGTACAAATTTAGTAATTGAACCATTGTCGTCGTCAAAGTCAGCCTCTATTTTCCTTAGTTTGCCAATTGCTCCATTAACCAAACCATTCTGCATCATGTGATCATATTTGGTATTCCACATTTCAATTTAACGGAGTATGGTATACCAGATGTTTCTAAAACACTCATTTTATGCAACTTATCTCTGGCACCAACTAATTATTATTCTTATTGTAGCCTGTTATTGAATCCTCTGCTAAATTTTCGGCGTCTGGGTTTGCAATGGTCCGATCATTATGGGCATTTACGTGCAAATTTGCAAAATCTTATTGCATCTGGTAATTTTCCATACACCACTCGTCGGATCTAATCCTTTCATTTATAATTTTCATGTCTTCTTAAACGTTTGCCCGTTGCCAAGCTTGATGAGTATGCTTGAATATTTAATAACGCTCTGGTCTCTTCATCTGAACTAACGTGTAGGATTTTGCCACAAAGTCGCACCAAACACAAGATCTCTGCTAATGGCGAGGATATTTTTGATACCCATATATTTGATTGGTTATATATGGTATACACGCGCCACCAATCAAATTTAACGATAGACTGCAGTCGGATAGCTAGCTCCAATTACTTCCAATACTCGTCGCCCACACCGAGCACACAAACATTGAAAATATTTAAATTAACTTAAATTTAACTTGCTGTAACTTTGGATCCACTAGTCCATTTTGTTAATATTTTGTTTATTAAGAAGAAACCAACCAACCAAATATTGAATAATATTTTGGTTTTTTATTCAAGACCTAACCTTCCTCTTTCCCACCAGATATTGATAATAGTTGTAGGGTATGGCGATGCAAAGATATAGACTGAGACATGTACATCACTTTTTGAACGAAAAACCGCGTCTGAATAGACGTAGTTCTACCTCAAAAAATAAATTTTAGAATCAATCTGGTTTTCACCAAGTCAGGGATCGGCTTGATTTTCCTTGAACTCCGCAATGTAAATTGAATTAGCCGATCATCTGAAGATTCGTTCCCTGGCTTACTTCACGAGAAATGAACATGTCGTCTACTGAATGAAGTTATGGGTAACCCTGACAGTAACAATACTAACGACCCCTTTCCTTTTCCTTGACCTAGTACCTCCCATTAAGTACTCTCGGAGACTTAATGCGATTAAGGCAAAGACTTAAAAGGAAATTAAAATTAAAGTGAAGATTAAGTGTAACGTTAAATCTTAAACCACTAAGAGCGGCTGTATTATTTGACTTGGAACATTTAATTTGGTCTGTAAATGTAACAAGAAGACGAATTATCTCGAATGTAGTTAAAATTGACTCTCTCGCGTCCTACGAGCGAACTTTTGATCACCGATTAATTTTTTCTCTTGTCTAAAACTGTTTTGTACGCAATACAACTTCCCTTTATTTTCATAAATTACTATCCATATTATTTTTAATAGAAATTGAATAATATTTTAAAAGCGAAAGCAAAGAGGTCCGCCAAATTAGTAAACTTTCCCTGTTCAGTTATCAGAATCTTTCTGTAAATATAATCTATGGATTAAGAAATTAAATGTATGGAGGTAGTCTTTACTGAAAAAAGTGATAATTATTTAGGACTTCGAGTAGGCCTATCCCTTGAATTTTGAAAAGCGAGGTTACTAATAATTAAGTATAAATAATTGTTGAGCTATAATAGTAGTTTTTCTCCCTAAAATTGATGATCTAGAAATAGTTTTAAAGATCAGCTCCGCCTCAAATCCACTACAACGGATACTATAATGTTTGCCACGAGTCAAAAGCGACCGTTACAATAGATACATACGAACATACGTAGAGACGGATTCTTTTTTTCAAAATTTCAACATATCTTCTTGAAGTCGAATTCCGTGAAAAAAAAAAGTTTTGAGTTGGGGAAGCGAACAGATAGGCCACCTTTGGTCGGCCAATAATTAATTAAAAAACTTATATCAGAAGAAAATTTATTAAATGATGGTGTCATCGTTCTCGAGATAGTAAATAAGCCGCCAAAATAAGTCGATTTCCATTCCTCGACTCACCATGCCGCTTCCCACGACTTTTCTCCCTCGTTTCTCCATGAAAAAGGCCTCGATCTCGGTTCCTCACGTCATCGGCTTGAAAAACTCTCTCTCTCCTCTCATTGGGCTCTTTTTGGATGAAATTTTGCAATTTGTGAATGAAC
Source organism: Rhysida immarginata (assembly GCA_023313115.1). NCBI lineage: Eukaryota > Metazoa > Arthropoda > Chilopoda > Scolopendromorpha > Scolopendridae > Rhysida > Rhysida immarginata. Next base: position 40,659 of record JAHWFO010098773.1, on the reverse strand, counting down.
ATTATTCTCCACTTTTTTTCTCCGGCACTCCATCAAACTCACGCAACATTCCAAAGCGAGCGAAGTCGTGTAGAAGTGCTAAATGGCGGTAGTTGGTAGGCCATCCATTGGGAGCATTTTAAAAGTTGTAGATGTGCAAGAACATTTTCTGAGCATGGTTTTTATATATCATGGAATGAATTCATAAGGAAATGTAATAAAGTGAAATTTATTACAAATATTGCACAAAATTTTAGAGACGCCTACAACTATTGTAACAACGTAGAAATTTTATAACTAAATATATTTAATTTATAGCCTGTGTTAGTTTTTATTTTATTGCATTTTCTTGTGAATTTATACGACTTTATAGCTAATGTTTTCCTCACATATTGGCATTTTATTTCATTATTACTTACCACCCTTATATTAACTCGCTCTTGAATCTTGTGAGATGGTACGGAATCTTTCAGTCGAATTTTCAAGCACTTCCGCTTTTCCATTCTTGCTTAAATTTTGCAAATAGGTTTGCTCCTATTGACAACACATTTTAGTAATTTTTTTCTTTCCAATTTCGGGTTTTCCCCACTAAAGAAATTTAAATAGGTTCATTTTTTCTGCATGTCTGTGGAGTGTAATTTGCGAGGAGCAGTTTGTGACGTCAGAATTTATTTTGCCATTAAGATTGTTTCTTTTAAGTGATAAAACTTGAAATTTTATTTTGAGAATAAGGGTGGTACAATGCTTCATTTTTCTTTAATATTATTGTTATTATAAACATTGATTATCTTTATTTATTATTAATACTTGGTTCGAAGTCGTTATTATTACAGCGGTTTTATTAATTGCAATCAATTGTAACTGTAATTTTTCCAAGTTTGTAGCAATAATTGTAAAACCTGCAATAAGATTATATGAAATAAACTGCAAAAGAGCCAATATAGAGCGACGCGAGCAGAGCAGAATGAGTAAATATGTTTGGGGGGGGGGGGGAGATCGACACGCATTAACGCATGTGATCTAGTATATTTAAAGGAAATAAGGAAATGTGGCGTTTCTTGAATTGCAGATTGTTGGCGTCATTCATAATATTTATCCTATCTCATATTATACTTTGTCCAACGAAAGGTCGACGGAGTAACTAAAGTAATTTCTTGACCAATCAACAAGCGGAGTATTTCTTTTGCGATTTTAACGGATCTTTGATCAAAAAAACAGTAAGTTTCAGTCGATAAATAAACTTAGGAGAACTTTGTTTATTAATACAAGTAACTCCTAGCAGTATTAGTGTTATAAAATAAGTACTTCTCTAAAGTTTAGTATATCTGAACTAGCTTTCGCTTTAGCCGGACTAGTAATCATTATGCCAAATTGTTGTGCGATAAACCTCACTAATTCCAATGGAAATGGCAAATTAATGTTTTATATTCCAAATGGTTCAGAAGCAACGAAAAGAATGGCTTCACAGGATAAATAGAAGAGTACGAAACAAAGATTATAACCTGTGAAGGCTGATCATTGTGAGGTAAACATTCTTTAATATCATATTGATTTCATAATTTCTTTCAACTTTCATTCTTTCTTTTTCTTCTTTCAAATCAGTAACATGTATGTACAAAAGACAGCAGATTAATTACAACTACGTTTTACAGGTTCATTTCACAGATAATGAGTTTGAACAAGGGCGAGCTGTGAAAGATGTCAAATAATTGTAAATAAAAATTCTAACTACAAAATTTATTGCTTAATTTTTGATTATTCATTTGGGAAACTTTTTTAATTTCATGAGGGAGATTCAATGACATTTGTTTTTCAAACGTTTTAGTTTTCTGGTTATTCTTTTCAAATTAACTTCAGTTATACTTTCACTATTCTACAAGTTACCCTCTCCACATTAAATTAAATGGATCATTGAGATATAATTTAAGCAGTAAAAAGCGATGTGAAATTGAAAAATATAACAATTGAAAAAAAGCACATTAACTTGTCTTTTTTTATAATTTCAAATTCATAAATACCATGTAAAACCTAAAATTCCTTCTACGTTTATTTGAATAAAAAATAAAATATATTAAACTTTATAAGTTAATGGAATACAGATTTTATTTTGCTGTTGGTGACCTCAAGAAAGAAAGTGATGTAACAAATAAGCAGTAAAGTTATCTTTTATTTTACTACGTTAAAATATTAAAAACGTATTTACCAAGTATTAAGTGATTTATACAGGTCATAAAATATTGCCTCATAACATTTTACTCGAAAGGAGGCGTAACATTTTATTTGGTCATAATTATTCAGTTGATTTTATGAATCTTCAAAAAATTTATGTATTGAAAGTAATGATAAAGGTAATTATGGAGAAAAATATTCCTTTAAGCTTAACTAGCCATAATAAACCTAGATATGTTGTGACTAATGCGATTTCGATTCCAGCTGTTGTACATACAAATTCTCTTCATCAATATTATTTTATTTCTAGAAGAATTTATAATTCTGCTCCTATATATATTAAAAATATTTCCCGTAAAGGAAGTTGGCGGAGAGTTATAAAAATGGGTCTCTTCAAATAATGATTTTGATTCCTTTTTTCCTTTTCCATCATAATTTTATATTATTATTTTTTAATCCTCCTTTTAGATTTAGTTTTTAGTTTTAGTTTTAGTGTAAACCCTACGAGCTTAGGCTCAGTGGTTACATTTTATTGTATTGTATTGTATTGTAATTATTATAAACTGATTGTATTATACAATAAAATAATTTAAATTAAAAAAAAATTTGAAAAGAGTCTTCACAAAACAACGTAATCTCCATACTGTCGTATGTACACTCACATGACAAAAGTCATGGGATAGCTGTGGACTATTTTTCAAGTGGCAGTAGCATCATGTGCAAACAGTATAAATATGGAAGTTAGTAGGTTAGTTAACCATCATGAGTAAGGGGTGAGGTGTTCAGTGTGATAATGGCTACACGACGACAGCTATCCGAGTTCGAACATGTCCTGCTATGTGGAGTACGATGTTCATTCAATATCGGAGGTGGTTCAAGAATTCAACATCCCACGACTCACAGTTTCAAGAGTCTACCGAGAGTACCAACTTGAAGGCATTACCTTCCACCATGGACAACACAGTCTCAGTAGGATGGTCACCGCTAACAGACAACTGACACTACGCCAAATGACATCAGATCTTAGCCAGGGTGATACTAGAGCTGTATCGATGTGAACTGAGCCACGAAATTTGGTGTCCATGGGATATGGGAGCAGAAGACTCACGAGGGTGCCCTTGCTAACATTGACATCGTCACCAACGTCTCTCCTGAGCCCATGAACACATCGACTGGACACTTGACAACTGGAAACGTGTGACCTGGTCTGATGAGTCTCGATTCCAGCTGATACGAGCTGATGGTAGGGTACGCGAATGGCGCAAACCCCATGAGGCCATGGATAATTTTGGCTTGATGTAGACGATGAGGAAAGGTACTGGATTCAATGGAATTACTAAAAATATGTGTTAGAGGGAAATGAAATAGGAAGAAGTAGATTTTATAATGTCAGTGCGCATACCTAAGGGATCGGGGGAAGTGGAGGGCTTTAATTGATGAGTAACGCGGGCCGTTTCTTCCAAGGAAGCAGGCGGGATGAAGAATGAGAGGGAGTTAGGGGGGACTGTGAAGGGATAAATTAGGGGGGAGAGGGAGGTACTGGGAGGGGAAGGGAGTAATATTTCCAAAAACTCGGATAAACAAGAGGGATCAACATTTTGAGAGTTAGTGAAAGGAGAGTGGGAAGGGGATGTGCCATGAATTAGATTATTAATTACATTCGTCTTATGCTTGCTATTGGCGATATTCTGAAAAAGCTTCATGTAGAACTTAGATTTAGTAGTTTTTATAATATTGCGGGCAATTTTCGAAAAAGACTGGAACTTGTATTTTGTGTGTACATTTTGGTTTCTGCGGAGTTTAATGTAAACAGCATTTTTATGAGAGGTAAGTTTGAGAATATAGGAATTCATCCACGGTTTGCAGAAAGGTTGCTTAAGTTTACGGGGAGAAGGAGAAATGAGTGGAAAGTAATCAGTCCCTCTCTATTTTTTCCTCACCATTTGGGGGAAATTTATTATAATAGTTGTTCCAATGGCTTCCGTAATTAGTTTTAATTCCATAAAGCATTATGTACAGAGTGTCCACAAAATAAACTTTTTTTATCTCGCTATATCACTGAGATAGTTGAGCAGAGAGTGGCACTTTCTTATATTTTTGAACGGAAGGCTCTGTAATTTTTATGTTGTGGGGTGGTTCACTGTGGAAACCAGGATATGGCTCTCCATGATTATAGCCATAATCCGGTCGTGGTTAGGGGTCTTTTCGATAGACATGCGAACCATGTGATTTTTCCAAGGGAATATGCGAAAGAGACTATGTTTAAATCACCCCTGCTGGGACGCTTGGACGAGTTAAAAACTCAAATAGTATTAACAGCAGTAACTGTAACGACTGACACGCTACAGGAGAGGTTTGAATATCATAGAGACATTTTTCGAGTGAATGGTATGATTATGCAGCGATCTTTTGTGATTAGTTTTATTTCTCATTACTTTTTATAATAAAGAACTATTATAGCAATCTGAAGAAGGGGCATTCTTTCGTGCGCAACCCTTATTTAAAAAAATTTATGCAACTAAAAAATTGAGTATGATTACTAAACGTTGAACCGTGAAATGATGTACACGTATAATAAAGGTGGGTAAATTTTTAGGTTCGTTTACCATCCTGATCACCATTTAAGACCACCCTGCATTATTTTTAAGTTTACAACAAAATCTGTGACCGCCCATGATTGATTCGCTTCATCAGCATTATTGATAGTAATTCATCAGAATATAGTAGTTTCGAAATGATTTAATAAGTACTGTATATCTTCTAATAGACGCCTAGTCTCCAATTGTCGCCGGTCTCTAATAAACTCCGGGTTTCAAAATTAAGATTGCTAAATAAACGCCGGTCTTTAATAAACGTCGGGGATTCTCCTACACGTGTACACGGGCTTGAGAGGATTCCCAGCATATTGCTTTGAGTTTCGATATCATATGCACTCTGCTATTCAGCCCTTAGTTCTCAAGGCATCCTATTCGTAAGGCCTGTTTAATGCGCACTACGGTACCATATTCTGTTTAAAAAAAAAGGCATGCCTCCAAAGCGGTTAAAATAAATGCCGGTCTCTAATAAGCGCCGGTCTCTAATAAACGACTGGTTAGTGATTCAGTTGAAAATATAAACGCCGCGGGCTACTATTGGAAGATATACGGTATTACATTTTCTTGCAACAACCAAACTTATTTAAAAAATTATTCTGAGAATTAAAAAGTAGCAATATTTATTTTTTTATTAAGTAGCGGAATAATGGGGCTATTATTGGATTTATAATATCCGTCTGTCAGTTTCCTCTTCATATTTTCTATATTTTTGACGTAAAAGTTTGAATTCAGAATGTAGCTTACCATTGGTTTGGTTTGGTTTGGTATTAACGCTTACCATTGGCATGTCTACTTTACTATTTAGTTTGGTTTTGATTGGCCTACTGGGGTTGGAGTTACGGGTAGAGGGGACCACGTGATATATAGATATGCAAAGGAGTAAAGCCAATCGTCGGACGAATTCTGGCAGGTCAGGATCTTGGTAGGCATGCTTATTGAGAAATGGTGGCATTGAAAAAGTCCTCCCTACGTCCAGCGTGAAAGGAGCGTATCCTGTTGCTTCCGACACTCGACTGTTGATGGCCATCTCTGTATGTAGATTCCTCTAGGCAAGACCTACATTATTATGAATTTCCATTTGGGCCAAATTATTCCTGTGGGGTCGGGGTCATGGGAATAGAGTCACGTGATCTTTGGAAATATTAACGTTGATAATTCACGCTGATCGCTCCTATGGCTTATTCCCTCCTTTCTCCAATAGATTTCCATCTGCCCCAATTCTCTCTCTTTCTTCCCATCACCTTTTGTCTTTTTCACGTGAGCCATCCCCTGCTTCTTGTCAACGTCCATCCTATTATTTCTCGGAAAGGGTGAGAACGAATTCGAGACGCAGTTTTGCTCCAGAAAACTCGCGTTCTGAAGCCTCGAGCCCGCGCCTCCCTTCCTCTATCGCCGTCAGTCTCGCTCTTCATCGAGAAATCACATGACAAATAATCATTCGAAATATGCGTTTTAATTCTTATATAAAGAAATGCCACCGAAGAAAAGAACAAGCATTGGTCAGAGAAAAAAAGTTATCCGGGTGTCGGAAACATCTGAACAACGAGAAAATCTGCTGCAGGAAATTCTAAAATTAATGAAAATCAATTTTGAGTTATTATTTAATTCTTGAGGTTGTTCTGTTTACCTACAACTTTAATCATGCCGTGCAAGGCCGGGTGCCTCTGCTAGTCTATATATATATAAAGAACAATATTTGTGTGGTGGGTTTGTGGGTTTGTTTCTTATACAAATCTATACAAGGAAAAATAATAAGAAGAAAGTAACAAATCAATGTCGAGGAAGCTCCTCAAAATGCTTGCCCCCTGTTCCAATGCACTGGTGACATCTTCGGACAACTGAGCTGGTAGCTGACACCATGTGGTCGGGCGTAATTGCTCGACTACAAGCTTGAATGGATGCAATGAGCCCATCTCTGGTAGTGGGCGGATTGCTGTAGACCTCTTCCTTCAGTGTTCCCCACAGAAAAACATCTAATGAAGTGAGGGCCGGTGACTTAGAAGGCCAAGCCACTGGACCACCTCTACCGATCCATCTCTCCGAATAACTGACATTCAACCGGTCTCGCACACCTCTACCAAAGTGGGCCGGGCATCCGTCCAATTGCAATCGGAGGTTTTTCGTATATCCAATGGCACGTCCTCCAAAAGGATGTAAAGGTGATCTTTGAGAAAATCAAGAAAAACTGCGGTGTTCACTCTGTCAGTTAGAAATGGGGACCAATGAGCTGATTATTAATTATGCCCATCCACACATTGACACTGAACTAGTGTTGGAAACGGACTTCAGCTTGCGCGTGAGGATTCTCTTGTGCCAGGATATGGGCATTGTGAATATTAAAACCTCTTCGAGTGAACGTAGCTTCATCCGTCCATAAAATCAACTGAGAAAAATGTCTATCCACCCTTTGAGCATTCACAAACCACTCAGAGAATTCAACACCTTTCCCTGCCTCTTCAGCCCCCAATATTTATACACGGCATACGTGAAAAGCATGTCTACCTCGCGTCACAGTTTTCTCTCAAGGGGATGGCTATTTCGGCAGAAGCTCTTCGCACACTTGTGGAGGGATTGTTGTCAAAATGTCCGCATATATTTTTATTTGTGAAAACAAACGGCGTAATGAACTTCGACGTTGTGTTGCATAATATGAGCAACTGCTCAAATACCGCCAAGTCAATAAAATAACTTTCACACACGTTACAATTACGACGATTCCTCTTCCTCTTTTGCATATCCAAAACAAGAAGAGTAAATTTAAGGATAAATAGGTAAACCTACGTTTTTTTTTAGGAAAAGACTCTTAATAAAAGAAAATACACAAACGTCGATATCTCACACACGATCGAAACTAAATGTGACGTTTATAGGACATTTTTTGTTCCATTTAAATTGTAAAAATACATAGAATTTCTGTTGTTTGGTCTTTTCTTAGGATTGAATTAACATTTTCTGGAAAATCTTTTAAAATGAGCAAATTGAAGATAATGGAGATTAAGCGGACTATTGAGAAAGAGTGGAAAGGCGACAGAGGAATCAGCCCCTTTGCTCGATAAGTATTGGTTTCGCTAGCGCAATCTGAGACAGTGGTGAGCGAGTTGTGAGCGGTCAACAGAAGAAACGACGACTGCTAGACCACACAAAGTGATGAATGACCAAGATTTGCTTTAAGATATCGAGAGCAGAGGGCGAATTGCAAAAAACAGGTTATCAAGTAGTAAATAACTCTACTCAGATTATTGGGATTGCAGAGCAAACAGACAAACGATCATTTACATCCACTGCTACCCAAGAAAAGAATTGTATCATCGAAGTTCACCACAACAGGGCGAGTGTACTTCTAAAGTAAAATTACGTGACCAAGGAATTATTTAGGCTAGCTGTGACCAAGAAAATATTTAGAGGTTCATCCATTGGGAACATTTAAAATATTTATAATAAGTTTATTATATTAAATCTAAGCTTTATCATATGTTCATTTTTACTGTATATTCATATTCTGTATTTCAAAAGTTCGTCAAAAAAGGATCCAAGCAACACCAAGGATATGACCTATCTTATTTGCTAGCACAGCAGATCCAACGTTTTCTAAAAAATCACCGACACATCTAAACTATAATCTATGTTTTGAAACCGATGTGGTGATGGTGCAATAATATCTTCATGATGATGTAATGATAGAACGTTTGTCTCTAAGAAATATAACAATGAACATAAAATGCTGATGCTATGATAGAACGTTCGTTTCCAAGAGGAAATGAATGAGTATTGATCAGAGAAGACAAAAAGTTATCCGGGCGTCGAAAAAAATCTGAACAACGGGTGCTTCGTCTTCAGCAGGAAATTGTATAATTACTGAAAATCAATTTGATTTATTTTTTAAATTCTTGAGGTTGTTCTGTTTATCTAAAACTTTAATTACCCCGGGCAACGCCGGGTACCTCTGCTAGTATTCTATACATATAAAGGACAGACTTTGTTTGTGGGTTTGTGGGTTTGTGGGTGGGTGTGTTTGTTTCTTATATAAATCAACAGCTTTATTCCGATCTTGTTGAAGTTTTGCATACTTGATCCTTAAAGCATGAGGAAGGTCACTGTCTACTTCACATTTCGAAAAAAATACTAATTATGGATAATAAATCGACATTCGTGATGATAACTGGGCATGTCTCATGTGATTTTCCGAGCGGCAGCAATATTGACAGCGAAAGAAGAGGGAGTCGCAGGTTCGAAGTTTCAGAGTGCATGAATTCAAGAATAATAGTGGGAGAGTCGATGCTCGTGAGGAAATCGGAGGAGCTCACGAGGTGAGGCAGACGGAAGTGAGCTGGAAAACGAGTAGGAAGGAAAAGAGGAGAGTGCCTGTCTCCTCGTATCGTACTTCGAGGAGTTTGAGTAATAAGATACTGCAGCGATCGCAAGACCGTGAAGGGCTTCTCGTAGCTTGTTTCTGGCATTGGAGCGATATCGGCGGGAAGGAAAGAGAAGGTTCGTCGCCGAGCTTTGACTGCAAATGCTGTCCATTGAGCCCGAATTCAAGCGAGTCGTCAGTGAAAGTTATTGACTCTAAAAACTCTCAGACCGTTTTTATGCCTGCTGTAAGAAGTACTTTGGATAATAGTGATAATTCATATTTTCCAGTGGAAACTCCGGGTGGTGAAGTATTGGCACGGGTGCGCTCCATTCTACCTTCGGCAGCGAATGGGGAAAGTCGGGTTGAAGAAGAAGACGCCGAGAATTTAAGGGGGGGGGGGGCAGCATATAAATACAGTAATAACGTATATTTCTGTCAAGGCTTGTTAGAATAAGTCATAGTAGCGTAGCTTCTCTCTCAGTGTTGGAATTGGAGAACTGGAAAATCTCCGTCGAATATTTAATGAAGCGAGCGTTATCCAAAGGAGAGGGGAGGTGCTAGGCATTTTCCCATTTGGATTATATGGCTATATGCTAGAGGACATTGGAATGCTCATGCCTGCGGAGAGTAGTTTGCTATACAACTAAGTTTTCTGAAATTTATATACTGTGTAGTGGAAAATGTCTTGTGCCATAAGAGTCGCTATTTTATTAAGAAAATTGGATAAGTTTGCAAGTGAACTTTAACTTTATCTTAATTAGGTTGATGCAACTGAATTTCGATGTTTTTGACTTTATATCTTTGGAATTTGTCTTTTTATATTTATTCATTGAGATATATAGGGGTAATTGCGTATTGAAACCCCCATCATGAGTTAAGCAATTGAATTTATTAATATGCAGGCTGCATAAGGTGTTTGAGGATAGATTCACGTCAAGAAAGAAAAGATATAAGTCGAAATAATAACTTTATTATCGAAACATCATGAGCATACACAAGAAATCTTTTTGTTATATGGCTATTCAATGAATCCGCTTTCAGCTTCTATAACTGCTTCAATGCGAGATCGAAACCGTCGACATGCGCGAATCAAATGGTCATTGTTCATGTTGGTCATCACTCGAACAATGGCAGCTTTACGGCTAGGCCTTGGTGCATTCCTAGAATGTCCATTGGTCCTGTACGTCTTCAGCACATACGCCACTATTGATTTCGGGTAGTTCTGGCTGCTGGCAATCTCTCGTATGGATGCGCCTTGAGTGACATTCCAACCAGGACACCTTTTTTGAACTCTGTCAGCTCTGTATGGATGTTGTTTCAGTTAAAGTCAATGGTGTTGTCTGATTATCTTTGCATTTCCATACAGTAGTGACACGTGTGGTAGTGGAAAGGTCCATTTTTTGCCGGGTGGATGGGTGTCCAATTACTTTCTTCCAATCAGTGTATATTCGAAAGAAAATTGGGTGAGTAAGCTGTGACAAAAACATTTTTATTTAATTCTGACAGATTTGTTTATATCAATGTTGTCAATCAAAGTTAATACCTCTTCTATATCCTATATAGAATCATAGTACCTATATTCTAGTCTGTTCTTAATATTGATTTCTTTTCAAGTACCTTAATATGTTACTATTTCATTTAGGATATTTATTTTTGCAAAGAAGTGTCAGAGATTTCATAAATTTTTCAGGTACCACATCGCTTAAAACTACTATAGCTTCACATTTAAGTATTTGTTGCGGAAGCTGAAAATATATTCTTCATTGTTGGTTTAATCTACATATTATATACATATCTATCATAGGTAATAGAAATATGGCAAACAAACATTTAATTTGCCACACTATTTACTTTTTGCTAGATAAGAAAAATGATCGCTGTGTGTCGTGTCTGTATGAACAATGGTATCAACACGCAATTCATGAAAATATGCATTGACCAAAAATATACAGGGTGGTTTATTTATGTGTAGAAATATCTCGAAAAAATGTCCAAAATCAAAGTTGAATTATTTCACGGGAACCCAATTTGGTCGATTAAGACCAAGAGATAGAGGGTGGGTCTTGCAGACATTCCTATTCTGCTTTTTAATGGTTTTAAGAATCTGAAGTCAGATTTTCAAAAATCCATTTTTTTTCATTAATAAAATTGAATGAAATTATGTTAAATTTCACCACAGAGAATTTCGACGGTCGTGTACTGAAAAAGGAGGAGGAGACAAAATAAAATTTAATAATAAATTTATATTATTAAGTTTCAAAATTCAAGTTACATCTTAAATCAATAAAATTGAATATTTGTATAGCTTCTGGCGCCGTGGATGTATTAACAATCATTGATGATTGAACTCCTGGGCTGTTGAAATGTTCAAGATGAGTTCATATGAAAAAAGCTTGTGGTATTTGTGAGAAACTGTGTCACCATAAACCAAGAGCATGGCGACCTGTTTGGGTTTGGGAGCGTGCGACCTGTGCCTGTCTCGGAAATAGGCACCGCGAAATTGTCTAATTGACTGTCTTCACACCAAACAATCAACTTAGCCTTCCACTATTAAAATTTTTTTTAAATAGTTAAACTAAATTTTTCCTTCTAACCCCCACAAATCGCACGATATACTAGTAGTTTAACCTGTCAATATTCTTTAAAACTGAATATTACTTACTTAAAACACTGTGAAATAAAGTCAACTCATACCCAATATATATTGCTGCGACTGATGAAACCAAGCACGGGCGACGCTTGCTACTGAACTGGAGTGGGTACACAACTTTAATGTTGACGGAACACCTCGCCTGGAAGAAGTATCCTTTTCTTCCTACGAAAAAATTTTCAGGAGTGTATCCGGAGCTTTTTGTGGGCCTATTCCTGCATTTCGATTGTCATCGAGCAAGGCATTCGACTTGCTACTTGCTCCATCTCAGTTTTTGTGGCCTATTGACAAGATGTAGATGCTTTGCTGAAATTCATGGCCGACGAAGTGAACCACCTCCTTCCATATAGGTCCTCATCCTCACGGGTACAGATATTGGAGAACTCGCTTGGCTCTCCGCTGCAGCGTCCACCTCAGAAGAATTAGAGAGCAATAATTGTTAGATGAATTAATATTTATTTCACTCGCCTGTAAAATATCTCCTTGGACGTGATGCCTTGCATTCTTCTTTTAGTCCATCTTTGATGGTGTCGATTTCCTCCCATATTCCGAGTATTTTGTGAGACCTGGGCGATGGACGATGATGTCACTGGAGGCTTATAAACATGCCTTTTTGCTTTCACGTGCCTTTTCGGTTTCACGTGCCTTTTAAATACATGCCTTTTTGGTTTCACGTGGCGGGGCAGGGAAGGTTCGAGTTACATTGCAGTTGATTCCTATCATGTATACCGGAAACAGTAGTAAATTCTAAATTATTACTAAGTCCATACTTAAGTTTTTGATATGCTGAAATTCGTCTTTGAGCTTTCCCTCTTGTTTGGGCTGTCTTGGCTTCATTTGTGGCCTTCATGACTGAGGGCCTGACGACATTTCCTTTCCTCGCATCTTGTGGACTTCTGAAATCCCTCTTCACGGTAGGATCTCTTAAACCTATTTAAAGCACCACTGCTCGCCTACCATTTCTATTTTTCCCGCTAATTAACTCATTATCTATTCAATTATGCAGGGTCAATGGGTGACTTAACTGTGCCACCTGCTCATTTGGAAAGCATTTATGCCTCACTTTGGATTTAGAAATTATTCTTCATTCGAATTCATTTTAGCTCTCATAATTCTCTGCTAGACTTCTGAATTTATTCATTACTCAACACTCATTAGAATGAAAATGTTACCTCAATCAACTTTATCTATCAAACCATTTTTCCAAATTTATTATAAAATTGGATAATTAATTTAAGCTTCGTCAATTGAAAGTATTTTCAAGTTTCCTATCACTAGACGAAAATACTGTTTATCAGTGGTGTTGGTTGACAGCCGCGTTGCTTTACAGATGAGCTCTGTCGAGTGGAGACCCTCCCTCCCCCTCTCGTTTTCTCCAGCTTGGACTGTGAGCCCTGTAATGCATATTGTCAACTTCCAACCATCTTACAATGATTCAAACAATCATCTATGATTTCGTCTATTAGGATCAATTTACGAGCTTCGAGAAAAGATTGTCAGAAATTGATGCTCAGAAATTATTTTGGCAGTCGACTGGAGGATGATGCTATGGAGGTTCGGTGAGAAAGGATGATGGCAGGGGAAAGAGCGAGCTTTGAAGAAGAGAACTGAAGCAGTCAGTATTAATTAGAGTGAGATCTAGTCACAAAAAACTCCCTTATATTCTATGTAATAGTTTATTCGCCATGGCCAGTCAAATAAAGGTTCTATTGTTTCAGTATTGTTATGCATTTACTCCTGAAAGTAATATATTAATTTTCCACTCAATCACAGAGCCCAATGAAGAAGACCCCACTCCTCCCCCATCACTCACCGCATCGCTTGATCAACTGTTGAAGAAGGGTAATGGTGCACCTTTTTCTCATTTCTCATATCTTGGTCACCAAAGTTATTTGTTTAAAATTTAAGTCGAATAAGAATATCAAAATCCTAAAAACTATTTTTTAAATCTCTTTATATTCTCAAAATTCAGTTAACAGCTCTAAATATAATTTGGTAACTTAAGATAAAGTTGTCACTCAAATCACGTCGGAATCCTAGTAAAATTATATTACCTAAGTTGATTGATATTAAATATCGAAATTCTTTCCATAGTCTGTTAAAGAATAAAAATGATTATTTATATACCTAATCCCTTTTCCTTTTACTCTTACTTAAGCGAAAAAGAACAATTAATGTTTTGGTGATAAACTGTTTACCCTTAACTTAAAATCTAGGTGAATAACATGTATTAGAAAGGTCACATTGATCTGTAATGCATAGGTAGGATTCTGGCTATTCCCACAGATTATGTGGAAGGAGGGCCCAAGGGGAGTAAGCACAGGTAGTAGCCCTGACAATAGCTAGGTGTTACTAAAATTATCTCTACCCCCTCAAGGACTTCACATTGGTGTCCGAACAGGGACTCTTTTTAAAAAGAAAATTAGAGAAGGTTCCCAGGTGTTAAAATTGATGTACAAATGTTATGTCCAATAATTATTCTAGGAGCCTTGTCTTTGATGAAATTAAGGTTTTAAAATAGGTTTGGGGGAAGCCGTAGCCTGATGGGCTTTCACTGAATACAACTTCTATGAAGTTAAGCTACATCAGGCACGGCTAGATACTGGATGGGCGACCATCAGTGATAGTCAATCTTCACCCGCCCCCCCCCCCCCTGGCTGCTGCGACCATCATACAGCAGTCGTGAATCTAGGTCCATCCAGGGAACCAACTCGTTGGCCTCTGGCTATACACAACCTGGATGGACGTATTGGATCCGAATATCATAAATAAAAATAAATAAATATGAGCACTTTCTACTATTAAGAGTATAATTGACTAAACAAACGCTTTATAGTTCTTAAGATTTGTAGTTATTTAGAAAAATTTATTGGCCATTAAGAATGTTATGAAAACATTTAACACATAGTTTATATTGATAGGGCGTTGGGGAATCACGCAAATTTTATCCTTGAAAGCAGAGTAGGAAGTTCGGATTTCCCTGTTATGTAGAGCCTAGAATAGAATAGAATAATTCAGTATTACAAAACCAGTATCATTAATAATAGTAAAGATGGAATTGATAAATCCTCCTATGTTAATTAAACTTAAGCAGGAATATTTGCAATTATATAAGGAGATTTCCGTGTGATTTGAATAATGACATAGAGGAGTTTTTTCTGTGTGTGGAGGAGGTTGCGTTAGCTGGAGGATGAAGTGAAAAAACAATGGTGGCTGTGGCAAAACTGAGATTATGTGGGGATGCTCTATATTATATCCGAGAGAGTAGGAGATTCACTGATATAGATAATTATGAGTTCAAGGACAACCTGTTAAAAAAATTCAGGAGAGAAACCTGGGATGAGCGAGAAATTAAATTTCATAATTGTCAACAGCAGATAGGAGAAGATGTACAGAATTAGGCCACAAGAATAGCAGCTTTAGGTAGGAGGCTGACACCTCCAGTGGATAAAGAGGACGAGGAGGTGGAAGAAATAAACGAGGCTAAGAGAACTAACACACGAAAATTCACCTACGGAGAAAATCCAACCGATTCGTAGAAGACTTACTGCCAACTATCAAGAAACATATGGTGTATATGCAGGTAGTGTAGCGATCCCGCAAAATGCACTCAAAATGAGCTCAAACATTTTCTTTTTGTCGCCTCTTCCCCTTGGCTCTTTGTCATTAATCCTTTCGCTCTTTTATCAACCTTTTCACTGCAATTCCATTTCTGGAATTTCTTTCAAGCTCCACTCCTCTGCCTCGGTTACAGTTTTGGCAGTTTGGTAGTTATTTTGGTGACTCAGAATCCTCCCTTGTCCGCCTTCTTCTCTTTTGCCCGAATGTCCTCGTCGATTATTATTTTCTATTTTTGGAAGTGTCCCGGAGGTTACAGTAGTCCCCTCCTTCTCTTTTAAAGGGTCTACATGACGCGTTCTGAGTGTGCTAGTTTTTTTCCTTAGCCAAATTACATTCCTCACGGCAAAGTTTTCAATCCATGGAGCCCTGATGGTTTCCTCGAATATTATTATGTGAAAAAGAGATAAACGTTATTGACTTAACTTTTGGGACATTGAGGATTTGGCATTGCTTTTTTTTCTATTATGGGCTCTTACCATATCGTGTTAATTCGCGAGGAATTCTTTATCTGTGATGTGGGGTTTTGGGGGTAGGGTTCTCACCTTTTTCTAGCGTTTGTTGTTAACCTGGCTAGTTTCTGAGAATCTAGTTTAATGTTTTCACAATATTAATAAATATAGTTATCCTGAGGTTCTTTTAATCTCTGAATATATTGGATACAAACCTCAATGTGGTGCCCTAAGAATTTTTCCTAACAGCAGCATTTTATTAATTTTTTTTCGATTTCTTTTAGAAAACTTACTAAGAAATTATATTTTAACCATTAGAAGTAGTTTGTTTAATTTTTTAAACTGGTAAGTTTTTCAGTATTTTAAAATTTTTAATTATCTCTCATTGTTATGGTATTCGGTGAAACAATCGGTGTAACAATCGGTGTAACGAATTTTCACGCTTCTGTGCCTTCATGCCGTTTTTTTCAATTCATATTTAGCACCCGTGCTCTGCTCGGGCAATGTGTTGTTTTCCATTGTCGAGTTTTTGGTTGGTTACTTAGGAGTCCGTTGCCATTCAGGACTGATCCTAAAATGTGCTGGCCTGGTTGTTTGCTTCGATATTTTGATTCTGGGGTTTTCTGCACTCGGAGATTTCTTCGTATCAGATGCTTGATGGAGCTTTTCTGATTGGATCTACTTTCATTGATTTACCCTGAGGAGATGTAGTTTTACTCTGTGTAAGCTGGCTCTCAACACATTTGTTCATATGTTCTTCCGAGTCGACTCATGGTAAGCCCTAGTTCATTTTTCCAGTTCCCCGTAGGGAGTAGTGTTAAGGCTATCATGGTTGTGCTAAACTGTTCTCAGACTGTACGATTGCCATCCGTAGATAAAGTTTATGCCACGTCACTTCGCCTTATGTTCAACTATTAGGTACCAGTTTCTCGTTTGAACTTTCCGATTGAGAAATAGATGCAGCCAGGAACTTCCTTTCCTTTCCCAACCCTAATCATCCTTCCTTTTCAGGCCTTTCTTAGTGTTTCCTCACCATGTTGACCTCAGTTCATCATTTTTTGGTTTCACTCTCCATACCTATTCCCGTTCCCTATTAATTTATTAGTGATTTTAAGTTCCTTTTGATCATTAATTGTTTTGTTCCACTAGCTTCGTTTTGTTTCGCTTTTTTTTTTATTATTTCCAGGGCTCGCACTCCGCTCAGAAACCTTTGCCAAACGAATGTCTCAATCCTCACTTCTGCCAATGACACTTGATCGAGTCAAGAATATTCTGGTATATTTACCTTGGTCAAACGGACCTTACTGTAATTTTGTTCTGATTTCCATTCAAAAACGACCTAATATCTGTTTTAATTCATTTATATTTTATTTTTTTTCTTCCTGAAGATTTTTTTCCTGGCTTCTTCGTATGAACACTTTACAAGGGCTTTGGTTTTTTTTTCCTTCTACAATTTCCAAACGGGATTGCAGTAACCTACCAAGCCCAAATTCGGAAATTGTCAGTGTTTTGCTAATCTCCAGCGAGTGCTTCATTTATTTATATATGGGATATAGAAATTTGTCATCCTCAGCTTGGAATATTGTTAATCTGCTAATTCTAGTATATTGTATTCACGATTGTTCAATTATTCTCATTCTGTTTTATCATTAAATTGTATCAGGATTTATAGAGAAAGGAAGTCCCTTTGGAATAATTGGGACAGAGTTTTCCTTTTGGGGGATTCAGTTTGCTTACTGTTGTAATCTCAATTCGAGTAGTTTTTCTAATTAATACTTGTTGGAATCTACACCGCCTTGGAGTTTAATCATTACCCACTCTTAGCTAATCTACCTCGGCATTTAAGTTCTACGTGCCTAAGGAAAAAGCACGTTTTAGTTTAGTTTTTTCTCCAAACGAAAATTGGGTTTTTAATTTTTTTCACTTTGGCAATGTCTTGGTTAGATTCGGATATGCTTGGGGTTTTACTTTGATAATTTAAATCTCCACATGAGATTAATGTCGCATTGCTTAATGTACTGATGCTTTAATGCTTTATTTTTTTTCCGTTCTAGATACCTGTTTTCTTGGATTTGGCTGACCTATTCGGAACTTTAAGGAACTTAAACCACCATACTCGTTTTGTTTGAACCCTATCAGTTACTTTCTGGGCTGTTCCACGATTAAGTCGCAACCATTAGCCTAATTGAGTATGGGAAACTGTTAAATCGACAAAGAATTTCGCTTGTTAGACCACCTATTTATGATCTAGGGATGGACATCGACCGCTATTTGTGGCATGTACAATGTAAGGCTATCATTTATGTGGTGCATCCAGAAAGTAAGTTTCCCGATGTATTCCCCTTTAAAGTAGACTGTAATTAGCCGTGTCAATTACGCATGCGTAACAGATCTATGACGTATCAATCATATGCCAGATGGACAGGTCCTGCCTCGTGCCAGTAGCGTGGTAGCAATGGTCCAAAATGGAAGCTCTTTTTTCTTCTCCCGCCGCCTGCGAGGTTCGGTCGGTGATAAAGTTCTTGAATGCACAAAGCAATCCGCCAATTGAAATTCATCGTCAGCTCTGTCAGGTCTATGGGCCGAACATCATGAGTAAGCAGATGGTGTGTCGCTGGTGTAGGCAGTTTTCCGAAGGTCGTCAAAGTGTCCATGATGAAGAGCGCAGTGGGCGACCATCCCTCATCAATGATGATCTGTTGAGCTTGTGCGGCAGCCCGTGATGGAGAACCGTCGCTTCACAATTACGGAGCTGAGCACCCACTTTCCGCAGATATCGCGATCCTTGTTGCATGAGATTGTCACTAAGCACCTGCTATTCAAAATATTGTGGGCCAGGTGGGTGCCGAAAAAACCTGACACCCAAACACAAAATTCAAAGCCTAGGAGCAGCACTGGCATTTCTGCAATGGTATCACAATGACGGCGACGAGTTTCTCGACAGGATCGTCACGGGTGATGAGATTTGGATTTAACACATCAGCCCGGAAACCAAGCAGCAGTCAATGCATTGGCGGCATAGTGGATCTCCGGTTAAGACGAAATTCAAACAGACGCTCTCGGCACGGAAAGTGATGTGCACGGTATCCTGGGACAGGAAGGATATTCTGCTCATTGACTTCCTTCCACGTGGTGAAACAGTAAACGCTGATCGTTACTGTGAAGCACTGCGGAAATTGCGACGTGCCATTCAAAACAAGAGCCGTGGAATGCTTACTGTAGGTGTTGTGCTCCTCCATGACAATGCTCGTTCACATACGGCTCGATGCACAGCAGCTGTTTTGACGGAATTTGGCTGGGAGTTGTTTGATCATCCACCCTACAGTCCTGATCTTGCTCCAGCGATTTTCATGTTTTCTTGCACCTTAAGAAATTCCTGTCCTCCAGTGAGCATTTTGGCAACGACGAAGAGCTGAAGACGTCTGTCACACGCTGGTTCCATTCACAGGCGGCAGAGTTCTATGGCAGGGAGATACAAAAGTTGATCCCACGATACGACAAGTGTCATAATTCTGGTGGTGGCTATGTTGAAAAATAGCTGAAACGTTGCTGTACTTGATTGCCAATAAATATGTTCCTGTAAGTGTGAGTTTTTTTTTTTTTTAAAGGGAAACTTACTTTCTGGATGCGCCTCGTAGATATCCCAGATGATATTTTATTCAAATTATGGCCTTGATTGGTGGTCGAAAATGTTGCCCCTTGGATGGCGCTGGTCAAGGAAGATGTGGGATCAAGGGCGGAGCTTAAAAGCAAGCTGATATGCATGCTGAGTGTTCCGTTTGCCCGGGCCAAGGCCGAGGCAAAATTCATGAATGAACATCAGAGGACTGATGAGTTTTTTTGGATTATTGGGGGCGGATGTACGACCTGAACGCCGCCTTGGGCAAAATATTGACCATGCCTCAGCTGTTGAGTCTTGTTGTATGAAACACGCTCCCCAAACTACAATAAGAATTAAAAGTTCTCGCACCCTTAAACATCAATCAGCCAGGGAGGTAAAAGGTCGGCCAAGGGTGGTGATCGGCTTTTGCGACTGTAAGAAATGTGATAACTCCGACCAAGACCACATAATAAATTGGGTGAGGCCTCCTTGTGTTAAGGCTAAACCAGTTCCTTCTCAACAGATATTGTCCCAAAGAAGCTTTCCAGAAGATACGAACATCGGAACTTGTGCCCGTATATGCAGTTATGGGAATGAACCAGAAGATTATTTGTTTGGTTTATTAGAATTTAGGCATCAACTAATAAGGTCATTTTGCGGCTTTACACAAGTTATATCCGTACGCAGCCCGAAACAAACACAAACATCCATGTCCACGGCGGGATTCGAACCCACGACCAGGCGGACTCAAGAACAAGAAAGCCTACGCCCTAGCCCTCTCGGCCACCTGGGTAGCACAGAAGATTGTCCTCCGGGATGGGAGAAGCCTGACACAGAGAAGGCAAAAATGTATGCCATGAGCTGATGCACAAAAGCCCACTGCCACTTCCTGGGGTCCTTTGACGACCATCCAGCTTAGGTTGCAATCCAATGCTTTCTGGCAACTTGACTTGGAATTGAAATAGCAGTCTTTGCATTTCATAGTAGATTCTGTTTCCAAAATGGTGCTGAAGAATTAGTGCGTCAGTTGGAGCTAGAAACGCAAACAGCAGAATGGGAACATACCCTCAGAGTAGCTAATGGTGATGAAATGTGCCCAGCAAAACCGTGAAGCTGGGTGTCATCAAAGTAAATGGCAATAACTGAGGATGTTTTGATTTGAATTTGTGGGTGGCACCTATCTTGCCTTGCCTTGGGAAATTGTGTGCAGATAGTCTACTTAAGATGGGCGCGAGACTAACATTACTCCTCCCGCTACCCCTGGTCCAGCCTGATCCTCTTCAATGCGGAGAGCAGGCATTTTCTCAGTTGATAAGCCAACTGATATGCAGACGCGCAACTGAAATGGAACGGATAAAAGAATGTTACCCCGGATATTTTCATACCATTGACACAGAGGACCAGGGGCCAATTAAAGTGAGACCTCACCCACAGCCCCATGCTAAACTCCCCGTGCTTATGGAGCTGGTCAGAGATATGGAATGTCAGGGGGTGATCAGACGGGTGATAAACTGTTTACCATTAACTTAAAGCTAGGTTTATAATGTGTATTATGTGTTTATGATGTGTATAATATATATAACGTGAAAGGTTTCATCAATCTCTAATACATAGGTAGGATTCTGGATATTCCCAAAGATTATGTGGAAGGTGGGCCCGAGGGGAGTAAGCACAAAGAGTAGTCCTGGCGATAACTAGATGTTACTAAAATTGCCCCTACCCCTCGAGGACTTCACATAACAGTGGTGCTCTCTAAGCTTCGGCTTTTTCCATTGTTTTGCTTTGGAGGAGGGAATCCAATATTTTTCGTTTCTCCTTGATATTAAGTAATACTAAGTATCTTAAAATGGCCGCACTCCTTTTATAGTAACGTTTTATTATAAAAGTCCTTTGCCTAACTTACCTTGATTGTGTTGTGGTACCTTATACTTAAACTACACCCCCTGTGATCGTATAGTGTCCCTTCTATTTTTTTTTATCCCAAATTTACGTTTTAATTTTTTATTTTATTTTTATGCTACTTAATAATTTAGCCCCTAAATGCTGTTAACTACTTTCTACACAAGGAACGTCAACAATTTAAAATCAACCATACACCTTTATTATAATAGAACAAACAAAAAAATATATTTGGACTAAGTAAACTTAAATACGATTAGATAGAATTTAAAAGAAACTCGTTTTCCTGCCTAATGAAGCATTGTAATTTAGCAATTTCTACATAATAGGGCAAAGTTTAACAATCATAAAGCAGTTCAATTTACGATTATGAATGAAAAACTTGTAGAGTCTGTTTATCTCGTACTGAGAAATACAAAAGGGCAATAATAAATCGACCATGGAAAATTAACAAATAAGAATCTAGCTTCGTTTATGACATAGACCGTAATATAATAATACAACACCCATGACAACTTGATTTAGCTGAACTTATGCCAATCGAAAATACGCCCAAATCATAACATGTGTCTATAAGTCTAGTTTATCAATAATTTATAAATTTTATAACATTGAGTTCCGTAAATGGATACTTGAAAGATGGGGGAATTTAGAATCTAACTGAATTAGTAATTATATCAGTTGAATGGTTCTATTGTCTTTTGATAATCGTTGGGGGCTTTACACACAAAAGTCAGAAAGTAATTATCTGGATCAATGTAACTGCAGAATGTCGCTACCTCTAAATGTCGTTGCACCTGGAGCTTTCCCGGTTTCACCCTTAGCTGCCACTGGTTTGAGCTTTTCCGTCGATTCTGGTTGCGTCCAAAACTACATTGACCTGGCTGACCACCACATGCTGCGTTTCCAGTTTAGGACTCAGGGACCCGCCTTGCTTCATCGCCACAAGACTCCCGTGCCGTCCTACCTCGCTGAAAAGCCATTGGTATTCGGTCATATTAGTTCAAGTCACATACGTTGCCGTCTTCGAGGTGCTAGCTTCACCTCTGGCTGTCTAGCTGGTCGCCAATGATGCCCCTTAAACTGGCTTACTGCCAAAACCGGGTATAATACATCTCTAGGTATTTATCAAACGAAAAAAAAGACAAGGCACACTGGACTCAACAGATTTCTGACTGTTCGTCTCGCTGGCTGTCACGTAATGATACACTTTTTTGCTATTACCCATAATGATTTTTTTCTTCCACACTCATAATGATCAAGTCTCCCGCTCCCGTTCCCTCCTTATCTCTATGACTAATCTCCCCTCCCCATCAACAAAAACTTGTCTCCCGGATCTTATTCTAATTTAAATTTATGCACGTGTTATGAATTTAGGCCTACCTTGTCATAATTTTCAATTGCAACAATTTTTTGATATATTAACTTAAGATAAACAGTAATATTTCTAAAATATCCTAATTAATTACGTATTCTTAGGGTTTCTGTACCTTATGTATTAGTCACAATACAGCTATCCTTCCCCCTCTTTTATTAGCTCTGCCATAAAAGTACTTCTAAATTAACCAAACAGCCATATACAAAGCCATATAGTTGTGCATATAGTTTTATAATGTATTATAAACCTATATGTCACATACCTCGCCATCCTGCAAGAATAATTCACTGGCTACATTTGAGTTATTCAGCACACTCCCTCCATCGTCAAACATCTGTAAGATGGACAGTTCTGAGTTTCCCCCCGCCCCCGTTTGAGTGTGCTATCTTCTACCCAGGTGTAACCTACTATTATCTCTGGGCTGCACTCGTGGTCTCAGTCCATATGCCGACTCTGCCTCCCTATGTTCTCCTCTTATGCCCTCATTTCTTTTTCTTTTCTGCGCCTGTCGCTCATCCTCCTCCTCCTCCTCCTCCAAGCCTGAGTCGGTCTCCCCCCTTTTTGTTGTCTTCTGTCGTTGTGTCCTTTGTCTCGTCCTTCTGCTCGCCGTGCTAGTGTCCCGTATGTATTGCTTCAAGCGATCCACATGTAATGTTTGTTTATGGCATCCGATGTCTATTATTTTGTAGTTTACCTGCCCTATCTTCCGGGTTATTAGGTATGGCCCAGAATATTTATATGAGAGTTTTTATTTTCTTCCCCCTTTCCGTAATAGCCATACTCTGTCCCCGAATTGGTATGTTTCTTTGAGTTGCTTTGCCCCATTTACCTGTTGTATATTCTTGCCCCTGTTATTTTTGCTGGCCTGTTGTTCTAATTGTCTAGCTCGAGCCAGCCTCCTCGTGAGGATCGAGCTGTAACTATACTCCTCCCTATTCTCTGTGTATCACTCATCCCTCCACATATCTGGTGTCGTGGGGTCAAAGCCGTATGTGAGGTATGCACAATTTGCCTAAATTTACATTTATTGCCATCCGTATGGCGAATAGTGCATATCCGCATATTCCTGTGAGTGATTATCGTATCTGGCCTGTAGGGTCTCGATCAATGTCTGGTGCACCCTTTCGCAGATCACGTTGGCTGCTGGTCTGTATGCCATTGTCAGTTTGTGCCTCACGTTGAGGTCTTTGTACAATCGGTCAGTGATGATGTTTTCCGGTACCCTGTACCTACATATGTGTTTAAATAGTGCCTGCGCTATTGCTTCTGCTGTCTGTTCCCTTAAAGGTATGGCCTCCGGGAATCGTGTGAATGTGTCTATCATGACCAATATGTACCGATGTCCTTGCCTGGATCGTTCCATCAGGCCTATGATATCCATGGACACGGTTTGGGATGGTCTCGTCGCATTGATGCCCTCCTGGAAGGGTGCTTTTCTTTTTTTCAACTTTGCTCGTTGGGACACCTGACAGCTTTTGATATATTTGCACACGTCTTTCTGCATGCCCAGCCAGTAATATGATTGCTGTAGTCTTTGTAATGTCTTCCTCACTCTCCCGTGGCCCACCATGATGCTGCCGTATGTGTCTTGCATCACTGTCGCTCTGATTGTCTGCCCGACACAGACTTTCCATCTCATTTCTTCTCTATGATCTGTTTCTATGCATACCAGCAGCTTCCCGTGTTCCTGAAGCCCCACCCCCAAGCATTCTGCATCCTCTCCTCGTCCCGCGTCTTTATCCACTACTGCCTGAATCCATTTGTCTGTCCTTTGTTTGTGCTCGAGCTTTTCATTCCATTCTCTATCTCCAACATGACTGATAAGTCTTCCGTCCCCCCCCCTGGTCATGACAGCAGATCCGCTACCGTGTTTTTGGCTTCTGCAATGTGAATTATTTGGATGTCATATTCCTCAAGTTCTAGCGCCCAATGCAGTATTCTCTGATTCGCTCCCTTCATCCCTTTCATAAATGATAGGGGCTTATGGCCCAATAATATGTGTACCTTGTATCCTAGTATTATGTTCCTGAAGTGTCTCAGTGCTTTCACTATCGCCAAGGCCTCTTTTTCTATCACATAATATCTGCGTTGTGCCCCATGGAATTTCGCGCTAAAATATGCTATTGGCTGGAGTCCCCCACCCTGTTCCTGTTGTAAAACTGCCCCCATTGCTTCTTCCGATGCATCTGTGTATAGGAAGAATGGTAGCATATAGTCAGGTGACACTAGAATGGCCACCGAGATGAGTGCAGTTTTTACCTCTTCGAACGCAGTTTGGCAGTGCGCTTCCCATCTGAATTTGGTGTGCTTCTTTGTTAATGATCTCAGCAGTGCGACCTTTCCTGATAGGTTTGGTATGAATTAGCAATAGAAATTTGCCACTCCCACAAAGCTATGCACCTGTTTCACCGTTCTAGGTGGTTGTAGACTCAGTATTGCGGCTACATTACCTTCGTCGGGCTCTATTCCCCTCCCGCTGATACTGTGCCCTAGGTAATTCACCCTTCGTTTGGAAAACTGGCACTTTTCTTTATGCAGTTTTAATCTGTGTTTCCGTAGTCACTCATATACCCACCACAGTAGATCCTCATGTTCCTCCAGTGTTGATGAATAAATTAATATGTCATTGAGGAATACCTGTACCCCTCTCCCTATTCTGTCCCTCAGTACGTCTACCATAAAAGCTTGGAATAGTTGTGCAGAATTCCTCCCCCCTTGAGATAATCTGGTGAGCTGGTATTTTCCCCAGAGTGTCTGGAAGGCATAAGATTCCCTTAGATGCAGTGCACTGGGTATCTGGAAGTACCCGGGCTTCAGGTCGATTACAGAGAATAATGTGTGTCCGTTTAGGTCATGAATGATATCATTTATAATCAGTGCAGGAAAATCCTAGTCACGGCACCAATTTTCTTTCGTGTTATGTTTCGTTTCTCCTTGATATTAAGTAATACTAAGTATCTTAAAATGGCGGCAATCCTTTATAGTAACGTTCTATTATAAAATTCCTTAACCTAACTTACCTTGATTGCATTATGGTACCTTATACATAAACTACACCCTCTGTGATCGTATAATGTCCCTTTTTTCCCCAAATTACGTTTAAATTTTTTATGCTACTTAATAATTTAGCCCCTAAATGCTGTTAACTACTTTATACACAAGGAACATCAACAATTTAATTAACCATACACCTTTATTATAATAGAACAAACAAAAAAAATATTTGGACTCAATAAACTTAAATACGATTAGACAGAATTTAAAAGAAACTCATTTTCCTGCCTTACACTGATGGAGCTTTGTAATTTAGCAATTTCTACATAATAGGGCAAAGTTTAACAATCGTAAAGCAGTTCAATCTACGATTATGACCGAAAAAATTTTAGAGTTTGTTTATCTCGTACTGAGAACTACAAAAGGGCAATAATAAATCGACAATGGAAAATTAACAAATAATCTAGCTTCTACTTAATCACTTAGACCCTAATTTAATAATACAACACCCATGACAACTTAATTTAGCTGAACTTATACCAATCGAAAATACGCCTAAATCATAACATGTCTATCAGTCTAGTTTATCAATAATTTATAAATTTTATAACGTTGACTCCCGTAATTGGATACTTGAAAGATGGGGAAATTTAGAATCTAATTAAATTAGGAATTATATCAGTTGAATGGTTCTATTGTCTTTTGATGATCTTTGGGGGCCCTTACACACAAAAGTAAGAAAATACTTATCTGGATTGATGTAACTCTGCAGAACTTCGCTACCTCTACATCTCGTTGCACCTGGAGATTTCCTGGTTTCACCCCTAGCTGCCACTCGTTTGAGCTTTTCCGTCAATTCTGGTTGCGCCCAAAATTACCTTGACCTGGCTGACCACCACATGCTGCGCTTCCAGTTTAGGACTCGGGACCCGCTTTGCTTCGTCACCACAAGATTCCCGTGTCTTCTAATCCCGCTGAAAAGCCGCTGGTATTCAGTCATGTTACTTCAAGTCACATACGCTGCCGTCTTCGAGGTGCTTGCTTCACCTTTGGCTGCCTAGCTGGTCGCCGACGATGCCCTTTACACTGGCTTACTGTCAAGAGCGAGTATAATACATTGCTAGGTATTTATCGAACGAAAAAAAAAACAAGGCACATTTGACTCAACAGATTTGACTGTTCGTCTCGCTGGCAGTCTTCGTAATGATACACTTTTTTGCTATTACCCATAATGATTTTTTCTTCCACACACTGCATTCTGGCTTTTACTATTACGTGTTTCCATTCCTCCCTATTCAAGTCTCCCGCTCCCGTTCCCTCCTTATCTCTATGACTAATCTCCCCTTCCCATCAACAAAAACTTGTATCTTATTCTAATTTAGATTTACGTACGTGTTATGAATTTAGGCCTACCTTGTCATAATTTTCATTTGCAACAATTTTTTGATATGTTAACTTACAACAAACAGTAATGTTTCTAAAATATCCTAAGTAATTACGTATTCTTAGGGTTTCTGTTCTTTATGTATTACTCACAATACAGCTATCCTTCCCCTCCTCTTTTATTAGCTCCGCCATAAATGTACTTCTAAATTAATCAAACAGATATGGCTTTATAATGCCATATATTTGTGCATATAGTTTCATAATTAATTATAAACTTATATGTCACAATAAAATTGGGTTCAAAAGTTTAAAGTTTCACCCTTTCAGGGCCTCTGTCTCTGAAACGGTTGGATCAATTGAAAAAGCACCTAGAATAAAACACTTCTCGAATATTGTGTACAATCTGAATATACCATTAAAAATAGGGGTTTTTTATGTAAGATTTCAACGTACCTCCTCGACTCCCCCCCCCCCCCAGCTCACAAGGAAGTAATTCACTTTTGATTGTTTGGCTAATGAATTTTTCCCATGAAGTAATTCACTTTTGATTTTGGACATTTTTTCGTTCAATGCTTTATTTTCGAGATATTTCCCCCATCCATATTATGTGCAATATAGATAACGTTCATTAAGGAATGAATGAAGATTCCATCTCACCTGTGCGAATTTTTAACAATGCAGAGAATTCCTGTTGTTCAGGCTTTTCCAACACCTAGAAGGAAAGCCTGCGCACTGAAACGTCATACATTTTTACATGATCATAAGAAGTCATAATTTATTGCTTATTATTGGTAGAAATACGATTATCAATGCCTTTTTATGATGATGTAATAATCAATGAAATTTCAGTGCACAGGCTTTCTTTTTAGGAAGGGTTGACTTTTCTTAGAATTGATAATTCTTCGCTTTAATATTTTTCTTGAAAATCTTTAAAAATGATCAGTAACTGGAGATGATGGGGAGTGAGCAGACTATTGAGAAAGAGTGGAAAGATCACGGAGGAAGCAGTATCTTCGTTCTGTAATACTGCTGCAACTGAGCAAGTTGTGGGCGAGTGGTGAGTGATTGGTGAGTGTGTCAACATAGAAGCAATGACTGTTAGAATGCACAAAGTGATGACTCGTCAAGTTTTTCTTCAAGACATCAAGAGCAGAGTGCAACTGCAAAAACAGATTACCAAGTAGTAATTGTTAGGATTGTTGGGATTGCAGAGCACAGTGACACAAACGATCATGTACATTTACTGCTACCTAAGAAGGGAGCTGTTTCGTCAAAGCTGTTGTTGCCATATATAAAGGTCGTACAAATGAAAACGAAAAGTTGTGTGGGAAAAAAAACGACGTGTAGGGTTGTAAGTTTTTGTTTTCAACAATTTCGAAACCCCATGAGCAAATTGAACAATAAGTTGCCAGTGTTGCATCACGTGAGAAAGAACGATAGCTCGCGCTGCAAAGCTCTGCAAGTGATCGCTTCATTCAAACAATAAAATGGAATCAATGAAACAATTACAGAGAGCAGTAATTCGTTTTTTGACATGTGAAGGAGTTTCAGTTTCTGAAATTCATCGTCGTATGCAGAATGTTTATGGAAATGACTTCCTAAACTTCACTCATATTTGGGCATAGAGCAAGAGGTTTTTGGAGAGACGTTCAACATTGCAAGATGATAACGATCTGGACAAGCAAACTACGCCATCTCGGATGATTCCAAAGCCAAAATTGACGCTGTCTTAAAGGAAAACAGAAAAGTGACAATCGATGTCGTGGTTGCTAAAACTGGCCTTAGTCATGGAACTGATCACTCCATTATCAGGAACCATCTGCACTACAGAAAAACTGTGCACATTGGGTGCCGCATCATTTGACATCAGAACAACTTGGAGATCGAATGGCCATGTCCTGCAAAATTTGGCTCGCTCTGAGCAGGACGGAGAGAGTTTTCTCGACAGAATCGTTACAGGAGATGAAACTTGGTGCTTTCATTTCCAGCCCGAAAGCAAATGTCAAAGTCGACAAGTGAAACATTATGGGTCACCACCCCCGAAAAAATCAAAAGCAATCGCAAACAGCGTGGGGAAGGTGATGTTGACCGTATTTTTTGGTCACAAAGGCCCGATTATACTGGACTTTCTTGAAAAAGGCACCACAGTTAACGCAGCACTATATGGGGAAACATTGAAGGCACTGCGTGCGGCCATCAAATACAAGTGGCCTGGACTTCTTACAGAAGGAGTGCTTCTTCTCTACGACAATGCGCGTCCTGACATCTCGAAAGCAATGGTAGACCTCATCAAAAAGTTCAACTGGGAAGCAATGCAGCATCCACCTTATAGCCCTGACTTATCCCCATGTGACTTTCACGTGTTTGGGGATCTCAAGAAACATCTGAAAGGCCATAGGTTTCAGTCGGACGATGAAGTGAAGGAAGAGGTTTTGGAATGGTTCCACACGCAACTGAAAGACTTCTTCCATAAAGGAATTACAAACCTTGTTAGGCAGTGGGAGTATTTTTAATTCTTTGTATTAACTTTGGATAAAATAAATAATTTTCGTTTTCATTTGTGCGACCCTTATAATTTCACATCAAGACTGAAGAAATATTGTTGCCATGGAAACCAATATAGTAATAATGCAACAAGATTTTCAAGATGATGAAATGATAGAATATTCTGTTGCCTTGATTGGTTGGTTTATTAGAATTTTTGGCGTCGACTACTAAAGTCATTTACAACATTTTAGACAAGTTATATCTGTACGCAGACCAGGACAAACACAAACATCCATGCCCATGGTGGGATTCGAACTCACGACCAAGTGGACTTGAGAACTAGAAAGCTTACGCCCTAGCCCTCTTGGCCACCTGGCCAGCCTGTTGCCTTGGCAAAAGAACAGAATATTAACATTGAGCAAGAAATGAGTATAGCAGCACGATATTGATAGGGCAGTCTCTCTCAAGGAGGCAAAGAGATACACGTGTCTGCGTTCAGCTCCCTAACAAATGTTCAGCCAATTTGTGTTTCTAGCCTTTGAACAGTGTAGAACCTTCCAGATATGACGGTAGCTTCCCTTTTCTTTCATATAGGGGCATATAAGGACACCGGTCGGTGTCAAGCAACAGTTTAGGATACAACTGATAACAAAGGATATATCAATTCGACTCTTCAAATCAACTAGCACACTGTATTGTGCTCTTTAATAATCATTCGAAGGATACATATTATTTCATATTTATCAAAATGCCACTGAATAAAAGAACCAATAATAATCAGAGAAGACAAATTATCTGGGCGTCGGAAAAATCTGAACAACAAGATCTTCGTCTACACCAGGAAATTGTAGATTTACTGAAAACCAGTTTGAATTATTTACTTTCTTGTAGGTAAAAATCTGTTTACCTGCATCTGAAATTATCCCGGACAATGCCGGGTGCCTCTGCTAGTACATTATAAAGGGCAGATAAATGAATTTCTATATGCAAAAGAGCCCAATTTTTTAAACCGATGCAGGAAAATTCACCTACTTCGGTAGCTGTGTCTTACTAGAGGTAAACTGATTTCGCCGGCATTCCGGGTTAAATAGTGATATCTATCTCGCAAGAGTTGTATTTTAGTAGGAGCGACACAATTAACAGGGAGGTTAGAGTTTTATAGATAAAAGAACAAGTTTGGATTAGGTAAATTTGAGGGATGGTTAGAATACGCAACAGGAAAAAGTGATGCGAAACAGAAACTGATTTAGCGAATTTTAATAACATACATAATTTTTTTTTTTGCAATGGCGTCAGGCTTTAGATGTGTCATCTTAAGCTCCTCGCTCGGCTTTGGTTAAAGCCAGTGATACGCATCACTTATCATTTTTTCTCCATTTATTGTAACCCTGAAACAGTCTATTTAATCAATTCAATTTGATTCAACTCGATTTAATTACTACCGAATAATTATGCGACCTCCAAGGATGGCTTCAAACCAAAAGCACTCACACCTACATCAGTGAATATTTATTCTTCTTCCAAAGAAACGACCTCTGCGCTCCATAAACAGATACTAGCTCACCTCCAGGAACCTTCAATAATTGACTTCTTAATAGATAAAATATCAAGCAGAATAATGGAGAATTCAGAGGTAAAATTCAAGGACAATGCTCTTAAATTTACTTCTTTTCTTGCTCAAATAGACGAAAATTCTAAACACATACGTGATCTTGATGAACAGCTTTTAGCGACAAATAATAAAATGGCTAAATTGGAGTCAAAACTATTTGATAAGGATTCTTCTCGTATAGATACCATCTCAAAATGGCTCGATGATTCAGAACAATATTCTCGTCGTAATAACCTACGTGTTTTTGGCCAACCCAAAGAGCCTGGTGAAAATCTAAAATGAAATTTGTTGACTTCATCACGTCTAATCTGGATATCTCCATTACCGCCGATGATATTAATGTGATTCACCGGAGTGGTCTTCGATCCAACGAAACACGTCCGATTATAGTAAAATTTCTCTTGCCCAGTGTTCGTGATCTCTTAATTAAAAATAGACGTTACTTGCGGGACATTAACGCCGTTATTGTCGAGGACTTGACCTCCGTCCGTTACCAACTTTTGCGTGCTTCTAAAGCAAGGTTCGGTCCTCGTAATGTTTGGAGCTTTGGCGGCCGTATTTTAACAAAAGATTCCATCGAGAAAATTGTCCATCTCACTTCATCCGATTATTTTGACTTGATCCATTAAGTTAACCTGTGCATGTTTCCAACTGGCCATTGTCTATTTCTTATGCGCTTCAAGACTCCTACATAAAGTTTTACGATATGATTATTTACAGTTATTGAGCCTAGTTGTTTCAAGGCTTACCTTGCTAAATAGATTAGCTCGTTTGTAATTACTTTTGTTAATTAAGTTTATTGTAATAACTGTGTGCTATAGCCATATATTCTTTACGTCTGTTGAGTTCCTTTCATTAGCTTTAAGAATATTATACTTATTTGTTCAATCGATTTGTTATGTACTGCTAGCAGTTTTTTTGTTTTTTAGTTGTTTGTATTGGCTTAGATTTATTTTGTTTACTTACCCTATATTAACTACTCTACTTTATTGCCTATTAGCTTCTTTTACAATTGACTTCTTACTTTTTAATAATTAGGCTATAAGTATCGCTACTGGTGTTCGAACTACCCTAATTTATTGAATACTTGGATCATAAACAACCCAGTTTACGCTGTCACTTAGTTTTTGTCACGTATGAAATGACTGTGTGCAGTGGAAATAAGGAAACAGCCGGACACAGTGGGTAGGATGCTAAAGAAAGTCGATTTAATTAACAAAATGCAAATTACAAATGAAAAACTTGCTAATAGCTGATCGCAAGGACAGCTTCCAACACGACCACAGCCAAAGTCGTGCGGAATGATGAACGTAATTTATATAAACAATTACAAGAATCAGTTAAGCATAATTACTTAAACTATACAATGTATTGGCTATCGCTTGCGCCAGTATACGTAGATACAGCTTAGACCCACACACGTAGTGAATGGGTTACAAAATTATTAAGCCAAGTGGCCAAGAAGTCCCACAAGACGAATCTTGCATACTGGAACACTAAATACTTTATTGAACTGTATCTGTAACTGTATCCTGGGATGCCAAGGCTCGGTTCAACTTGAAGGCGAATGTCGCTTGAGAAGCACGAGATTGACTTGTTGTCACCACAGGAAATCCAAATACCCCTCTCACAAGTAGGCGGCGACGCTTAAGCGTTTGATTTATTTAGTAGAACAAAAGAGCCTACAAAATAAACAAAAACAGACGTTAACAATCTCAGTGAGCCAAGAATTGGAGAGTTACCTCCTACAATGGCCACAGCAAAGAATATGACTATCTTATGCGATAGTTACAGACTAATTGATTACCTATGATAGAGGCAGGAATGAGCCTTAACAATATAAGGCGCCCAAGTCTTCATTGAAAAAAGCCGAGAGCCCCCAGGGCATAACGAATTAGAGTGCGCAACGCAATGCCAAAAGAGCCCACTGGCCTAAGCTTTGTTGCTGCTACGCGAAGTTGCTTGCTTACACCGAAATCACGCTGGAATATCAAAAAGGAATACTCACAACAGAAGCCGCTAAACTCGAGCTCGCTCGCTAGTGGAATAGACCCCTCGTCTAATGGCATGGAAGCAGGATAGCTAGGATTACAGTCTCGAGAGCTCGCTTCCCTCGAGGACGAAGCAGAGAACCTGGCTGGCAATGCTAATGGAGGTACTGCCTCATGTTGGCGACGGACTCTATGCTCGCAGTCGCTCGGTAAAGTATTCGACGCAGCTCGCTCCTTGGTCGACAATATCAGCTGCTGGGTTCACGTAACCAATGCTCCCACTTCGCTCCTTTTATGCCTTTTCGTCTTCGGAGGATGCTTCTTCATCAAAGCTGGAGAAGAGAATTTCGACACCATTTTGGTCGTGGCGGCTTGCTCGTCGTAGACCATCCCGTTCCTCTCCTTCTTCCTACTGACCCAGAACCAGAGACGATCTATTACCAAGACAAGACATTTCATTGTTTTCCCATAGCAATCTTGTTATATTTATTGCGGTGGCGCCGTCTGGAGTTATGGGATGCAATTCTAGGGACACTTCATGAATGTCGTCACACAGACGAGAATTAAATGACATCATTCCAAGTAAACGTGACCCCCCCTTCCCCCCAGGGACGTTCATATATCGTCTCCCCTTCTCCCGCTGTACACATTATTTATATATTTATTTATATTAGTAAATGAAGCATTTAATTTACTTTTTCATTACACAACTTAAATTTCTGAAATCTGATAATTCACACATTGCAACAGAATGCCATCAGTTTGGGAAAATTTCAATACAAAATTTAACAAGCGCGTTTTAAAACGCAAGTAATTATTTTCTACAAGTGTCAAGAGCTTGCCTAAAAACGTTTGTGAGAAGATTAAATGAATGAACTGTGAGAATGAAAGAAGTATAAATGAAGTTGCAATGCCTCCCGTAGTTGCGTTCAGTAAAAATGAAAGTAAAATGCAGAGACACACGGAGAAATTCTTTAAAGGTCGCTGGTAAAATGAAATGTGGTGAGGATCGTCTCTGCTTGCAAGTACTCAAACATGTGACTCAATGGCCACTTGCAATTCGTTAATAGATCGTCTCTGACCTAATAAGCGCTCAAGATGGAAAAAAACGAAACTAACTCTCTTGATGACGTCATTGGGTTCTGTTGCCCCCTGGAGCTGTCGGATGCAACACATACCTGCGCAGAGAGAGATGCGTATATCACAAAAATTGCTCAAATTTCAGGTCTCGTTAATTGATCGTCTCTGCCCAGAACGTTCCTTCGCAAGTTCTTCCGTCACTTCCTCCTTCGCCTTCCTCTTACGTCGCGCTCTTTTTCTCTTCCCCCTTAGCCTATGTTTCTCCGTCGCGTCAATGGATGGCGCTGCTAATAATCGCTCTATCTCTTCCTCCTTCTTCGCTGTCTGCTCGCGTGACAGTTTTAATAGGACTTGATTGTGATTGATTGTTTTTTACCAAAATACTTTTTACTGATATGACTGACTGCTCGTATCCAGTTACCCTTACTTCTTTAAATTCTTTTCTTGTAACAAATCCTGCTGTTAAGACGTTAGACATTATCTCACTTTTTTACCTGAATATACGAAGAATTAGATCTAATTTTACTGCTACATTTGCCCTTTTAGCCACTCTAAACATAATTCCGGATATAATCGTTTTCACTAAAACTTGGGTCACGAACTACCCCCCATATCTGGCTGCAATATTATATCCATTAATCGTAAAAACAAACGAGGCAGAGGTATTTGCTTATACATGTATCTGAGTAATGTATTCAGTGCTAAATCAATTCCACAATATTCTTCGATTACAGCCGACTATGAAATTCTTACAATCTCTATTGACAATAAATACATATTAATTATGATTTATCGCCCGCCTTCAGAACTTTTTCCGAAATTTTGTTCACACATCTCTTCTCAATTAGCCGATTTACAAGTATTAAATAAATCTTAGTAGGCGATTTTAACATTAATTTTAATAATCCTTCCATGTCTTATTGATTTCGTTCTGGTTTGTTGCCTACTTCTTATTCGTTTTCACACTATACGTCAACTCATATTTATTCTGCTATCGATATGTTTCACTAAGTTTTCAGTACCCATGTATAGTAATACCTTAGATATTTCCCTAACAGATGATTTTCCTCTGCTAGTTATCTTTGAAACTACTCACTCTAACATATCCAAACCTAAACAAGTTTCATATTCACGTATTATTACTTTTAACTGTATTGAAATGTTCATCTCTTTCTTATCACTAATTTACTGGTCGAGCTTATTATCTCCCACTTTTGATATTAATCAGCTCTTTTCTTTACTTCTAAGCCAATTCCAACTTTGTTGTAACTGGTATTTAGTTAAGAGAACAATACTTCTCATAAACCACTAATATTTCATAAACCTTGGATAACTCACCATGTCTCTAATTAAAAAGAAGCCTCAACTTTATCGGAAATAACGCCGTAACCCTTCTGCCTCCAATATCCGCTCCTTTAAGTGCCATTCTAACTACCTAAATCTCATAAATAATTCAAAAAGTTCATACTATAAAAGACTCTTTAATCAATTATATTCCAGTAAAGATAAATGGCGAACTTTAAATAACTTAACCAACTGGTCTAATTCTTTTCAGTCCCCTTTCACACAATGTAACAAAGTTAGCAAACATCAATTAAATGATTTTCTCCACACTTTACTTCCTTCCCCTAGTTCGATACCTTTTAATTCCACATCTATTCTTAATTATCCTTATGACATTCCACGTAATACTTCCGACGTAATATCTCGTCTTAAGCCCTCCCATACATCAGATCCATTTGATATTCATTCAGATAGCAGTAAGGAATGCAATAGCTACCCCATTACCACATATATTTAACTGTTCTGTCAACTCAGGTTCGTACCCATCGGCCTTGAAAATAGCCAGAATAAGCCCAATATATATAAAAGGTGATCCCAATCAATATGATAATTATAGGCCTATTTCTACACTTATAGTATTTGCAAAAATATTTGAAAAATTGTTCTACTCAAGTTTTTCTCAATTTGTTTTTTCTAAGCACGTACTTAATTCTCAACAGGATGGAATTGTCACCAACCGTAATACCGAAACAGCCTGTTTCGAATTAATTGAGTTAATATCAGCCGGAATGGCTGCGAATAAATTTGTCACAGCCGCATTTATTGATTGTGCAAAAGCATTTGACAATATTACAATTCCGCTTCCCTTATATAAATTATCCTCCTGATACGGTATACATGGTCTGCCTCTATTATGGTTAACGAATTTATTAACTGGTAGGAAATATTACTCTTCTTATTCTGGTTTATTAACTGATCATAGACGCAGAAGATAGTCCCGAGTGAACCAAATAGTAGAATGCCAAAGATAAATCAAAGATAAAAAAATTTATTTTCCTGAACTTATTATTTAGAAAACATAATAGAACCCTATCTTCTTTCCTTTCTTATCATTTTCGATCAATTGATAATTCACACGCCATATGTTGCCATAGTTCTAAAGACCAACTGACTGCCACCCCCGCAAATCCGACCTCCCTGGAACAATTGGGCCTAAACTCCATAGGAATGTAGATTTTGTCTAGAGGAATATGCATATCGAATTTCACTCCTTTGCATACCACAATATCACATAGATTACTTGGCCCCTTTAACTCCCACCCCCGTATTTCTTACCCCAGTGGACCAAATGAAACCAAACTAAATAGTGAAGGTACTCATGCCTATAGTAAGCTACTTTCCGAATTTCAACCTTCTGCCTCATAATATGCAGAAATTATGAAGGGGATGGATAGATGGACATTGTGAAACCAATAACTAGCTCCATTTTCCCGCTACTTAATAAGGCTGTAAGTAAAGACAAATTGGGAGAGACGTGTGGAAAAGAGCTTTTCGAAGATTTTCCCAAATATTGGAACTTCTGAAATCGGTTGGTAATTAGAAAAAGCTTTTGGATCACCCTTCTTGAAAATCGAAGTAACTCTTGTTTGTTTGAGGAAAGAAGGATAAGAACCTGAAATTAATGAATAATTAAAGATATATTAAAGTGGAAAGCAATAGAATTTTGAGCAATAACAATATCAGAACGAGCCCGAGTGGGCCAGGTACCGGAGAAGAGTTAAGATGAGAAATAACTTCAGAAACTTCGACAAGCGTAGAGGGAAAAGAAAATAAGGTAGGGGAATTAACTGGGGAATGATAAAGATAACATAAATCAGAAGCAGTCTGAGTAGGTGAGAGAGAGATAGAGTTAGGAGGGAGCAGAACATGGAGAAAATAAGAATTACTTTGGTCGTGATTTACAAAACGAGAATGAGATGGGCTAGAAACTTTTACTAACTTATTTAACATATGCCATTTATCCTTACTAGTAGATAACTGTTTAAATGAAGCACTATAATATTGACGTTCAGAGTTGTTAATAAGATTTTTTTACATAGTTTGAGTAATTTTTGAAAGTCCGGGTCAAAGAAGGAGAAGGATGGTGCCGAAATTTGCGATAGGCGGGGCTTTTCTTTTTTAATAAACTCAGGAGATGAGATGATATCCATGGCTTACGAATTGAGATGGTAGCTGTAAGTTTTTTTAATGGTTTTGCAGTAAAATATCGGTCATAGCCCAATCGGAAATGAGTCAAATCAAGATGGAATAGTTGGTTAGTATCTACTGAAATAGCTAGTAAAGAGGACCACTCTGTTTGAGATTGAAAAGAATCAAAAATAGCAATACGAGCTGAAGTATTAGAGATATAGTGTTAAAACCAACAAATAAAAGAAAAAGATCTATTAGTGAAACATCTACAGTATCACTAAACACTATTGTTAGAAGATTGGAAAAACATAAATCTATTCCAGAGTAAAAACAATGTTGTAGCGAATAATGAGAAAAAGAATGAGAAGTAGGAGATAATCCAGATCTGATTAAAAGATCCAGATACAGACTAAAAGAGGAGGAAGTTTTGTTAAAGTTAATCTATCTATCTATCTATGTAAAGAAGGATGTTTGTGGGTTTGTTTGTTTGTTTGTTTCTTATGCAAATCTACAGTTTTATTCCGATCTTGATGAAATTTTACATACGTTATTTGATCCTTTAAGGTTGAGAGGTCAGGAATATGTGCTTGATACACAAGGCTTTTCAAATTTCCCCATAACCAAAAATCACAAGGGTTGAGATCAGGTGACCTGGTTGGCCATACCATGGGAAATGCACGACTAATTATTCTGTTGTCTGAAAAACGTTCTCGCAAGATCTGCTGCACCTGACGTCCGATGTGCGGTGGCGCACAATCCTGCATAAAACTGATAGAATCCAGACAACCCTTTTCCTGCAATCGTGGTATCAGAAAATTCTCAAGCATATCGGCATACCTGGCAGAATTGACAGAACAAGTCACCGGTCCACGGGGACGGATTTTTTCGAAAAAGTACGGGCCGATGATGAAAGAAGCAGTAAAGCCGCACCATACTGTTAGTTTCGGTGAATGCATAGGAGTTGGCAGACACACTTGTGGATTTGATGCAGCCCAAATACGGCAGTTGTGGGTATTGATATCACCATTCAAATAAAAATGTGCCTATCACTCCATAAAATTTGCCATGGCCATGCATCATACACTTCCATACGTGCTAAAAATCTCAACGAAAAGTCAGTTCGGGTACGTTCATCTCCAGGAAGCAATTGTTAAACAGGTGTGAGTTTATAGGGATAAAATGTCAATATCTTATGCAATATTTTCCTCACCATCGAATATGGGATATCTGTTTGGCGTGCTATTGCGTATGCACTGCTGGTACCCTGCACAGTAGTCATCTCCTGTTCCACAACAGCAGTTGCAACTTCTTCAACGTGTTGCTGCCTGATTCGTTTGCGTCCCCGGCCTGGTTGTACTCCTAGAATTCTGGTAGATTCAAATCGTTCAATCATTTTCCGTAAGTTAGTTATGCTCATCGGTCCTCTTCATAACGTTTTCAATCGTCGGAATTCACGAAGGGCAGCACTTGCATTGTCGCTCTTCTGATAAAACGACTTGACTAATAACGCCCGGTCAGGCAGAGTAAGCGTCATCATCAGGCCATTCGTTCGTGAATGATGGAAAATACTCAGCCTTGCCTTTTATTGTCATGATTGCTCAACACGGAACGCGCTTATGCAAATGTATTCATTGTTTTCTTGAAATAAGCGCCCCCTATGGCGACTTTCGGTACTTTTTTTTTTTTTTTGCAGAAATCGAAATTGCATGTTCCACTAAGTATATACACCAAAATGTACTGCATTTGGCTTAATAGAATTCCCGCTAGCGAGCTCTGAACACCTCACGTTATTTCTTGCCCATCCGGTATATAAACAAGAATGATTTTACCGCCAAAGCGGATAAAGGGAGCACATTTTCTTGTTATAGCATCGTACATGGATATATAGAATTAACCAACATTTTAAAACACTTGAGAGTAAATAAATAAATATGAAAACTAAATTGTAAATTACTATTTAAATAGGCTAACGTATAGAGAGAATTTAAAAGAATAAACTTGAAGAATGAAAGATAAATGGAGAGTGAAGTTATTCCTCATGCACTTAAAAAAATAAAAGTTCTTTAATTTGTAAGAATTCTCACATAATGTTAAACGAAGTGAGCCTCAATTGCTGAAGCGTTATGTGTAAGCATCTATTAGATTTTCATATTAAATTACTAAAGTCTTATTGAAGCAAGCGACTAACTACTATTAAATTAATTAGTAATGAGGTTTAGATACCATTAAGCCTAAGAGTACTATACTCTTGATTCAAATAAGCTATGGATAACAAAAGATCTAATAACGCGTAAGGAGTTGGTTGATATATTACACGCCATATCTTAGCATTAAAAGTTCTATATTCTGTATTGTACCATTAGGGCACGTGCTACAAAACCAATTGCCACTATCATTATTTACTCGTTATATTCACTCATGGCAAGTTGTTACAAGTTGTTTGATATATTACATGCCATATGTTAACATGTAAAGTTCCAATGGTGCCATATGGTATCATATGGCATCTTTAAGGCACGTGCTACTCAGCCAATACAATTATCATTATTTACACGTGATATTCACTCATGGCACATTGTAACGATTTGTTTGATAAATTACATGCCATATCTTAACATTGAAAGTTCCAATGGTACCATATGGCATCATAGAGCACCATTAGGGCACGTGCTAGTAAACCAATAACCATTATCATTATTTTCTAATGATATTCACTCATTACATGTTGTTACGAGTCGTTTGATATATTACATGCCATATCTTAGCATTGAAAGTTCCAAGGTTACAATATGGTACCATAGGGCACCATTAGGGCACGTGCTACTAAACCAATAACCATTATCATTATTTTCTTATGATATTCACTCATTACATGTTGTTACGAGAGGTTTGATATATTACATGCCATGTTTTAGAATTGAAATTTCCAATGGTACCATAT
>JAHWFO010098772.1:385519-412718 GCA_023313115.1 Rhysida immarginata | reverse complement strand
AAGGATAGTCTCTATCCGAAACGTCAGCTTTTTATTTTGATTTTGATTAATTATTTTTGTTTATTATATCTTATTTTTTATTTAATTTGTATTTTTAATTTATAACCATTATTTTGGGACATTAAAACTAAATAATCGATATTTTTTAGGTCCAAATAACCCCTTGAATCGTTATTTGGACCTAAAGACGGGACACCAATTATGAAACACCCTTTATTAAGAAGACTAGTATTTTAATAAATCTGAAGCAAATTTAGAGTTTATTTTCTACTATTGAATATTTCATGAAAAATTTGTAATGATTTAATATATATATTGACCAATAATTTGCCAACTACTTCCTTCGCATAATTTCTCGTGTAGTTATCACGTTATTATGTTGCATTTGTGCTAAAATAGTAATAATATACATTGCATTATTTATAATAAATAAAAAGATTTTGATAAAGACGCAAAATCAGATTTCAGTGAAAACAGTTGAACACACTCATTATGCCTACCAATCCCTGTTGCTGAGAAAGAACAAAATAGCATTGTCCCATGTGATTCGAACTCGACTTTTTGCCTGAACCGATTAATCTCACTGCTCTAATTTATTGTAAGGAAACCGAATCTCATTCACTTAAGTGAAAACGCTTTTGGAATAGGGTGTACGTTGGGCTTTTGCCATAGATAATGCCCTTGATATGACTCCATAGATAAAATCTGATGGTGTCTGTCCTGGGCAGTTGGGAGATCATTAAATGCGTTCTGCTCGACCGTACCAGTTGTCAGAAGGTGGTGGACCTCCAGGGAGAGTACAGCTGATATCCTATTAGTAATTCAATCCCGTATTATCTTGCATCTGCGGCGGCCTACAGTGTCAAAAAGTTCAGACACCATTATCAACGAATTATTTCCTCCGCGAGAAAAAGTTCCCGAATATGCCTGTTGTCATAATGCTACCAACTCTCAGCGCATAATGAAAAATAATGAATATATGTCATGTCTGTAAAATGTCAATGCAATCGCGCA
The DNA here is from genome assembly GCA_023313115.1 of Rhysida immarginata. Taxonomy (NCBI): domain Eukaryota; kingdom Metazoa; phylum Arthropoda; class Chilopoda; order Scolopendromorpha; family Scolopendridae; genus Rhysida; species Rhysida immarginata. The sequence goes on along the minus strand of JAHWFO010098772.1, from coordinate 411,704 downwards.
AAATAAAACTTGATTCATATACATGTAGATATCTTGTTTATTAATGTTTTCTTCTAAAAAATGACGAGGAAAATTAATTAAGTTTTTTTATTTGCAGGTTTTTTTCCAGCTTTTTATCAATTAAACTACTAAGAACAATGAAGTGGGTGATTTTCTACATTGAAATTTTGGCCTTCGTAATAGGTAATTTCCGTCTTTCTTAGATGAATACTGGATTTTTAACTACTATTGTTGCAAAGATAATGCCAAGAGTTATCTTTTAAAGTAAATCTTATAATCAGTATATGTACAGAATTTATTACTTGTTCATAAATTTAACATGAAAACTGTCGTTACAAATAGAAAAAATATAGACCAATTTCAGGCTAAAAGTAGTCTCGAATATTTCAGATGATGTATTGTGAATGAATATTTGGAATGAAAATTCGCTTCTATCATTTTTATAAAATCATATCAGCCAAAAAATCACGCCCATAGTGATAAGGAGAAATCTGATAGTAATAAGACTTTACTGTTAGTTTTCACAAACACATCAAATACAAAGTTAGATAAAATCTACTTTTACAAGGATGAGCGAGTAAGTGGAATGTTAATCTACGAGACATGAAGAGCAACATACATTATGCAGTGCGTTACAATTCTATAGAATCACTTGAATTTTGTTAGCCATATGATATGCCAACTTTATCAAAACAAACGAAATAAGAAGAAAAACCAACAATACCACATAAAAATTTTGGAATTGTGGAATTCATTTGTGGAATTGTGGTTTCTTTTCTTATTTTGTTTGTTACCGTTTATCCACAGTTTTTGACACTATACCATTAGTACTGTTATTATCAAAACAAAATAAATGTGTGCACAAGTATCTATAATTCACTAAAGAATTAACATAGAGACTTCCTTTTCAATTGCAGAGAAAATAGATTCGTGGCATAGAGATTTGGATAGCATAATCATTGCTGCTAAACAGGTGGTAGGCTTACAAATTAAGCCAAAATGTTTGTCCTCTTATTTGCTTCACAGTCATAATTTTCAGATTTTTGACTGTCACTTATGTTTGAAATCAAAATTCAAACACCTCTAAAACTGAACAAATAAAAGAAATGGATCATAACAAATTTACATACATGTTGGAGATGCATTGCTTCTTCCAGAATAACTCTTTCATGAACGAAGCAGAAGGTTATAAGAGCTTACAAGAATAATATATTAAATACCAGAGGATATGTGTTGAACGAATTGCAAGTGAAAATGATTTATTAATTACGTGGCCAAGGACTTTCTCAGAGAGAGCTAGCGAAAAATTAAAGATTATGTGTCACAGAATTCAAATGACACTTTGAATTCCGGTGACGTCATCCATTGCTACCGGACTCGATTCTTCTATCGATCAAAACCGGAAAGTGGATGATGAAACCGACCACATCATCATCATAGTCAACACGCAGGAACCAATCATCATGAGGAGCGGGATTTTCGCCGTGGAAAAGAAAAGATTGATGATCTGGTCTTTTTCTAAGGTCTTTTTCGCTGGTAAGCGCTCAATTTAAGATAGGTTTAAGTGCCCAGCTAATCAAGTACTGTTTTCCAGACATTGCATATAACGAGCTAAGTTTCCACACCATTACACAAGGACTGTGGCCATTCGGCATGCAAGCTTATTTAGAACGATGCCTTCGATTTACCTATGTGCGAGAGCGGCTATATTTATACTTTCGAACTCGGTTTTGGAACTCTGTTATCTCTAATGCTAGTGACGAATAGTATGGTGGGAAGTATACTTACCTGTGCCTAAGCATTTTCACTAATTCTTGAATTGAATTCACGGTGGGTGGTTTCCAGTCCATACGATACTCTATCAGCAATAACTACTGAGAGTGACCCTTCTGAACTTACCTGTAACATTGACTCGCATTTATCCATTTTGATCTCGGCTAAAGACGTCTTTTTTTCTCAAGGTCAGTGCGTAAGATGTGTTGTCTAGTGCGGCATATGATTCCTCGAGAAGCGGTGGAATTTTTCGGGCAAAACTTGGAGAGCTGGTGTATAATAATTTAGTCTGTCGACGTGTGTTTGGTGTTGTTATTTAAATGTGAAGTGCTGCATATGAAATAGTGATAAGTGTACCATTTTATATGTTTTTGACGTCTTTTAGAGGTGTTTGAATTTTTATGTGTTATACATATGACTGAATACTTTAGTATGATATGTTGCTAGTATTTACTATGATTAAGATGTTTTATTACTAGACATTAGAAACATTGACAAGTGTGCTAGTTTGCTTACTTGTGACATTCATATGAGAGTGTTTGAATGCGCCTATATTATAAATATGCTTAATTATTCCAGTGAAATTTTTTGCTAGTGTTTATTAATGCTAAAACGTCCTATTTACCAGATACCAAATAGTATTTGTTATTATTTGTTCCTTTGACATTGCTATTACGATTATGTTGATTTTTCAATTAATACTATATATCACGTTTATTGAAAACTAGGTGTAGAACTAGATTCTAGTGTTTACACTTGAAAATGGTTTAGCCCTCTTAAGTCATAGTTTTAAGATTTCCTTTATTCACTTATTTATTTTGGCCAATTCGACTATGGGAATAAACCATTACTTTAATTTTACGTCTTCTGTCATAGTATATTCAATTCCACTGTGCATTATAGCGTATTTTCAATGTCACTGTGCATTCTGCTTATAGTTACACGTGACAGAGATGGTGCATGGTACCAGAGCGTTACGAACTACGGTCATCCCCTGTTTATATAATGCGTAAAGTGCATGATAACCTGAGTGGTGATTTTCAATTTGTGGTGTTGTTCTTCTGCTAAAGAAAAAAAAAAGTGGGTTATATAGTAACAGACCAGGGGAGTGCTACGATCAGTTGGCATTATCTCCTTAAGTGTAGTAAAGTTCGTCCAGTGCGCAGTTACTTTGTTACTGCCAAGTGTTTGTGCTACCAATTAAAAAAAATATACGAGGGCGTTTTGAAAAGTAATGCCTCCATGGCTGTAACGTTTTTACTTGTTAACCGATTTTCAAAATTCTTTTTGTCTCTTATACACACATTTGTCCTCTATGTAATGCACTATTCACTTTTCGACATAGTTCCCATCCCTTTCCACGCATTGCGCCAACGCCTGACTAGTTGGGTGAACCTGTCGGAGAGAAATTCTGGAGTTGTTATCGACACCAGGATTGAATGGCAGCTTTGGACCCTCTTCTGGAGTATGATAACATCCACTCGCACACGAGTAACCACCCACCAGGGGTGTTGCAGCGCCTACAGTTCAAAGATGAATGACTGAAGTTCAAAGATGAAAGACTTTGCACCTTGCCACTTTCACCACTTCCTAAAGAAGAAAGAGCCCCTTAAGGGACAAGAGTTGGTTCTGACAGCGAGGTAAATGCTGCCATTCAATCCTGGTGTCGACAACAACTCCGGAATTCCTCTCCGACAGGTTCACCCAAATAGTTACGCTTTGGCGCAATGCGTGGAAAGGATTGGGGACTATGTTGAAAAGTGAATAGCATAACATAGAGGACAAATGTGAGTATAAGATACAAAAAGAATTTTGAAAATCGGTTAAAAAATAAAAAAGTTACAGCCATGGAGGCATTACTTTTCAAAACGCCCTCGTATATATATATTTTTTTTTGCTCTGTCTAGTTATTTTTATTAGCCGCAGAAAAGTGAAGCAGTGTTTGTGCTTTTATGTGAGTGATGGTGCTTTCATCAAGTGAGACGGTGCGACATACGATTTCGGCAGTGAAAGGTGCGACTTATATGATTTTTAAGTCGTGGTGTTGCATTAAAGGAGGCGGTGCATCATTTGGTGAAAGTTTGTTTTGATGTGGATGTCGAGTATGGAAGCGATGACAAAGAAAAAAAGAATAGAGCAAGATAAGCTGGAGCAGCAAATAATCAAAGGGCTGCAAAACACCCATTACAGGAAGGACATAGTATATTTTAACCAATGTTTCGGCGCTTGGCTTGACAGGTGCAGTCAGTGCCTGAAAGTGAAAAGATACAGTTATATATCTTCCATCAAGGGGAACCAAGAAGAGTGTCCATCAAGGGGAATCAAGAAGAGTGTCCATCAAGGGATACAAAGCCGCCAAAATCTTGGGAGGTGGTCATTAGTGTTACCCCATCAAAAGAGGCGCAGCCAGCGATAAAGGCGTTCGCCGAAGGAAACTGGATCTGTCCCTTTCAACAAAAAGAGTGTCAGCGGTTGTCAAAGATGGATAACATGGAACTGGACATTGAAAAAGATGCTGCAACAGGAGCGCCTATGTTATTCGTTGAAACGTCACGCTGAGAGATGGATTCTATAGCGGAGCTAATAAAAAGTTATTATAGCAAATATCCAGGGAGTAGAAAGTTACTAAGCGCCGTACTTTCAGGAAGAAGGACTCATATATAAGAAAGCAGGTGCTAAGACAAAATTGATAGTGCCACTTGTCCAGGTAGTTACCGATGCCATCTTTAGAGCAATGCACACCGAACCGTCGAGTGGGCATCCAGGGACAGCGAATATGCTGCGGAAACTCAGTGACTGTTATACCGGGCAAGGTCTACATACGGACGTAAAGAATGCGGTAAGAGAGCGCCACCAATGCCAACAGAATAAGGTCCCCAGGCAAAAACCTTATGGGGATCTTCAGGTACTGGAGGTGCCTCCACACCAATGGGATATCTTATGTCTCGATTATGTGATGCCACTTCCTGTTACAAATCGAGGCTATGATGCCACACTCACAGTGACTGACAAACTTACCAAGAGAGTATGATTGCTGCCGTGCCGTTCTACCATTGTGGCCGAAGAGACAGCCAAACTGCTAGTGGATCAAGTGTTCAAGCTTCACGGGTTTCCATCAGTGATAGTTTAGGACCGAGGTGTTCGTTTTTGGCGCTACATATTCAAAACATTGGGGACCACACATTGGTGAATGTGTAACACAGCCAAGTCTCCAGAAATATGAACCGCCTAGGGCAAGTATAAGGCTCTCTGGCCTAAACACATCAGTTCCTTTTTCCGTTGAACAATGAGCTGCCTTCGGCGCTCGGGGAAGCGAATCTTATGCGCTCAAACAAGATGCTAATTCGCGTGTTCATAATAGCTCGACCTCTATTCGTAACTCTTGATGGGGCATTTTAGCTTTGTTTTCGCTATTTCAGACATTTTAGGACACCAGTTCATGTTTCGGAATTTTTCTTGATTTACATTGGAACACACCGGAGCGGACCTCAAGTGGGAATTACGACTTTTCTTTTTTTTAATTCGTATCAATAGGGTAAAGTCATATCCTTATAACAAATCTTAAACCCGACCTTCATCGGCCCACTGCAGATGGAGAATCAGCACGATGAAAGGCTAGGGTTAACGAGGTGTTAAGTAACCCCCGCCTCGGGCTAGGGAATTATTAAGCTTCCCCACCAACTCACACTTGAAAACTGAAGAAATGGTCTGGATAAGGGAAAACAGACAGGCAGTGCGATTCCCACAAGCCGACACGCACTTGAAGTCAGGGTTCACGCACAAAGGGTCGTCGATGGAATCTAGTTTACAGGGTAAGTAAGGAAAGAATTCTGGGATGCCAAAGGGAGGGCCGAAGCCGTCCGAAGACGGAACAGGCGCGCCATCCAAATTCGAACGCTCGCAGTCACGAAGACTGTGGCGCAACCCCTGGTGCATAAATGACTCAAATGCCCAGGAAATGGGAACCATTCGGGAGAATAGGAAAAGTCCAGGCCAGTCAATGCCAGATGGTGCGTCCACTACCCCCCCCCCCATCTTCCAACTACAGCAGACGTCACGATGCTGTGAGTGTACTTCCTTCCTAGGGTACGCACTGTCGCCACCCGGGAGGGAAAGAGGAAGGACTTACATGCGTTCGGTCCTCCCTCCGCCCTCGCCGAGGCAAGCAGGCAGGGCAAAAGATCTCCCCGGTTCAAATCACGAGTTTCTCACTCTTACTCCTCCAGAGAGAGAGAGAGAAAAGAGAGGAGACCTAAAGACAGGCTTCTCTCGGGCCGGCCACCAACGAAACTGCCAAGAAGCCACAGGCCAGTAACAGCATGCTGCACGGGGCTCTGCTCTAAGATCATGGTCTTTATAGTTTCCTGGCCGAAGCCGAGAAACAAAACCTCTGTCGCCAGCGTGGACAAGAGGTTTTAAAGTAGGGTAACAAACGGCTCGCCCGTCATTCGAACTCCCTCGTGGGGAAAACACGGATCGAGGCCACAAAAAAAAATATATATAAAAGCACAGCGAGCCCGTCCGACATGGTCAGAGCTCTCAGGCTGGCGAACGGGCGGGCGAGAAAGCTCTTTCGCTAGACGGCACTCACCATGGATTTTTTTTGGGTTTGACGCATCCGTTTATTGTGGAGAAATCCCCCAGTCGAAGGCAGAGTCTCAATAGATCGCAGTGTGGTCGCTGCTCTACTAAGTACAACACCCGAACCGGTACTTAGGTCGTCTGCGGACAATTTGGCACCTCCGCTTCGAGCAGGTGTTCAGTCATAATCCCATGGACAGTAGCTTCGCACCACTGGCTGCTCGAGCAAGCGCACCTTCCAAGTGTCCGAACTTGCGGTTCCTCTCGTACTGAGCAGGATTACTATCGCAACGACCAGTTATCAGTAGGGTAAAACTAACCTGTCTCACAACGGTCTAAATCCAGCTCACGTTCCCTGCTAATGGGTGAACAATCCAACGCTTGGCGAATTCTGCTTCGCAATGATAGGAAGAGCCGATATCGAAGGATCAAAAAGCGACGTCGCTATGAACGCTTGGCCCCCACAAGCCAGTTATCCCTGTGGTAACTTTTCTGACACCTCTTGCTTAAAACTCTTAAAATCAAAAAGGATCGATAGGCCATGCTTTTGCGGTCCCTATTCGTGCTGAAAATCGGAATCAAGCCAGCATTTACCCTTTTGCTCTATGCGAGATTTCCATCCACGCTGAGCTCGCCTTAGGAGACCTGTGTTACTCTTTGACAGATGTACCGCCCCAGTTAAACTCCCCGCCTGACAGTGTCTTTGGAGTGGATCACACGGAAGGAACAGCCGACACTTCTGTTGGAGGCAGTGCACCGCCTCGTCTGTGCTTGGCAATTGAAGCCTGAGCTCGAAGCTCGGGTTCCCGCCTCACCAAGTTAGCAAAGAAACAACGAAAGTAGTATTATTTCAACGGCGACAGACGCCCCTGCTCGAGCAGGAACGCCATCTCCCAATTATGCTACACCCTTCATGTCTCTTCACAGAGCCAGACTAGAGTCTAGCTCAACAGGGTCTTTTTTCCCCGCTGATTCTGGATTTAGCTAGATAGTAGATAGGGACATTATTGATATGGAGAAAATCCCCAGCCCACCCAGTCAAAAAGACCATAAGGCAAAGTTTAAAGCAAAACCACAGCTGAGGGCGTCCCCACCCTACCCGTTGGCAGAACCAGCAAGAAAAGCAAAGACTACAAAAAACAAACCAAAACAGGATGCCCAAGGGTAAACAATAAACTAACTGAAATCAAACAACTGCAAGTAACAGAAAATTTAAAGTTACAATACTAGTATAAGAAAGTACCATTAATTTTGTTCAGAAAAGAGCAAAAAGCCCATAACTATGTCCTTGTGCAATAAAGTTTCTCGTAAAAGCTCGCCAAATTTTTTGTTATAATTAATATGGAAATAAACTATACAATAAACGAAATATTAGTGCGAGGCTATGTCGGGCACTTTTTAAAAGTTTAAGAGAACAAAACAATAAAAATCACCAATGTATCATTTTGAGGACGTTATTGAAATATAATCTATTTCAAAAAATGACCGATTAAAAAAACTTTTTTTACTGTTTAAATAATACCTACGTTTGAAAATGTTGCTGTAGAAAAGAAGTGACTTTCTGTTGTTTATTATTCGAATTGACTATGATGAATGATTGAAACATAATTTGCATAAACTTTGAGATCTCTTTTGTTTATTTAAAGGCTCGCACTTCTCTAGCTTTGCAAGGGATCGGTTTCAAAAAAAACACTAACAATGGAATAATCATCTTTTAATATTTATAAACGTAAAAAATTTAAACACTTGATTATCATTATTGAAAAATCATCGTATGGCCATGTATTATGCCATTCTGGCCAACTGTGCGATGGTGAGTTTGAACTTCCGGGAATATAAGAAATCTTCAAATTTCTTCAAGGAGTTCTGCAGATGAGTGATAATGTGAGATGGCTGGTACGCCCATGTCATGATGGCAGTGTCATCAGCATAGAAAATTACACCTTTCGGGTTTTGAGAAATTGAGCACAAAATAATTAAAGAACAGGCCCGAGAACAGAGCCTTATGGAACATCTGCCTTTACCTTATGGACCAGGAAAAATTTTCACAAACTTTAGCTTGACAGAACCATTTAAAATAAAGGGTTTCACCATCGAAATCTAATCAGGAGAAAATCATTCTCTAATCATCTTGTCGACTGGCCCCTCATACCACACTTAGTCGAAAATTTTACTGACATTTTCAAAATAGTCTTTGAATCTGGCGAAGATCGTTTTCTCCCAAATTTTAGATATTGACAAAAATAGGCTGATAGGTCGGTAGCTCGTGGGAATTCCTGGATTAGGCTTCTACGTGGGGATACTTAGCACAATAGATTGCTTCCAAGCGGTCAGGAAGTAAGAAAACTTCTACCAATAGGTTAAGACATTCGTGATGACCTCAATAATGTTCTTCGAGAGATTCTTTAAGGCGCCATTATTCACCTTCTCTTTTCCTGAAGCCTTCCCCTTTTTCAGATTCCTTTTGAGTGTGGCAAACTATTCAGCCTCCAGCCTCTATGTTGATCTTCGTTCAATGTTGCGGAACTTTATCTAAGTTAATAATAGAATCTTCCACAAGTCAGGGCATGAATTGACTCTCGGGTTTATTGTTAATACGGTTAACAAACTACATTTCCAGCAAATCAGCAATTATTTGGGCTTTATCCTGATCAGTTTGCACGTAATTACCTTGAGAGGTGAGAAGTGGAGTAAGCGTACCATTCTTCGTCTTCTTTAAAGCTCTTGCAATGATCCAAATGGTATTGTCGCGAGCAAACAAGCATTTGAGCTTGCCATTCCATCATGCGTCGCGAAGCTCTTATACTTCTTCTTAGACTCTTTGCACTAGCTTATTGTAGGTTTTTAGCTAAGGTACACGATAGCGCAGCCATAGCCTACCTGTCCTGCTTCTTTCTGCAACCAGGCGTTGGATTCCTGGAGTGAGCAAAAGAAGCAGGACTGTGGGTAAGAAGAAAGGTCAACAATCGTGATGATGTAGTATGGATTGAAGAAACCGTTTATTAACGAGATGTCCAGCATGTCACCTTTAGGGGAATGATCACTGTAGTAGATGTCCTCCACAGGTCCAGCTGCGATGATGTCATCTTTACCTTCTACATACCTGTAGAGTATCATACCGTTGTAGTTTGATTAATGGGTGTTTGGCATTAGGGTCACCAGCCAGCAAAACTATAATGCCACCAATGAAGACTTCATCGAAAAATGAAAAATCCCATTAGTCCAATCATTGCTCCACCACCGGACATGCACCCAAGAAACATGAAGACGTGATGTCCATTCTCCATTTTTGTAATGACCCTTTCAAGACTGCAATTCTGGAATCCAAAGAGATTTTCAAAGCAAAGAACTCATCTTCTAGATCTCCTCCTAAACTGTCAAACCGATTTCGACATTTTTTCTATTCTTAATTTCGTCTCAGAATTTCTTTAATACAATATTTTTTGTATTTGTTTCTTGACAGTTATGTATCATTTGTTCTTTAAGGTGTAGGCACACAAAGTGCGACGAATGCGATGGTCTGGATGTTTTATTTGCGCAAATATTTTCTGGACATCCAAAACTTTCGTCGTGGACGGGTATGCGCAGTAGACTAGCAGTGGTGATGAGTTATTGCCTGCAGCTTAAAGCTACGGCCACACCGAGCGCAATGCGATGGATACTACGTTTCACTCCAATTTGTATACAACCCTGTTTATTTCATTGCTTATAGTATAATTAATATTTATACTGTAATTATTGTAATTAATTATAAATATTATGAAATAATTAAAATTATGCCAAATGTTTTGAAAGAAAGTAGGGTCTGGTAATAGCAATACGTTAGCATTTTATTTTAATTCGATGACAAATATTAAGGTTTCTCATTTGGATCCATGTAGTGGACTCTTATTCTTTTCGTTTACACTGTGATATGGAACTAACTCGTCAACTGTAATTTTGGTACACAGAGACCCAAAGGGTTTGTGGATCAAGGGGGCGTAGACTAACAAAAAGAAAGAAAAAGGTAAGAAACACAGATTAGTTCAAATGCTACAGTCTTTAAACAGGCACTGCACAAAATATTCAGGCAATATTTAACGATAAAAAGACTAGTACCTGTGAACCTATCCGCGAAGCGCGCCACCCCAGTTGATATGACACTGTCACTTTGAGTCCTCTGCCCGCTCAAAGGATAAAATGGGACGGGCTGTTGCTCGGCGAATAGGGCCTCACCACTGGGTCAGTCGAAAATTCGCTTGTTTGTTTAGCTGATACCCCCTCTGCACTGCTCTCCAACGAGCTAGATTCCCTGCTCGCAATTGAAGTCAATGCAGAATATTGTTCTTGCCCATGACGACTAGTCACTTAGTTTGGCACGGAGACTCCATGTCCTCCATGTCCCTTATTAGAACGTTTAAACGCAATAAGATTCACAACAGTGCGGTATTAAACTGCTTAACTGGGTGACAAGTGTAAGCAAGGCTGGGTGTATTTGCCTATTGCGAGCTGCACGGGCGCCACCATCGTGAAGTTTCTCAAACTATTTGTGGCCATGAAACTGGGAGTTGAATGAAAAGAAAATGGATGTTCTTATTAAATACGGTTTTCAATGTGTTATTTTAATTTCACAAAACCCGAAATATTTCTTTCATTTAATTGCTTTGTCCATATCATTTTTGCTGATGAAACCTGTTTTCAGATGGAAACGAATAATTTTTTGTTCATTCTGGGCGTTTATAATATGAATTTGAACATTCTACTATGCAGCATATCATACCTGGCCTATTTGAGTCAATTCAGCAAATTTATACACAAAATAAAATCATTCAAATTGAGATAAATTTGCGAAATCCCATAGAAGAGAAGCACAACGTGGCCACAGATAGTTTACTCACATTCCCACTAGCGGTGCTTCGATCGAACTTGCAAGAGGCGAATAGTATCAGAGTTCATTGTATGGAATTTTCGCTTACCTCGATTGGTTGCTTTCTCAGGACTCGACGGGTTTACACCTGTGTTTTGTAATAACGAGGGCAGATTCTTCTGCTCGTTCGCTGACGGAACTCGCCAGTCCTTGCAAATGGAAGGTCCTTCTCTTCATTACCCCTGTCCCTGGGTCCATACTGCTTCAGTTAGCCCAGTATTCCGTCGGCGATCCTGCCTTGCTTTCCCATCTCTCCGGTTTTTTCCTCTCCACTAGCTCTGTCCACTTCCTAAGCTTTCTCTTTCTCTACTCGCTTATCCTCTTTCGTCACTTCCGCATCATATTTTATCTCCGAAATTAATCATTTTCTTAATACCTTTGTTTTCTGCCAATCCAGAGGCTTCTCTCTGAATCTACCTCTGGTCTAGCTAATTTGCGAGGGATTCCAAGGCGAGAATCGCTGCTCGCCGATGGACTTCTCTTTCGTTCCTCTCTCATGCCACCAAATCCATCCGACTTTTCATCCAGAGGGATCTGATGACATGATATTGTGACCTTTTAACATTATTTGTCAATCTCGGATACAATCTATTATTCGAAATCTCTTATTAGGGTCTAAGCTTTGGTTTTTGGGATTTTTTCAGATTTCGAAAAGCTACAATATTGTTCGCATTTTTTTTCGTGCTGTGTACTTTGATTTTTATAAGACTGCAAAGAAGAAACAATGAGAAAATAAAGAAGATGCGTTTATCGTTGTCAATTATGCAAAAATGCAATTATTGCAGAAACTTGATTTTGGTATATATGTGCGGGTCTTACTGAAGAATGCGGTGTCATAATTAGTTCAACAGCAAATGACAAGGGCAAGTCAAAAGTTATCTAAATTACTCGATCTACAATTTATTAAGTACCGAAAGGTGCTTTATGCTTTGGCCTTGTCCGACCGTCCGTCCGTCCGTCCGTCTGTCCGTAACTCGATTTTCTCGGAAAGTATGAAAGATTTTAAAAATCTGTTTTCACCAATCGATAGATATGGGAAATGGCACGAAGATGGTCGAAATCTGTACAGTGGCACGCGCTCTAATTGTACTATTGTGATACCCCCCCAAACTTTTTCCATGTTAAGATATAGTAAGTAACATATCAAACCACTCGTAACGACGAGCCATGAACGAATATAACGTTATTAAATAGTGTTTAGCCAATTGATAAATTTAGTTTGAAATCTGTACAATTGCATTGGAGAAAACGCGTAATAAGCATATAGGTTCGGCTCAGCGCGTGCTCTAAACGTTAATGAAATGGTGTGCGCGCAGGATGCACGAGATTGACGATTATTGAAAGGGCAGAACGGATTCTAAATCAAAAGAATTTTATTTTTCGTAGGGAGCTTATTATTTATTTATTACGATAACTTGAAAACGAATTAACTTTTTCACATTCTGTTTTCACCAATCCATTAATATGGGACGGAGCACGAATAAGTACGAACCTGAGATAGCCGGAATTGGTACGTGCTCTAATGGCTCGTGCTATAATGGTTACATTACGATACACCCTTAAAAATTTCCTCTAACCAGATATGGCATGTATTATATAAAATAAATCGTCACGACGTCTCATGAACGAATATATGAGAGTAACTAGTGATAGCACAAATTGGTGTAACAGCACGTGTACGTGTAAGGATGTATCATTAATGAATATAACGCGTAAATAATGATAGTAGTAATTGGTTTACTAGCACGTGCCTAATTGTACTATATGGTACCGATGGAACTTTCAATGCTAAAATACGGCATGTAATATATCAAACAACTCGTAACAACATATCATGACTGAATATAACCAGTAAATAATGATAGTGGGAATTGGTTTAGTAGCACGTGCCCTAATGTTAACATACGATACCATATTACCATTGAAACTTTCAATGCTAAAATATGGCATGTAATATATCAAATAACTCGTAACAACGTGCCATGAGTGAATATAACGAGTAAATAATGATAGTGGAAAATGGTTAAGTAGCACGTGCCCTAGTGGTAACGTGAGGTACCATATGGTACCAGTCGAACTTTTAATGCTAAAATATGGTATGTAGTATATAAAACAACTCGTAACAACATGCCATGACTGAATGTAACGCGTAAATAATGATAGTGGGAGTTGGTTTAGTAGCACGTGCCCTTATATTACCATATGGTATCGTTGGAACTTTTAATGCTAAGATATGGCATGTAATATATCAAACAACTCGTAACAACGTGCCATGAGTGAATATCACAAGTAAATTATGATAATGGGAAATGGTTAAGTAGCACGTGCCCTAATGGTAACATATGATACCATATGTTACCGTTGGAGCTTTCTATGCTAAAATATGGCATGTAATATATCCAACAACTCGTAACGACTTTTCTTGAGTTAATATAACAACTAAATAATGATAGTGGGAAATGGTTAAGTAGCACGTGCTCTAATGGTACCAATTGATACCATATAGTACCGTTGGAACTTTCAATGCTAACGCTGGAATTTTCAATGCAAAGATATGGCAATTAATATATCAAACAACTCGTAACAAAGTGTCATGAGTGAATATAACGAGTAATTAATGGTAGTCGGAATTGTTTAGTAGTACATGTTTGAATGGTGGTATATATATTGCCTTTGGCTTAATGGTATATAAAAATAAATACTGTGAGATATAATGCTAGATAGTAGCAGTTAATCGCTTGCTTCAATAGTAGATGATTACGTAGAAACACTTTAGTAATTGAATATGAAAAGATGATAGATGGTCACACATAACGCTTCAGCAATTAAGGCTTACTTCGTTTAACATTATGTGGGAATGTCTTACAAATTATAGAACTTTTATTTATTCAGATATATAAAGAATAAGTTCACTCTTCGTTTAATCCTTCAGTCCTTCAAGTTAATTCTTTTAAATTCTATCTATACATTTGTTTACTTAAATAGTAATTTACAATTTTCATGTTTATATTTTTTTCTAAAGTGTGTTAAAATGTTGGTTAATCTATATATATCTATGTATGATGCTATAATACGAAAATGTGCTCCCTTTATCTGCTTTGGCGGTAAAGTCATTTTTGTTAATTTATTTCGTTAATGACTTTATTGCTTTATTTATGTCATTATCTTTTCCTCTTTCTTTGTTTTTGTTTTGTATTTATGATTATATTTAATATTTTTTTAAATAGGGTTTCCCGTCAATAAATAAATAAATAAATAAATAAAATATTATATGTCGACTCTTCGAGCATTGTTTAAGCTAGCTTGGAACATTCGCCCGTTACGAAGGGATTGTTGTAGCACGCGCACACATCCTTAGCTTGCGCGCGTTCGTTAGCTCGCGTCTGCTTCATTAGCTTGCGGTCGTTCGATTCCAAACAATGAAAAATGACTTAGGAATACTTTCAAAAGTTATAAAAAGAAATTTAGTCATAATTATAAGCTGGTTGAAATTGATTCACAATTTATTCACAAGTACAAGGAAGAAAAGTGCGGAACAGAATAATATAAACGTCGCATCTATTTGCAAACAATAGAAGCGAGTTGTGCGTTTTGTCGACGAATTCATAATGTAAGAAACGAATGAACGGATAGGAAAACGGATAGGAAAAGGAAAGGATAGGTAAATTACATGGCTATCATTTCATAATGAGGATTCACGAAAGAATACAATTTAATATTTCACTTATTGTTGGCGCTAATTTGATGCACGGGGGTGGGGTAATGTAAATCGTATTTCTGCCAATATTAAGCCCGAAATTGTCCCTACCGTAGAGGAGGCAACAATGTATGATTTTTCCTTGAGCATGCTGTCTCTCTAGGCGGTATTGATTGCACACGCCTCCGTTACGACCAGTTTCGTCATTTCAAATTTACACAAACTACAAATTAGAAGTTTTTCGGGTGGAATATATAAACAACGCAGTTCTTCAATGGCTTATATAGCAGTATTCATTTAGACTTTCGGTACTTGATTATATCATTCATTAATGGTTTATTTACATCACTTTTCTTCAAAGAAACTCCCTTGACAACGCACTTGCTCCAGCAGTCCACAAGCTTACGTATTCCTTCCAGGAAGAAATTTTTTTTTTGGTTGGTCATGAAGCCATTTTTGCATGGCTTTCTATACGAGACTAACCAAAAAAAATCTTCTGTGGAAAATCCAGAGCTGGAAGCATCCTTGATGAAGGCTCAAATAGATGAAGGCTAGAGGGAGCATTATCTGGTCTGTAGGGAGACTGTTCCAGTACCTCAAAATTCAACTTGTCGATGGTTTGAAGTGTGGCAAGCCGTATGCATGCAGGTAGGCGGTGTTATGTGAGTCGCTATTTGAGGTGTAACCAGTGAAATCGGATCACTGCTGGTTGTTCCTTTTTGGTTGTTCGGGATATCACGCTGTCGCTCGAGGTGGGGTTGATCCATAGAAGCTTGTTAGCTTCTCTGCTGCGGCTCCGATGAGTTATTGATCCGCTTGCTCCTCGCATATCCGGGAGGGGGTATCTTTCTTGGCAATCGTTGTTCACCATGAAAAACAAGAGGGGATGAGTGACGAATATCCACTCACACTCTCCCAAAAGTTCATTACAGAAATATTCATCACATGGGATTTCCTTTAGCCTTAGGTAAACCCTTATTGCTTAACCTTTCACCATTTACGGTCACCACCTCTTAAATCTACTTTCTTAATTACTAACTTAGATCCTAAATTCAGTTTTATGACATATAGTTGGAGTCCACTCTTGACCACACTATATAGTTCATATCGTCATATATACAGTGGTGGCCAAAAATTTAGCACCTATATTGGCTTATGTTGTTTGTTACCAAAAATTCTTAACCAGTTACAAAAAAAAATTACACCAATAAAAGAATTAAGTGTGAAATGAATGTTGAATTCAAAATTGAAACAATGAGATAATTTTTTAATCCTTTAGAAGATTTTCCTATGGACAAAAATTTAGCACCATATACAGAATAAATAAATAATACATCATAGAATCAGTATTTGGTGGGGTAACCAATGTTTTTAATAACGGCTATCCATCGTCTGTGCATGGATTACACTAGACGTTGACACCGATATTCTGGAATGTTGTTCCATGCTTCTTTGTTGGTGTCGAGTAGTGTAAGAATACTATTGGATTTTTTTCTTTAACAGCCTTTTTGACATCAATCCATAGCATTTCTATGGGGTTCAAATCTGCTGACTGACCAGGCCATTCCATAACTTTGATATGATTTATGTGTAACCATTTCTTGACAAATCTGCTGTTATGTTTTGGTTCATTATCTTGCTGGAATGACCAAGTAAGGGGCAGATTATCATCGGCATAAGGAAGCATAATGTTTTCATGGATGGATTTGTAAACAAAACGATCCATGAAGCGATATATATGATGGATTGGGCCTACACCATGCCAGGTAAAACAACACCACATCATCACATTTCCCCCTCCATGTTTCACGGTTGGCTGTAAACACTGTGGCTTGTATGTTTCATGTTTATTACGTCTGATGTCCTTTCTGCCATCACATGCAAAGAGCTGTACCTTTGTCTCATCCGACCACAGCAGGTTTTTCCACTGTTGTGTTGTCCAGTTGAGATGGGCACGAGTAAAAGTTAACCTAGGTTTCCTGTACAGTACTTTAATGACACAAGCGGTTTCTTTCGTGCCACTCGCCCAACTAAACAAAACTGCCTTAATCGTCGACGAATAATACGAGAACTAATACTAACGTGATGATGAGCAGACAATTCACCTTGAAACATTGTTGAAGTTAAGGATCTGTCTTTTTTGGAATGACGATGAATGATACGGTTGATGTGCAGGATTAGTTTTTTTGGTCTTCCTGGTCTTGAACGATCTCTGACAAAACCAGTGTTGTTGTACCACTGAATTGTACGTATACAACATGATTCGCTGCAGTTAACAATTTTGGCAATGGCATCAAATGTTAGTCCTTCATTGCGTAACTGTCTAATTTGTTCATGGAAATTTAGCGATATGTTTTGTCCTTTTTCCTTGACTGCTGGTTAAAATATGTAGAAATGAAATTAAATTTGTTGCTTATACAATGTGTATATTAAAATACAACAAACTTACAATGCGGAACCCACGTTTAAGTTGCAAACACATTAGGGTGCTAAACTTATGTCCAGCCAATTACTTAAATATTCTGAAACATGCTCTCCTTTTCATAGTGTATCCTCCAAAAAAAATTTTAATACTTTGTTTCAGACAGTTTCATTTTTTTGTAACAGGGGTAGAATGAACTTTGAGCCTTGATTTTTCAAATATTGGCAAAATTTTTAGAGCCATTTGGTTGGTGCTAAATTATTGGCCACGACCGTATAGTTCTTTTTTGTTTTATCACAAAATTATCGTTATTAGATTTGTGAGCACATCTTTATATAGTTTTAACTCTTGTTAATATAATTTTGTTTTTTCATAGCACCACAGACTAATTAGTCTCAAGCACGTTCATATAAACATATATTTTACATATCGTCCTTTTTCGATAGTTAACTTTCACAAAATATTTTAATAAGTGACTTACTCTTATAATATTAGCATATCGTCCTTTTTCGATAATTAATAAACACAGATTGTTTTAATAAGTCACACACATTTATACGTGAATACACATTTTTCTTTTCGTTCATAACTGTTTCCAGGAAAACTTTCCAGTTACTTTTATCAATAGAGATTACCGTGCAAGGGGGTTTAACCTCCTTTCACTCTTGTCTGTGAAGGAAAAACTAGTGGAGGGGATGTCTCATGAGAGGTCCGTTCTCCCTCTTTAGGAAATAGAATCTCTTCTTGTAGCTGAATTTCAGTCTCCTCGCTATTATTGACAGTTAAAATTTTATGCACTCTCATTTGGATCATTTACGACACAAATTATTATAATAAGTGGGTGTACGTCTTCTAATACTAATAAGAATCAATATTATAACTAGTATGACATCCAAAATTGATATCTCGAAAAAAGAAAATTGGATTGGTTCTCAGTTCGTCGTAACTCTTCCTTTCATGACTGCGTTTTCCGCCTTATTTCATGCATTCATACACTGTCTTGTTCGAGCACTGAATTGTTGTTACAATCAGGTAAATAGTCACTTAATGATTTATTTAATTGTCTTAATGTCTCAGATACTACCATCACTATAGTATGATTAAATAATTCTAAAACATCGGGTCCATGAGAGAATTCGACTGTGAATATGGCAATTGTACTGTCGTTATCCCCTGAATAAAAGGGGGTAATACGAAATTATCACTAATTGCGATACATGCACTCGGAACATTTAATATTCCGGTTCCATTAATTTTTATTGTGCGATATTCTGATCTCTTCTTAAGCTTATGCTTTGGGCTTGTGATCGTGATTTGCATTATTTTCGTTGTGCTATAAATCCACTGTCCGACCACACTGGATTTTACAAAGACGGATGGGTGAGAACGCACAAACTGCATTTCACATAAATCAAAAATTAATTTCTCTATGCCTCTTCACTTTGCCTGTACTTTCATTATCGCTGATTCACGAGTACATACTTGAAACGTGGCTCATGTCTTGCATGTTTAAGCTCATTTTCTCTCATAGAAAAGTGTTTCTGTCGATCCGTAGCTACTGCTAAGAATGATGAGTCAGTCCTAAAATACGCATGTGGTAATTCTATAGGTAAACTTATAATTTTAAGTAATTCAAATATACAGGGTGGTCATAAATTATTAAGCACATTTTGACAGTGAATATTTTATTAACCAAGAAATGTACACACTTCTTGTGAACATCATTGAAAAGCACAACTCAAACAGTTTTTTTCCGTAATATTCCGAAGTTACAGCACTTCCACGTGTGCTCTTGCAGTGACTCGCAGAATATCCATTCGATATTCGATTTCACGCCATGTATTCCGCAGCATTTCAGGTGTCACTGTTGCAATGACGGCCACAATCCTTTCCTTCAATTCATCAAGATTACGCACTTTGCTGGAGTACACGCGGTCCTTTACATATCCCCACAAGAAAAAATCGAGTGGTGTGATGTCAGGAGATCGCGGAGGCCATGAAATCGGCCCCCCGCGGCCAATCCAACGACCAGGAAATTGTTCATCCAGGTATCGCCGCACAATCGTTCCCCAGTGTGGCGGTGCACCATCCTGTTGAAAAATAACATCTGGTTGTCGTTGTTCAAGCTGCGGTATAGCATAACATTGCAGCATGTCAAGGTATGTGATGCTATTCACCGACTGCTCTGTGAAGAAGAATGGTCCAATCACTTCATTGACAGTCAACGCGCACCACACATTGACCTTTGGACTGTCTCTAACATGTTCACGGACTTCATGAGGGTTCTCTGATCCCCAAATGCGACAGTTGTGTCTGTTCACACGCCTGGAAACATGAAATGTTGACTCATCTGAGAAAGCCACTTTATCCAAGAACGTGTTGTCCACATCAGTTTTGTGCAGAATGAGCTCCGCGAATGCAAACTGTTGCGGTTTATCGTCGGGCTTTAGTTCCTGAACAATCTGAACTTTGTAGGCATACAATTTCAAACGCTTATGCATCACTTTCATCACCGTAGATCGTGGGACTCGCAATTCCAAGCTGGCGCGCCGAGTTGACTTCGTAGGGCTCCGTTGGAACGCATCTCGCATCTTCTCAATGATTTCCTCACTGACGGAAGGACTACCAGCACCTTTCTTGTGGGCTACGCTTCCAGTGTCCTTGAACTGCTGATACCACCGCTTTATGGAATCCTTTCCAGGAGCAGGTTGTCCATATTCTAAGCGGAATTGCCGTTGAACGGCTATCACGGATTTCTGCTCATGAAACCAAAGAACGCACATTGCTTTCTGCTGCACGGTCGCCATTTTCGCGTTTTGTGTTCCTACGCCAAACAGTGCTGCCGCCTGGTGGTGATAGTGACACCTGACAAACTGTTTGAGTTGTACTTTTGAATGAAGTTCACAAGAAGTGTGTACATTTCTTGGTTAATAAAATATTCACTGTCAAAATGTGCTTAATAATTTATGACCACCCTGTATATCAAAGGTATTTCTACAAATAATCATATTTGTTTAGGTAAGGCAATAGCTGTTACACAAGACCATACATAATAATAAAAAATAGTAGATAACATATACGAGGTCTGTTCAAAAAATACGTAGACTGACGTCATAGAACAAAATATACTTTATTCAGAAGTTGCACATCTGGGTCCCCTTCAAAGTACTCTCCTCCCCGATGCACACACTTATCCCAACGGTGTTTCCACTTTTGGAAACAGTCCTGGAACGCTTCTTTTGTGATGTCCTTCAGCGCCTTCGTCGCATTTGCCTTTATGTCGGGAATCGTCTCAAATCTCCTTCCTTTCAAAGGTCTTTTGAGTTTGAGAAACAAGATGTCACAAGGAGCGAGGTCAGGTGGGTAGGGTGGGTGAGGAAGAACAGTGATCGAGTGTTTGGCCAAAAACTTTCGAGTTCTGAGGGCTGAATGGGCCAAAAACTTCGCAGCAACGCGGTGCATCTTCAATTTTTCGGTCAAAATCTCGTGACATGATCCGAGTTTTTCCGAGTTTAACACAAAATTTCACAGCAACTCTTTGCTCGTTCAAGTCACTCATTCTAAAAATCCGCCAAACGAAAAAAACACACTTCACAAGCAACCGCGTAGCTAATCAACCAATACTGATATTTGCAATCAAAAAACTGCCTTGTAATCAGCGGATCTGTCAGAAGATAGCGACACCAAGCGATTTTGATTGGGACCAACAGGGCCGGCGCAATTCAAACAGTCTACGTATTTTTTGAACAGACCTCGTATTATCTGTATCCAACTTCACCAACGTGGTCAACTTTATAATGAATGTCTATCTAAATATTTAATACACCAATTATCTAACTAATATCTATTCATCAAATAGTAATAAACCATGAATAACAAATATTTTAAGTTTCAAAGATATTATAAATGTAGATAGGGGTTGTTCTTAAATCTGTCACCTAACGCTGTTGCATCGTACTCCTTTGTGGAGGCGATGCCGTCTCCTCCGACACTCTTTGTTTTCTATCACTCCATACCTGGTTGTCATTCAAAACCTACTCACATCTGTTGTCTTAACTCATGCTGTAACTTGATCTACCTGAGTTGCATCGCAGCTTGTCGTCGACTCGAATTTCAACTCTTTCGTAACACCTTCACTTTTTAGAATTGGACAACAAAACTTTTATAATACGATAAAGTGGTCATCTTAACTATTATATTCATATTACACTTTGTTTTTTACAAGATAATGCTCATAACCTGGGTTATAAATTTTTATAATGCTTTTAGACTCAATTAGGAATATCTCAACTTTGACGAAGGTTTAGGTTCGTTAGAAGCACAAGCCCCTTTAAACATCGCCTGCGAAAGAGATAAAATATCTAGTCGATGTTATCACCTCACTATATTCGATCACATACCTCTATTAATTTTTTAAAAAGTCATTTTACGCTAGTCTCTACCTATAAGATTGATATTATTCTCTTTAATAAGTTTTTAATATAAACACTTATTATTCTAATGTTTTAAAACTTAACGGCATAAATTTCTCTTTTCTTTTGTCCGTGGTGGACGGGTAGTGTCACGCCTGCTGTCCCTCCTAATTCCATGACAAATTCGGTTTTTGCACCAAGAAAAATCGCCTTCTTCAAGCCGCGCTTCTCCATGCAAGAGAGTGGGGTTGTGCAATTACCTCAATGACAATGACACCCATGTTTATTTTATTCCAGGTTTCTATAAATTCTTAGTATCTTAAGCCATTTTTCTTGATTACAACAAGATTTCCAAAATCATGAAACCTGATACTTAATTTCTTCATACCAAACTTTTTAATTTAAAAATAAAAGTTGAAACACACTCTACACATTGTTTTACATTCCTATCACTGACAATACTGTAATAATAAGTACGTTTTTGATTCACACTAATTTAATTTGATTTATCTAATCCTAAACTTCAAACAATGGTCAACAACATCTGATCGCTCGTAATCTATAAATTTTAAGCGATTTTAAACGTTTTATATATTCTTTCAGCCAACACACGTATATTAGCTATAATTTTTTGATCAAGAGTAAAGTGCGTCATCCAATCAGAGTTTGAAAACTTAAACTAAATTTTTAAACCTTATTTAAATTACGAAATAAAATATAACATAATTGATTATCTAGTTACTGTAAGAGTAAAACATCTTTTACCGACAGAACTAAGAAATCCTAATTAACTTACCTTAATAATAAATTCTTTTTATCAATTGATTTAGAGAATCAGGATTTTTTTGAATAATAAACACATTATTCGTTGATAAAACTTCTTAGCAAATGTAATATTTTTGAATTTGAAAATAGCCAAAATTTAGAGAGAAATCTTGTATAAATAACGCAAAATTTTTTTTAATTATCTCTGTTTTTTTAACGATATTTTACATAACTGAAAATATTAGGAGTTTAATCTCTTGCTAACTTAGCCTTTTGTTTAAGCAATGACATGGCCTTATCTAAGTTCCTTGTATTAAGAAAGGGAACAATCTTTAATGATGCCATCAAGTAGCCATCTCCATAGCAATGGTTTTAATTTTTGTAAAATAACTTATGAATAAAATATAATTTCCCAAAAATTTGTAAAACATAAATAAAAGGAATCATCTTAATATAATTCAATCATTAAATGATTCCAATGTGCCCTGGAATTTTATAATATCTTCGTAATTTTAGATGTTGCTAAATTTCTCTATTCCTGATACACAAGCTTTCTGAAATGTCGAATATTATTGATTAATAATAAATTTGGGGTGTACAATTTATTTGCAATTAATTATGAAGCTTTCAAGAATTCAACAAATGCAGTTTGAAGTTTTATCGATAATAGAAAATTTTCATATCATTTTTTTATTATATTTTATCTTTTAATTTTAAATTTGAAGGGACATACTAGTAATGACGTGTATTTGAAGAAAAATTAAAAAAAATTAGCAATTTATCTGTAATAGAATTTCAGTTATATGTATTTAAATTTTGTAATGTGTTATATAGAACAGACAGAGCTATTCTTGGTTTAATTCAGCCAGGTTCGCTGGGAAAAGCTTAATAACCGCGCCCGCAAGTTTTGTTTTTCTTCTAGTTTAAATTCCTCTAACCATTCCTCAATATCAGCCTTTAGCCCGCTAAAATCCGTCTGAATATTCCTGACGAGTTCCGAAATTGTATTCTCTGTAACTCTGCCCATAACTTTTACATTATCGGTCTCACTAGCGCTACCATCATTAGTCGTCTCTATGCCACCGTCGGATTCTTCTCGTTTAATTTTTCTTTCCCTGTACTTTTGTCTTCGCCGGAGCGTACGGCTCCCATTTTACTTTCTCCATTTTTCAAATTCATCTCTTTTAAGAGGGGATGTCTGCTTAATGTTCGATTAAACTCGGGACAAATGCCATTTTCCTCACAACTAGTACAGTGCAAGCCTTCTTCACCTTGATTGCGAGAATAAAAATCTCAATAGGAGGTATCGTGATATGCAGTTTCCTTACAGTGCTCAAACTCTAGACATACACAATACAAAATTTTTCTCCTTCCGGGGGGCAGTGTGTCTCTTCGTACTAAATCCAAATACAGTTTTATTTTTCTATTTTTGCAATGTGGAGGAAATGGATGAAAGTTAACGTTTCATCCATGGATATATGACTAAGTTTTTCTTTTTTCTAGTACCCAAATTATATCTGTGCATTACACATTGAAAACAGCATGAACAAAATTTACTTTTTTCTTTGTTCCTGTATAAAGTCTCTCTTTTCGGTCCGCGAATGTCGCGACCCCCCTCTCTCCTTTTTTTTTGTACTTTGTGTATATTTTATCCCCATTGGCCTTCTCCTTTTATTCCTTATTGGTCACCTTTTTTTTATTTCTTTCTTTCCACGCTCATTGCTTATTCTGTACCGAAATTTTCTGTATATAAAGGCCTGCGAGCCTCTTGTTTTTTTTTGTATAATATGGAAGACCGCTTGGGTTGGTTAGGCTTCTTAACTACCTCAGTGTATTTCATTTGGAGTTTATTCTGGTTAGATGAGCTTTGTGAAAGCGCTGCTTTCGTCCCATCCTAACGAATGTACACTTCACTGTTCGATTGTCGATTGTCTTGTTGTGTATCCTGAAGAAGCCGGGAATAAATGACGAAACTAGTCGATAATTCTGTTGTCCACCTTTTATTCTGTATAGCCACCACTCACTTCGTTAGTAAGAACAGTATTATGATCCCTACTCTCTCCGATGTATTTAATTAAAGCTAAAATTAAAATAAACACATGATTAAAATAAACCAACACATCTTACCATATTCAAGGTGGGCAATCGTCCGTCAAGTGAAGCTTTCCAATCGAATTGTCGTTCAAATTGGGTACCGACTGAGTAGCATGTACGACAATTGACAATCGAACAAAGAAGTGTACATTTGTTCAGGTGGAAAGTAAGCTGTGCTTACATGATTCTCATCCTTCCAGAATAAATTCCACATGAAATACACTGAAATAGGCAAGAAGCCTGACTAACTCAAAGAGGTCTTCAACATTATGAAAAAAAAACAAAAAATAAGATTGACAATTGTTAGAAGAGTGGGAGAGGGGAGGGGAGGGTGGTATAACATCTTCCAATATTCCAGGATAGAAATTTTGCAGAGATTTCCAGGTTTATACACTACACTGACTAACCAATGAAATATGAACTCGGCTTAATTAGCCCATTGGCCCAGTTGCAACTTTCGCATGGGCTGTATTGACCAATCAGAGAAAGACATTCGAACTATGTTCATCGTAATGAAGTGATAATTTAACCAAGGGAACGTAAAATTTGTCCGTTAATACGAGGTGTACGTTAAAGTGAGGTACATTATTCTGAAACTTTTTAGCTTTAAAATATCTACATTTCGGCTGGGGATTTTAAATTTGCACGTTATTCTGAAATGTACGTTATTGTGAGATACTGTGTAATGGGATTTTACTGTATACCTGTTAATAAAGGTTTTAGTGGTTCGTAAGGGAAGGGTTCATATAAAAGAAAGCTACTTGTTACTCTGAAAAGTTTAATAATAAAAAAGTGAGGGTTTTTTCCTCATTACACAAATTAGAATTTCGATAAAAGAGCGTCCCCTTTTAAGAGCAGTTAATCATGCTGGGCTGGGGCAATCTTTTGTCGAAATTCTAATTTACTTTGTGTTTTTGGACATCTGACTTTTAACTTTCTGTTCTTATACATTTTCCCTAATTAATTGTTTTACTTTCTTAGGCTCAGTTTGAATTTTCATGTTAATTTAAAAATATTTAATTTGTGGAGGACCTGTGTGAATCTTGTTCACAAAGGCAAAATTTGAACATTTAGTTATTATTTTCCATCATTTTTAGTTAAATCCTAATGGAATAAAATGATTACAATGCAATAACAAAGTTTGTGTTACATGGTGTAATTAGACATATGTCAAATATAATAGCAGAACAGCATGTGCTATTCCTCCATTTTGAAATTCTGCCCACAA
This sequence comes from Rhysida immarginata, assembly GCA_023313115.1. Taxonomy (NCBI): domain Eukaryota; kingdom Metazoa; phylum Arthropoda; class Chilopoda; order Scolopendromorpha; family Scolopendridae; genus Rhysida; species Rhysida immarginata. The sequence continues at coordinate 385,826 of JAHWFO010098772.1, read as the reverse complement.
TCACGTCATTAACTGCACACAGTTAGACATGGAAGCCACATATGGCGATGCCTCCTATTAAGGGGTGGTCACTTAAGCTATTTTATTTTATGGGTATAAATTTTGTCTGTGACTGTATCCCTTACAAATACTACAAGGTTGGTTACGATATTTATTAAAAATACACGCTGTTGATACATGAATAATAATAATTATTATTCTGGAGATACGTCTCCAAGCATAGGTAATGATTTTTCAATTGAAAAATGAAAAGAAAAATTCTGCGACCCGGATTCGAACCAGGAACCTCGACTATCATGGCCGATGC
>JAHWFO010098772.1:371947-385119 GCA_023313115.1 Rhysida immarginata | reverse complement strand
GAAATTTTATCAAGATCGGAATAAAACTGTAGATTTGTATAAAAAACATACAGACAAACAGACCCACAGACCCACAAACATCCTTCTTTATATATATAGATAAAACAATTAATAGTTCTTGTATTGTGATGCTAATAATAAGGAGTAAAGTTAGTTTAATTTTGTTACAAGAACCAGTTAGGAAATAATCAAGCAATATTCTCGTGTAAAAATTTCTAGTGAACGTCAAATTTTCAATCCTGTGGTATTTTTTCGTAATGAATTCATATCGGAAATAACGTTCGAGGTATAATACCAAAGTATAAGTATCTAGAATCAGAAATGGAAGGTTTTTTTACGTTATGACATATGGCAATTACGCTAAATTCAGCAGTATTATTTCAAGCAGACTAAAAGTATTCACAGGAATTCCATTTACCCATGAATAGATTATACAGGTGAGAACTATCTCATGTTGACAGATAAAGCACAAGTAGGCACTCGAATAAGCGAAAGAACATTTTTGGCCGAATGTTCTCGCTATGCACAAAGTGTACATGAACAAGAATCTCGTTACACAATCTACATTTGCCAACGGCATTGAAAAATTCTTTCGTGAATTTTTTTCGTAAAGGTACGAAAATTGCCTAAGATTTTTCGTTTTCATACCGTTCCCGTATCATAACGATAAAATGTCCTAACATAACCTAATAATACATTATTTAAAATTTTCAATAGCAAAATAAACAAACTCAGGCTGCAAAGACTTAAAATAAATTTTTACTACGTGAATCTTTGTTTGATTACTTGAATCTGCCATCAAATTTAGTCTAAAACATATCTGAAAAGAAGCATTACATACTTCCAGACTTGATCCCTCATAGCCCTTTGTAATGTAATGGGGAAGGCCGTGGCTTGGTGGGCTTTCACTGAAATTGTGTTTCAGTGAACTTAAGCAACATCAGGCATGGCTAGTCCATGGATGAGCGACTCAGCAGTGAATCAGGATCATCACCCTCCCAGCTGCTGTGACGATCAAACAGCAGTCGTTAATCCAGGTCCATCCGCAGACCCAACTCGTCGGCCTCAGGCCATACAGGCTCTGGATGGACGTATTGGATTACAATGAATATTCTAAAAAAATCCCCTCCCGCTTCAAGCATTAGGTAATTTATGGCTGACCCTAACCACAGATGAAGATAAACAGATGGGTAATTTATGGATGTCTCTACCACGTGACTGAACGCTACTACTTCATTTTTCAGTACTACTTTCGTGGCGCTAGTGAGGACCTAATTTCAAAAAAAAAAAAAAATAAAAGTCATGTACTAAAACTTATATAATGTTAAAACACAAACATTTGTATTCAAAAACAAAAAATATTTTATATAAAGGAAAACTTGCCTTGTTGAGTTGTCACGTGATCACTCATGTGAGGCACTCATGTTTATATTAGCTTGCTGTTGAACGTAGTAATCAGAGACCGTCAATAAGAAATCGTGGTAATGCAATAATAATTTTTTTCATCTGTGATAATCCACCTTGCAATGTAGAACTGGTTTTCAAAGTTTTTAATTAACTTGTATTAAATTATTTCAATGAAAAGTACTTTAAGCAACATATTCGAGGCCAAAGAGAACGACACGCCTCGAAGCGGAAAAGTCACCTGACCATCTGAGTCCAAACAACAATCTAATCTTCGTTGCCTCCATCTAGGATGTTAGCAATCAGAGTTTTCCCGAGACCTCGTGCAAAGCCTGTGCACTGAAAATTCACACATTGTTACATCATCATAAAAAAAAATTGTCCAAATATCATCATAAAAAAACATGACAGCCGAGGTTCCTGGTTCAAACCCTAGTCGCAGAATTTTTCCTTCCATTTTTCGATAGAAAAATATTTTATTGTTAATCTTATTCCTACCAATAATAAACCCTAATTATGACTTCCTATGAGCACGGATTTGTTGAATTACAACACTGTGGGGTAAAATTTGGAATTTTAGATACAATTTTGCATGTGACTCACCCTCGTATCTAATGTCATATATTATTTGCCTCTCCAACAATCCATTTGCGGAAAATGAGGTAATTATGACGAAACTGCCAGTACCACGGCAAAGCCAGGATGTTTTTGACGAAAATTTCATTGGTTGACTATTGTCACGATTATCTAAGAAAAGTTTCCTTTCCAGCTATAGGGAATTTCCCCTCTGTTTCTTATTCCTATGTGACCCTAACCATGTTGAAGGTGACTGAAATCTACCTCTTTAATTGTACGATGTTTACTGGTAATGCCATCTACGTGTGAAACATTCGAATTGGTGAAATCATTTTTTTATTAATTTCAGGCAAAGATGAAGAGTGTGATCTATGCACTGAGAAAATTAAAAACGTTTTCGAAGAATTTGAAGAACGTTTGAAGTACGTATATATCTTCCTGCATTTCTTCTATTGTATTTTTGAAAAGAAAAAAACAGTATTCATATTTAGGTTAACAAATTTAAGGCTGTTAAAAGCCACACAATATTATTGCATACCTTCTTTCTATCTATCTATCTATCTATCTATCTATCTATCTATCTATCTATATAAAGAAGGATGTTTGTGGGTTTGTGGGCTTGTTTGTTTGTGGGTATGTTTTTTATACAAATCTACAGTTTTATTCCGATCTTAATGAAATTTTGCATACTTGACCTTCAAAGCATGAGGAAGGTCACTGTCTACCTCTGATTTCGGAAAAATAATAATTATCGATAAAAAAATCGATATTCATGTTTGTGTCAAGGCATATTAATGAGAAATAAAATATCTCATCACCAACAATGGAAGGCAAAGTTTGTGCAACAATAGGTATCAACAATGGTAATAACACGCAATTGACAAACACTATGTACGGACCGACAATATACACTATATGATCACAAATATCCGGACACATGCACGTTTGCGCTCTAGCCACGATTTCATGGAAATCAATAGGGCGTTGCACATCCCTTTGCCCGAATCACAGCTTCCACCCTTCGGGGAAGACTTTCCACCAAATGTTGGTAGGTACTTTCCGGAAAGTTCCTCCATTCCTCCCGAAGAGCGAGAATCAGTTCAGGTACAGAAGTTGGCCGATGTGATCTGGCCCGCAAGCGTCTTTCCAATTCATCCCACAGACTCTCTATAGGATTGAGGTCGGGACTTTGTGCCGGCCAACCCATTTCTTCGACCCCCGAGTCCGCAAACCACTGCTGTACACGCCTCGCTTTGTGGCACGGAGCATTGTCGTGTTGGTAGAGAAATGGCCCGTTTCCGAAAAATTGCCACAACGTTGGAAGTGCACAGTTGTCCAAAACATTCAGATAACGGTCGGAGTTCATGATTCCTTGCACAGGAACGAGCTGGCCCAGTCCGTACCGTGAAAATGAGCCCCACACCATGATTCCTCCTCGTCCGAACTTGACTGTGGGCTCTGTGCACTCAGGTAAGAAGCGTTCTCTAGGTATGCGCCAAACCCAAACTCGTCCATTGGATTGCCAGAGTGTGTAGCGAGATTCATCTGTCCACATTACGCGTTTCCATTGGTCCACTGTCCAGTTTCTGTGGGCTTTGCACCACTCCAGACGTCGCTTGGCGTCGACCCTGCTGATGTGGGGCTTGTGGGCAGCAGCACGGCCATGGAATCCCATCGTGTGCAGTTCCCGACGAATTGTCATGGTACTGGCATCATTTGCAGAGACGTTTCGAAACTCTGTGGCAATTTTTTCCGCCGAGGACTTCCGGTTGCTGCGGGTGACACGACGAAGCACTCGACGGTCTCTGTCCGTTAGTTTCTTGGGTCTACCGGTTCGTTGTTGAACTGTTGTAGATCCCCGGGTCTTCCATTTCATAATGGCATCGCCTACTGTTGACTTGGGTATCTGAAGAAGGCTGGAAATGTCACGCACGGACTTGCCGCATAGGTGACATCCAACGTTGGAACTCACTGAGCTCTGCCGAATGACCCATTCTTGCCAATGTCCAAGCAGAGTTGTGTCTGAAGGTGTGGGAAACTATTTATATGATGTGCAAGTCATTATCATGTGACATTGGGCCAATCGATGATCGTTGAGGGGTGTCCGGATATTTTTGATCATATAGTGTATATCTCATGACCACCAACGAAAGGCAAAATTTTTAACAATGCATAGAATTCCTGTTATTCAGGCTTTTCTTAGAAAAGACAGTTCTTAGTACTTAGCAATTTAAAAATGATTAGTAACTGGAGATAATGGAAAGTTAGCAGACTATTGAGAAAGAATGCAAAGACGACAGAGGAAGCACTCCTTTAGCTCCGTGCTGTATGCAGGTCAATAGAAGAATCGGCGATCGCTATACACAAAAAGAGATGAATGGCCAAGTTTTGATTCAAGACATCGAGAGAAGAAAGGGAATTGCAACAACATCAAGTGTACATCTAAAGTAAGATTACGTGAGTAAGAAATTATTTAGACTAGCAGTGGCATCCTTGGAGAGGTCCATCCATTGTGAGCCTATAAAAAAAGTTTTTTCAAACTTTTATTAAGAATTTTAACTGTATTAATTCTAAGCGTTTTCATGAGTGCTATTTTTAAGATACATGTATTTCAAAATTTTTTCCAAAAAAAAAAGTCCGAAACACGCCAGGGTTATCACCCAGCTTATTTGGTAGCACAGCTCGTCCAAACATTGCCTAAAAATATATTTTGACTATATTCTGTGGGAAAGTGTATATTTTGGAAACTGAAATGCTGACAATGCATTGACTGAACGTTCGTTTCGAAGAATTTTTGATAATGGGCATACAGTGAAGATACAGTGACAGAACATTAATAAGGCAGCATCTATTGATTACGCATAGGAGTCACGCGTGTCTCCCTTGAGCTCCCTATCAAACGTCCAGATGACTGGCATAAATATATGCCTTTGTAAAGGAAAGAGAAAGAACGAGTATTGTTCAGAGAAAATCTGCAACTAAAACAGAAAAAGCTATACGGGCGTTTGAAACATCTGGAGGTTCTAATAGAGCAACAGGGCATAAGAGCTTCTACGTCAAGGGCAAGAAAAACTTGATTCTAAAGTATCTGGTGATGCTCCGTTGTGGTAAGGCAAGTCAAGAAGAGTTTAGATGCTCTGGTATATCATCTGGACTATCTGTTTTTCGTATTTTTCGTAGAATGGATAGTCACTTTGCTCTGTGTTGTATTGATTTAGTTATTACTTAACCAATTATGAGTTATAATGTGTTTTTTGAGATCTATCTCTTTACCTGCATGTGTAATTAACCCGGGCAGCGCCGGGTACCTCTGCTAGTATATATATATAAAGAAGGACGTTTGTTTGTGTGTTTGTTTGTGGGTTTGTAGGTGGGTTTGTGGGTTTGTTTCTTATTCAAATTCACAGTTTTATTTCAAACTTGATGAAATTTTGCATACTTGACCTTCAAAGCATTAGGAAGGTCACTGTCTACCTCAGATTTCGGAAAAATAATAACTATCGATAATAAATCGATATTCATAATGATGGCTGTGTATATTAATGAGAAATATCTCATGACCAACAATGCAAGGCAAATTTTCTGTAACAATAGTAACCAACACTGGTATCAACATGCAATTCATCAACATTATGCAGGGGTCAACAATATATATCTGAATACCAACAATGCAGGGCAAAGTTTGTGCTCTATAAATAAGATTCAATTTGTCAGAATGCATAGAATTCCTGTTTATCAGGCTTTTCTTAGAATTGAGAGTTCTTAGTACTTAAGAATATCTTGAAAATCTTTAAAAATGATCAGTAACTGGAGATAATGGAGAGTGAGCAGACTATTGAGAAAGAGTAGAAAGACGAGAGAGGAAGTAGTCCGTGAGCTCCGTGCTGTATTGAGCAAATGGTGAGCATTCAATAGAAGAATCGGCGACCACACAAAGTGATAATTAGTCAAGTTTTGTTTCCAGACAGAAGAGGCTATACAGGAATTGGAAACATCTCGAGAACAGAGTGGTAATTGCAACAACATCAAGTGTACATCTAAAGGAAGATTATGTAACTAAGAACTAATTTAGGCTAGTTGTGGCTTACTTGGAGAGATCCATCCATTGTGAGCATTTAAAATTTTTTTTCGAATTTTCATTAAGAATTTTTACTGTATTAATTCTAAGCGTTAATATGTGTTTATTTTTAAATTATTGCAAAATTTGGTCAAAAAAACAGAGTCCGAGCCACGCCGGGGTTATCAAGTAGCTTATTTGGTAGCACAGCAGAACCAAACATTTCATGAAATACATTTTGATTATATTTTTCGTGAACGTGAATATTTTGAAAGCTGAGATGCTTATAATCACTTGACCGTTCACGTTCAAGAATTATTAATAATGAATATAGAATGATGATGCAGTGACAGGAATAAACAAGGCAGCGTCTATTTAGGAGGCAAAGATGTCCACTTGTCTCCTTTGAGCTCCCTATTAAACGTTTGGGACTGGCAAAAATTTATGTGTTTGGTAAGGAAAGAGAAGGGACGAGCATAGGTCAGAAAATCTCTGCAGCTAAAACAGAAAAGGCTATACGGACATTGGAACCATCTGGACAACGGGAGTTTTGAATAGAGCAAGAGGGTATACGAGCTGTTATGTCAAGGGCATAAAAAAATGGCTCTAAAGTATCCAGTGATGTTCCCTGGTAGGGAAGATGGATAGCATTTTTAACTGAGGCAAGTCAAAAAGAAGTTAACACAGTCCCGGTACGTCACCTAAAATTCCCGTTTTTCGGATTTTTTTAGAATGGATGTTACATTGATTGAGTTATTATTTAACCAACTTCTTAAAATTGTTCTCTTTACTTACATGTGTGATTATCCCGGGTAAGTCAGGGTTCTCTGCTAGTCTATCTATACATACAGGGTGTTTCATAATTGGTTTCCCGTCTTTAGGTCCAAATAACGACTCAAGGGGAACAGATTGGGGAAAAATTAATATTGATTATTTGGTTTTAATGTCCCCTAATTCAGAATAAAAACATTTCGCGTCCCTGGGGGTGAAGGGGTAAATTTTGAAAATTTTAATTTTGTAGGGGTAGGGGATAGGCCCCATCTGTTATTTAGAAAGTTGTAAAGCATCATGTAAAATGTGTGTTTAGCAAAAAAACCCGGTGAAAAAATCTCATGCCCTGTCCCCTTTATCGAGTGGGTAAACTGAAAGTATGGCTAGCTGATGTGGACAAAAACCATACTTATTAGAAAACAGTAGGGCCTACATTTGGAAAAGTAATGAGAATGAATGAGTCGTTACCCTGAAAAGCTAATAAACTCGATCGGGCTTTTCCCGCCAGGAAAAACATTATGAAATCTGAAAACTGTTCATGGGAAATGGGAAATGAAAACAATGAAACGGAAAACATTGTTACATCATCATAAATAGTGCAAATTCAGGGCATATTATTGGAAGAAATCCGAATAACAATGCACTATCTATGTGATGCAACAATATATTCAGTTTCATTCCGGAGACCTTATCTCTCGGTGGTCACGGTCTAACCCCTACCCCTACAAAATGAAAATTTTCAAAATTTACCTCCTTACCCCCAGGGACGTGAAATGTTTTTGTTCTGAATTAGGGACATTAAAACCAAATAATCAATATTCATTTCCCCCAATCTGTTCCCCTTGAGTCGTTATTTGGACCTAAAGACGGGACACCAATTATGAACCACCCTGTATAAAGAATGATTCTTTTTTGTGGGTTGGCTGGTTTATCACTTTAGATAAGTTTCAATTTGTAACAATGCATAGAATACAGTTATTCAGGCTTTTCTCAGATTTGAGAGTTCTTTGTACTTAACAATTTCTTGAAATCTTTAAAAATGATAATAAACTGGAGATAATGCAGGGTTAACAGACTATTGGGAAAGAGTGGACAAATGACAGAGGAATCACTCCTTTAGCTCCGTGCAGTATTGAGCAAATGGTAAGTTGTCATTAGAAGACTCGGCGACCGTTGGACAACTCAAAGTGGTGACTGGCCAAGTATTCCTTCAAGATATCCAGAGAAGAGTGGGAATGGCAACAAAATAAAGTGAACGTCTAAAGAATGATCATGTGACTAAGAAATTATTTAGACTAGCGATGGCATACTTGGAGAGGTCCATCCATTGTGAGCTTTTAAAAAAATTTTTTCGAATTTTTATTAAGAACTAGAAGAAGTACCCGGCGTTGCCCGGGATAATTACACTTGGATGTAAACAGAACAATCTCAAAAAATTAAATTAAATTTTGCAATATCTTAAAAATAAACACATGAAAATGCTTAGAATTAATACAGTAAAAATTCTTAATGAAAATTCGAAAAAAATCTTTTTAAAGGCTCACAATGGTTGGACCTCTCAATTTCTTACTCACGTAATCTTATCTCTAATGTATACTTAGTGTTGTTGCAATTTCCACTCTTCTCTCGATGTGTTGAAGCAAAACTTGGCCATTCATCACTTTGTGCAGTCTAGCGCTCGCCGATTCTTCTATTTACTTGCTTCCCATTTGCTCAATACATCACGGAGCTAAAGGAGTGCTTCCTCTGTCGTCTTTCCACTCTTTCTCAATAGTCTGCTAACTCTCCATTATCTCCATTTACTGATCATTTTTAAAGATTTTCAAGAAATTGTTAAGTACTAAGAACTCTCTTTTCTAAGAAAAACCTGAATAACAGGAATTCTATGCATTGTTACAAATTGAAACTTATCCATATTGCATTGTTATAATTCTTGGAAAGGACTGCTTTATCATTGCATCATCATTTTGAGCTCATTGTTATTGGTGAATTGCGTGTTGAAACCATTGTTGATACCTATTGTTGCACAAACTTTTATTTGCATTGTTGGTCATGAGATATATATTGTTGGTCCGTGCAGAGTGTTTGTGAATTGCGTGTTGATACCATTGTTGCAAAAACTTTGTCTTGCATTGTTGGTCATGCGATATTTCTCATTAATATGCCCTGCCATAACCATGAATATCGATTTTTTATCAATAATTATTATTTTTTCGAAATCTGAAGTAGACAGTGACCTTCCTCATGCTTTGAAGGTCATGTATGCGAAATTTCATCAAGATCGGAATAAAACTGTAGATTTGTATAAAAAACATACAAACAAACAGACCCACAAACATCCTTCTTTATATATATAGATAGATTTTGATTATATTAATTCTAAGCGTTTTCATGCCTTTATTTTTCAGATATTAAAAAATATAATCAAAAAAACAAAGAGTCAGAGCCATGTTGGGTTTATCACCTAGCTTATTTGGTAGCACAGCAGATACAAACATTTCATAAAAATACATTTGCACTACATTCCATGTGAATGTATCGGCCTCGGTGGCTCAGGGGTTGCGTGATCGCCTCTGATACCCGAGGACGCGGGTTCCACCCCGGCCGAGGACGACGAGGATTTTTTCAACGGGAAGTAAAGCCGTTGATCCCGTGTAGTCGTTTGCCGACTGCACGTTAAAAAACCCTTGCGAGGCAAAATTTGCGGCTCCTATAACGCCGTCCTGAAATGACCATAGCAGTTTAAAAGGACGTTAATACCAAACAAAACAAACCAAACCAAACCAAACCATGTGAATGTTAATATTTTGGAAACTAAGGTTCTGATAATGCGATGATTGAACTGTGGTTTCCTTGAATAATGAGCATAAAATTATGATGCAGTAACAGGACATAAATATGGGCCAGTGCAATATCTGCTTTCTCAAGTAAGTGATCTCAAGTGAGTCTTCAGCAACAATGGACTTGTATTGTTGAGATGAGAACACTTGTTAAGAACAATGTGACCGTATTGTTGCCGAACACTCGGTTGAGAAGTTTAAGCTGAGAAAGTAGAACTCGCCCTAAGACAGCATTTATTGAGGAGGTAAAGGAGTCAGATATGTCTCCCTTGAACAACGTGTCATGACTGAATATAACCAGTAAATAATGAGGTGGGAATTGGTTTAGTAGCACGTGCCCTAATGATAGCACATGGCACACTATGTTAATGTTTTTACTTTTAATGCGTAGATATGGCATGTCTTATATCAAACAGCTCGTAACAACGTGTCATGACTGAATATAACGAGTAAATAATGATACTGGAATAGGTTTAGTAGAACGTGCCCTAATGATACCATATGGCACCCTGTGTTACTGTTATAACTTTCAATTCTAAGATATGGCATGTAATGTATCAAACAATTCGTAAACAACATGTCATGAGTGACTATATCGAGTTATTAATGATACTAGATATTTTGTTTAGTAGTACGTGTTGGAATCGTATGATTAATGGTTTCATTACAGTATCATTGGGCTTTTCTATGCAAATATATTGTATGTAATCTAGAAGTGATCTGCTGGATGCTTTTGAAAAGGAAGTAGTGCGATACCTAGCGATGTTCTGCACTTTAAAATAAACACAAGCTTCTTCTTTTGTTCTGTCGAAATTGCTTTCCTTTAAGTAGTACATAGCTCCTGAAATTTGGTTAAACTCTGCCTATAACGTAAATAAAAGCACATGAAAAAAACTAAACACTACCACGTGCTCCATTAATAGGTTTCTGCGAAATACCTGTCCACTAAACTCGACCGTTCTCACAGCCTACTGAAAGATTCGTATTTACTAGACCTCAGAAATGAACTTGTCAACAAATTTGGGAAGACGTGCAAGTGGATAAATGATCGAGGAGGATTAACGTCTCCTTAACCCAGTTTACATTTCTTGTTGGCTGGATTGCTTTTTCCGGTAAGACGCACATTCATACTAGCGAGTGTTGAACGAACTGTATGATTTACTAACGTCATTCATTCACTTTTGTTTTCGTTATAGGCGGACTTTTAACCAAACTTCACGAGCTGTTTACTCATTTAAGAAATGCAATTTCGACAAAACGTATGAGGAAACTTGTGCTTATTTTAAGGAGCAGACTTCGCTAGATATCTCACGACATCCTTTTCAAAAGCACTCTGAATAAATAAAGATCTAATGAGTAAACGAAATTAAATAAATGGTTTTATACTATATAATATTAATTTATGGCTTGTTCCTGATTCGTCTAAGTAATAACACCCATAATAATATATATATATCATTCACCTATACATTACTTAGAATCGATTACAGTCGCCATAAAAGTTTTCACTTCGGTCGTGTGGTCTTAAGTACACTAATTTTTTTTTAGTATTCGATTTAGCTTTTGGCAACAGATGCTAAATTAACAGTCATCAAACCACGGGACATCTTCCCACGTATGCAGCGAAGCACTGCGTTAATAAGGAGGACAGCTGATGCTGGTCCTGCAAAAGAAACAATAGTAACGGGGTCTGAGAAAAGGCCAAATAAATATTGCATTAATAACAGCGCTGCGTGAGAGGACGTGGCGCTGTTAATCTTATTAGGAGATAAAGAATAGCGAGAATATGCACATGAGTCAGCTTACCTCCGAGTTGAGTAGAAGGTGCCCAAATCTTCGCAAATAAATGCACACAAGCCCCACGGGGCTATTAACGTCCAAAATTCCGCCTCCTGGCTTGAAGAGTCGCCTTCACATGGAGTAGTCCATCTGCAAGAAGGTCTCGAAAGTCCGGCAATCACCACCAGGGCCCTTAGTCTGGACTTTTACTCACCTCACCTCACTTCACCTCGAACTCATCGCGGTTGTTTAACACGTTTAAATTTTCTCGACTCACAAATCGGTAGTCTGGAACAGGTTAACTCGATCAGTGAGTCACAATTCGTAGCCATCGGCCGTACACGTTGCTAATTGAATTATGGGATATGCAAAAAGGGATCTTAGGTGGAGGTTAAAATGCTATAACCAATCAAATCGCAAGATTATTTCGTCATTACTTGTTGAACGTAGAGTTAGCACGTGCTTATCAGATTCAGGTTGTTTGGTTCGTCAATTAGCTGATTCGCTAATTCTTTTGTAATCCTAAATAATCTGCGAAAATGGTCGTCATGCAGATCAAAGGCATTCATTCGTGGCCTAAGAATTCTTTCCCTTCTTAGCGCACGTCTTTCATCCCTTTCTAATGTTTCGATAGCTAACAGCATAACATATCCGTCCTCCATGATGGAAATCACCAACACGTATAAAACTCAGACATCTCACTGGCTGTCGACCACATGTGTAGCAAACGCATCAGGCGAGATAAAGTGAGTAGTGCGTTCAGATGCGTTGAATGTCGAGACTACCATTTTCCTCTCGCCAAACGTGTTTGCACCACGTGACACCGTCAACACGTCTCACGATGGAACTCACAAAAGTCCAGACTAAGGACCCAGGTGGTTGCCGAAGAGTTGACGCGGAGGTACACACAGCTGCCAGTGGACACGACGCCGGAACGCTGTTGCCAACTTAGAAGGCCTTGACACCTCTTTCGTCGAGAGCTGGTTTTCAACACACTCACTGAAGTTGAATTCCTGGCGAGCTCGGACTTCCCCGACGTTAGTTGAAACGAAGGGCACTCGCGCCGGCCGCTCGAGCTTCGCAAATCTAGAAGTTGAATTAGAAGAAACATAAACGCAGTTAATGGCGCGCGTTGGCTGCGACGTAATGCTTGTCGTTCCCGTGTTCACAGTCCTCGTAGTTATACCGTTCTCCGCATTGCAAGAGTCGGCAGAGCACGTAGGTTCCCAGAAGAATGGGGCGTTGAATTCGTAACAGAACTCGCCTGTGATAACATCTATCGAACCGGTTTCTTGCATCGTACTCTGCGTCCAACCCCTTCGGCTGACTCGTGCACTCTCCTAGATCTCCTCCTGACTTGCAGTTCACGCAAAGGATGAACCCCGTGTTATAGCAGTCGAGCGTTTATCGATTACTGTTGTCATTGTTTTCAAGCTCGAAATGTGAAGTATCGGACGTGAAAATGCGTTAGTAATGAACACTGAACATTACAGCGAAATGTTAAAAATTAGGGAAAATAAAAGACCCTATATAATTTCAAAAACCTATATTTATAATTGGAATAAACATTTCTGGGTGTTATTTCTTTACTCAGTGGTGTTGGCCATCGCTACGGCGCATTGAAAACGGAAACGAAATGTGTCTCTCAGGAAAAAGTTTCTCCAAGAAACATGAAATCTACGCTGCCTGATGGCGTATTTTTTTAAAATTTCTTTTTAATTTCTTTTTTAATGTAGATTTTTGAA
>JAHWFO010098772.1:354095-366947 GCA_023313115.1 Rhysida immarginata | reverse complement strand
TCGATTATTTCAACACAGGGTTCATCCGTTGCGTGAACTGCAAGTCTCCTCCTGTACTGCGCCTTCCTCTCAAAATTCGCGCTATCGCGCAGATTGACGCTGCTCTCGTTAACAGACTTTTTCCCCTGCCATCTATTGCCAGTCTTGCGCGGTATACCCTGATAAGATTTATTAATATTATTAATAATATTATTACTGGCGATAGATGACGCCTGTGACTGCGCTCTGGAAGCAGACGCTCTATTTTTCCGACGACTGCGAGCGCGCTCGGTCTTGCCCGCAATACTTTGTGACACAGAATAGTGTACAAACATGGGGGGTGATAGAGGGATCAAGTCTCAGCAACATTTCTCTCTTTCATTTTTTTCTCTAGGTATTGTTTTTGAGATAAAAAATGTAGGACGTCGCGTGGAAGTAATATGCCACTCAACCCGTACTTCTGTACCACGTCAAAATCATGGTCAATCATGAAATAAAAAGAACAAAAACACATTGCCTAGAGTACAACAATGTGACTTGTTTTTTATGAAACATGCAAATGTTTTACAGTAAGTGTTCTAGATTAATAAATGAAAGGTCTTAAGAGGATTTTTTTTCTGTTTATATTGTTTATTTTTTTTTTTCACGCCAAACCTCAGATGTTGAAATTATTGATGAAAACAGGAAAGAAAATTCCATAGCCTGGGTACGAACCAGGAACGATTATACACAGTAAGAAAGATAGTCCCAGCCTACGAACTGAGTACTGCTCCAACCAGCCCTAAGGATATATAGATAGCGTTAATACTTCCATGTCAATTGGTTGGCGCGTCTGCATGGTGAGCACAAGATTCCTGGTTCGAACCCAGGCTGTGGAATTTTTTTTCCTATTTTCATCAATAATAAGTGTTCTAATTCATTCCTTCTGGCATGAATGCATGCTTCAAAACGTCGCCGCATGTACTGACATAAAAAGTTCAAAAGTTCCTGGTTCTTCGCGAATCTGGTCCGCAGCTATGGTGATTCCGGCTACCATCTCTTCATCGGATCCCACTTGTGTCTCGTATACCAATATCTTTAAGTGTCGGCACAGATTCCAAACAACTGTTTCCTGCAGGTAGGATTTCAACATTTTTTATTTCAAAAATAATGCCCCAGAGAAAAAAATGTAAGAGATAAATGTTGCTTAGATTTTATCCCTCTATCACCCTCACCTAGAAGCCGAGAGAAATATACCTGCCAAATTTCAAGTTTGTAGGCTTCATAGTTCTGGAGATTTCGTAATGAATGAATGAATGAGTGAGTGTATACATTATTCGCTTTTTCTTTTATTTAATAGTATTTTCCCCCTGAAAAAATCCTCGTCGTCCTCGGCCGGGATCGAAGCCACATCTACGGGCATCAGAGCAACACCACCTAGACAGAAGGCCTGATAACGGAAACGTCATACACAGTTAAAGCGAGGCCTACGAGATAACAAGGCCTGGAAGCGAAAAGGTCACCTGACTAATTGGGTGCTAGCAACAATCCAACCTTCATTGTTTCCAATAAAAGGAAAAATAGTGATTGTTTACTTCCAAGATGGAGACAATGAAGGTTGGATTGTTGCTAGCACCCAGTTGGTCAGGTGACTTTTTCGCTTCCAGGCCTTGTTATCTCGTAGGCCTCGCTGTTACATCAAAGTTAGTCGACCATTGTTAATCCTATTTCTACCAATAATAAGCCCTAAATTTGGTCGACTAATGATGTAACAATGTATGACGTTTCCGTTATCAGGCCTTCTGTCTAGGACGTGTTGATCAGAGGAGATCACGCAACCACTAAGCCATCGAAGCTAATAAAGAAAATTAAAGCCGTCTGCTAGACAGAGAGTAATGCCCACGCAAATGGCCAGAGAGCGCCACTGGAAAAAAAATCACGCTTTAAACAATGGAGTTTCCCATCCTGTATTTCTTCATCCATGACCATAGCCAAAGTAATTTTTATGGCCTATTGTTGCAGAAACTTTACTCTGCATTGTAGGACATGACATACATTGTTGGTCCGCGCATATCGTAGGCTCAGTTCAGGCAGACAGATCAAGCAAAATATTATTTTTACCCTTTCCCCTTTGGGCCAACCTGATACTCGGCACATGTAAACCTTACCCTGAACCTAACGAACATCTGGTGCAAGTAGGAGGTCAAAAGGATAAGTGGTTCAAAAGTTTTAAGAACATTTACAGACGCACCCTGAGCCTGAATTTTTATATATAAAGATTATCAAACTTTTCAATGAATGAATTAAATTATAATATTGCTCATAGTTTCAGTGTTTTAAGTCTATGCTTGATTCTAAGATTATGAATTATACTGATGATTAATTTTGATGATTAAAAGGAGGTTTAGAGTGAGCAACGGGTTTACCTTGGTTTCAATGATGAAATTCCAGCGTAGCCAGTGGCTATTGCTGGCTGTTTTCTGCGTTCCTCACGCTAACACTCATATTAGGAGGGATAAATATTATAATAACAATTCGAAGGTTTTATTCTGCATCATTCCTACTTTCAGACTTAGCTAGATAAGAGGGCTAGTTATAACTGAAGGGACGTCCGAACACCCTGATGTCAGATTCGCGTCTCTCTGAGACCCATGTCAAGTGTCTTCCATGTCAATCAGTCTTTATTGGATCGGGATGGGGGTAGGTATCCACCCAAATGTTCGCACTGGTTCATCAGGGAACATCACTGGACTCCAAAGTCTGAGAGTTAAGGAGGGAAAGGGTTTTCCCCCACTTTCCTGGGAATGACAGCTATCTCTCATGCAAACCTACACCTCATCCGGTGACGCACTATTGGATGCAACACCTGTGCAATCTTCACTGATTGTTTCACAGTATATTCTATTAAAACTTACAATAGTCTATAATACTTTCATTATTAACTCTCATTCTTAATCAATTGTATGATGGCTTCTGTAATTATAAAAATGGAAGGAAGTAAAACAAACGGGTTCAGGATGAGTAATGCGCAACGAAATTTTTTGTTGTAGACATTAGCATTTATAAAAATGGTCGGGGTGGGTCGCCACATCTGTATCCCCAAAACTCAAAAGGTTCTTAATAGCTAAAAGAATTGACTATGATTTTCTGATAAATAATTAGAGCACAATTGGTTGCACCCTCCAAAATATCTGCTCAGAGGTTGTGTGGAGGAATTTTATTCGAGGTAATCGAGCATCTAGGGCCAATGCAAAATTAAAAAAAAATTAGAGCTTTATAGCTTGTAAATGGAAATAACAAGATTAATCACATAAAGAGTTGTCGATAACAAATTTAACGAACAAAGAAAATCCTAGTCCTTAGTTTAAAGGAAAATCAAGATTAAATGTTTTGCAAAGGTAATTCTTATGAAATTAATGTCTTCTTTCGAATTGACTGAAATTACGGTCCCGAACTTAAAGTGTTTTCCTTGATATGGGCAGGGGTTCAGTTCTTTTCTTTTATCTGAAGAGTGAAAAGAAACAACAGTCGGAATAGAAACAGCAGCAGGTAAATAAAGGGTAAGTTTTCTGATGACTATCTCTATTCGTTTTCCTTCTCTTCATAAATTACTCTTCAGAAAAGGGCAGTTAGTTTCCTTCAGTCAGATTGGTATTTGTTTTCTTAGATCTCCTTATAAGTTTTTAATTATTTTTCTTCTTTCCTTACAGGTAGCTCTGAATATTTTATGGGCAAAACACACCAATGCTCAGTTAGACTTCACAACAGAGCTTTGCAAAGGGGTGGGAAAAGTCAATTGGTAGCAATGAAATTTGAGTACTAAGTCACTCTGAACGTTGGGGTTCTCACGAAATTAATGATCTTTCAATAATAAAATTTCGATGGTTTTTGTTTTTGGGGAAGAGGGTGATATCTCGGTGTCAATCATTCACGTTCTCAATTTCGCAGGCAGTTTCTAACTTCACCGTCGGTGACATCGTTAGCATTCCGATGACCCTTCCTTATCTCTCCTACCTCATACTATTTATTTTTCATCGCCTAGATGAACCTTAGAGAAAAACTCTTCAACAATCCAAACCTTCAGACAATAATAATTCATCAGCAATTAATTATTTTCATTATTGTGGTAAGTGATCCTGAAAAAAATTCAACATGTTTCAATGACAACCAAAGCGTTCATTAGGAATAAGTTAAAATACAATAAATGAGAAAGATCGTAATTGATGTTTTCGGAAAATTTCGTCACAATATATAAAAGCATTATCATACAAGTCATTGTTATGTGCATTATATAAGTTTTATTATCATCCATAATTCATTTCTACCAACTACACTTAATTCTTTTTTTTTTGAATTAAGAGTTATTGACCACAATAAAAATATTTTGTGCACATTGTTATTAGAAGATTGATTCAATTGTTTAAATATGATGACCAAATTGATAAATCCACTAATCATGCAATAGACTTTGGTACAAAACAAACGAAGTAGGTATTTTTAAAAATTATAGTAATAATATGAATAATTAATCCACTAATTTCTTAGTAGTAAATGTAAAAAAAAACTGCGAAGAGTTAGAGAAATGTATTTTAAAATTTCAAATTATTGCAGACCAAGGTATCCAACCGTGACCACCGAGAGAGAAGGCCTCCGCAATGAAACTGAATACATTGTTGCACACATAGATAGTGCATTGTTATTCGTATTTCTACCAATAATAAGCCCTGAATTTGCACTATCTATGATGATGTAACAATGTATCCAGTTTCATTGCGGAGGCCTTCTCTCTCGGTGGTCGCCGGCTCGGTGGCCGAGAGCGTTGAGGCGCAGGTCTTGTCGCTCTCGTAACCAGCGAGTTGCGGGTTCGAATCCCGCCAAGGGCATGGATGTGTGTGTTTGTCTATTTTCACCATCATCCTTTCATCCCATACGGCTAGTCTCCTGGAAGCGGGAGATGCGAGCTGGAAATCCATCCATCCATCTCTCGGTGGTCACGATCCAACATCATACCAAAGATTACTTGCTTTACATTAGATATTAGCAATAGGGATGTAACATTTTCTATAGTCTGTCTCCGTTATCTTGAGCCCAAGTTCGAATTGCGCAGGTCGCTCTGTGCACTGTATTTTTGCAAAAGTAATTCCGCGTGGTCATATAGTTTCCAGATTTCTGAATTTGTCACTAGGCTTTGCTGACACATCTTTACGTTTTACATTGTTTGACGTGGAGACTGCTCAGGGTGAGTCATCTTGCTCCCTCACCGGAAAGAGCAGTAAAAAAAAGATACTATAGGCGTTGCGTCGTCATGGTAACATGTGACGGGATACATGCGCAGAGGCACCTGCGCAATTCGAATTTCGAGACAGACTATAGGTAAAAGCTCTAGATTAAACATTGATTAATTTTAACATTTAGGACACTTTCATAATTATTCTTTTCAGAGAAATGCTGAAAAGAGATTTACCAGCCATTCCAGATTGTCATCATTGTTTTGTTGAGAGTACAACAGTACCTGAACTCAACGGCGAGGCTTGTTCTGTTGAAGAGGGAGATCTTACAGAAGTAACAATCCCTGTACGAATTGAAGACATTAAATTCAACTGCACTTGTGATCTAAATTCAACGTAGGTATCCTAAAAATCTGAAATCAGGAAATATTTTATTAAAATTGTTATATATAAATTGATATTTAGCAGTACGAGTTTAACTCGTTCCATGACACAGTTCATTTTATCGTATACTTGTTTTTAAATCATTTTTTGCACTGACATTAATTAGAGGGTTGTTAGGGATGTATGTAACAAGTTTCAGAGGGCCAGAAAAGGGTTGTTAGGGACTACTGATATAGCTCTGCATCGCAGTTTCCACTGTAAGAGACTGGATCGCAAAACACCAAAATCGCTTTCTAAAGATCCTCTACTGTTCGCGGTCCTCTTTTTCTGAGGGCCCGTTTAAGTAGGCCAAAGCCACAAATATCCATGGGCGATGCGTCCGGCGAATTGACATGTATGTCGCTGAGTGGAATGGAGCAGATTCTGGTATCTCCTTGCATGCGTTCAGGGAATAGGTGAGTTGACGCGGTGGTGTGACTCAACACCTTGTCTTGATGCACCTATACCTTGTTTATCTTTATACCATACAAACCGGGGACGTCTCGGGTAATTATCATCATTATCGTCCTTAGCTGTTCCCATTATTCACATGGGGTCGCTGTTGTTATTAAATGTGGCAATGATTTTAAGGCTGGTTACCCTTCCTGATGCCAACTCCTAGGGGAGATGTTAGGACAATGCTATTTAACGACTGCTGTAAGATGGTAGCAGCAGCCAGGACTGACGGCTTTACATGCCCTCCGAGGCACGTGGGGGGAATAAGGATTGTATGTCACTTATTACCACCCATCCAGTGACTAGCCGTACCCGGTGTTGTTCAACTTCACAGAGCTGGCTTACGGGTAAATATGGGCGTTAGAAACCTAGTCTGATAGTACATGGCGTTGAATTTGCCCTTTGACTCAACTGTCTTTAAAATTAACTGCCGTTCTAGCTGTATTCCACCACGATCATGAAAGCTTTTGAAAAGTGCCTTGCATTTATGGTACCATTTTCTGAAGTCCTTAGGATCTCTTAGGCGGTATAAAATGGCTCGGCTCTTTTTGAAGTCTCTTAAATAAACCTACGCCTCATTCAGTGTGACCAGGTATTTCCACTTTTCTTCCGCAGTTGATCCGTCGCTCTTGAATATGGCACGGCAACAACTTACTTGTATGAAGTGGCTCTTATGTCGCCTCTCCTGTTGTAAATCAGGGTTGATAATAATTTTTATCTTGTAAACTAATGTCCCTACCTTCTGTGCATTGGCCCGTTGTGTTGGTGGGTTACATTCGATTATGACCAGTGGAGTGCGGCTAGTGAACGGTCTCAGATTGACCCTCAGGAATGGCGCTGCTTCTGGTTTTACCAGTGTGATTTAGTCCACTGGATATCACTTTCTTGGAAATTACGAAGCCCCGATTCTCGCATGCTTTTATAATTTCGGAATAGCTGAATGATTTTAGCTCACTGTACGAATGTTAACTATT
Organism: Rhysida immarginata; assembly: GCA_023313115.1. Taxonomy (NCBI): domain Eukaryota; kingdom Metazoa; phylum Arthropoda; class Chilopoda; order Scolopendromorpha; family Scolopendridae; genus Rhysida; species Rhysida immarginata. Next base: position 359,908 of record JAHWFO010098772.1, on the reverse strand, counting down.
TTACACCTGCCTTAACTGTATTCCACGGTAATAGCTCACGTGAAATGAACGCGCGCGCCATATTTAAATATGCTAATTGTAGCCATAGATCCCTAACAGCCCGCAATATAATTATTCCCTTGCAGCCGCCCTTCCAAACGACCCAAAAATCATTTTCTATGGGTTTTCAAACAGAAATGAAATTACAAGGAAAGTGACAATTAAAAAACATAATAAAAAAGAATGCAATAGAAATATGTAACCTGGTTTTATTAATTTAATTATATGTACTTTAAAGACGGGCCAATTTGTGCGCTAGGAAGACGAAGGAGTGAGGAGGAAGAGGACTATAGTTTAGAAGAACAATATCCTTCCATTAAGACTTCAGGAAAAATGTGAATTGAGCTAGCATAAGCTGCGCTTGTTGAGACAGAAACTGGCTCCTACTGGAGATTTCCAATCCTACTGCAAGCCAAAAATTCTCACTCATACTGCGAGGTCCTATTGTATACAATATTTTAATTCGATATTTTTTTATTAAAAGAGAATCCAATACGTCCATCCAGAGCCTGTTTGGCCTGAGGTCGACGAGTTTGGTTCCTGGATGGACCTGGATTGACGACTGCTGTGTGATGGTCACAGCAGTCGGGGGGGGGGGGGGTGAAGATCGTGGATCACTGATGGTTGCCCATCCAGTGACTAGTCATGCCTGATGTTGTTTAACTTCACAGAAGTTGTTTATTCCGTGAAAGCCCAACAGGCCACGGCCTCCCCAATGATTTTGAAATGATTTTTTGCACCACTATTTTTGATTCTGGAATATTCTCATTTATATGATTTTTGTAGACCTCTTGTACACTGAGTGGTCAATTTATTATGACCATCTCCTCAGTCTTTCGTTTGGCCATCTTTTGCATTTATTGCTATGTCAGTTCTTCTTGCCATGGATTCCATAAGATGTTGATAGGTGGTTTCTGCCGTAATTTGTTCCACTTTAGCCCTTCTGCTGTCTTTTACCATTCTATACACTCTGTTCTGCCCTAGCAAACACTAGTTGGTGACCATAAGTTGCACATTGAAACCCAGTTTTTTGGTAGACAGTCCACTTTATCACTTTAATAACAGCTGTTCTTGAACATTTCACAAATTTGTCGGGTTTCCTGATACTTGCTTCATGGTTCCAAGCTCCTAGAGTCATACCATATTCAAAGTCTGTGAATTCGTATTGGTTACCCTATTTTCGCAAACAGATCGATTCTACTACCCAAGTTTTCTTTTTTATATCAGTCTGATAGGGGAGACATAATAAGAGAAAGGTCATTGATAAATAAATTAAACAAAAGTGGTGATAAGATTGAACCCTGTGGCACACCCAAATCCCGCGTGATACAGTTTCCAACCGCACGTAGAATGAACCAATCAGGAGATAGTTAATGCGGCCGCGAATTTAATTGTGAAATGGAAACGGAAAATTGTTAAATCGCCCGCTTTGCTAGCGGAAGCGCTAGTATTCGCATCCTGTGCGGATTCGCTGGGGCAAATGCGGGCGATTTAATTGTGAAACAGGCTTTAATCTACCACAGAGAAACGCGAACTTTCATTCGGAATGTAGCTTCCTTTAGGCATGTCCATCTGCATAGTTTAGTTTCATTTTGATTGGTACATGGGGGTTGGAATTACGGGGGTGGGATTCAAAGAGGACAACATATCTATGTGGTATTTAGGTACGTAAAGGCGCTAACGCGTGACTAGTCGGGTGAACCCGTCGAAGACGAATTCCGGGGTTGTTGTCGACACCAGGACCGAACGGCAGGTTTCACCTCGTCGTCAGAACGAACTCATGCCCCTTAAGGTGCTCTTTCCTCTTTGGGAAGTGGTGAAAGTGGTGGAGAAAATGTTTTTGACCGAAAGAGCATAACATCGACTAGATAAGCCGGTAAGAAAAGGGTACCGAATATTAAAAAATGATTCAGGTTTATTTATTAAGAGACAATGTTGGATAGAGTCGAATGCTTTTGAATAATATAGAAAAACGGAGACAACTAAGATAGAGATAATAAGAAAACATCACCAAAAATACGAGGCCTTTCGGTCTTTTTATTCAAGGACCTTCATCAGGTAGAAATTTTTTGAAAGTCTTCAACTGCTTTTTTCATCACTGAAAGTTTCAAATAATACAAAACTTAAAGAGATAAAAAAACATTGTTATAATCATAGTATTTTCCAGAACATTATTACATCATTATAATATCAACTAACATAATATATCAAATTCCATGCGCCATTTACACAGGTCAAACAAAAAGACAATTAATAACACGAATATAAGAACATGAAAGAGCACTTAGAAACAAAGATAAAAACAATCATTTAGTGAACCACTGCATTAACCAAAATCATAATCCGGATTGGAACAAAATCAAAATTATTAGTAAAGAAATAAATTATAAAAAAGACTAATAAAAGAAACCATCAACATTATGTCGAATGAAAAAAATTTAGCCAAACCATCTACAGAAATTAATAATAAATGGAAATTACTACTGAAAATATAATATCACTTCCCTTGCACTCAACAATACTGATCACAACAATCAAAATAATCATAATATCACACATTGTATTAGATTACATTGTTTTATTTTTATTATTATATCTTACATTCATTCAAAAAACTTATTATAATATCTTCAATACTGAAGATGGGAAAAAAATTCCCGAAAACGTTAATAATCATCTACGTGTTACGAATCATCGAACTTCCATCATAGACCTTCTTTATCTGTAACTGTGTGCTTCCCTGTGTCCGTGTAACATTTCTTCACTAGATCTTCGTTTCTTCTGTGTTTCCTCCGTATTTCATCCGAATTTCTCCACAAGTCCTGCATTCTATTCATGTTTTCGTCCTTCAACTTTTACTGTATCTGTTGGGTGACTTTTTCATTGTTTTTCTTATATTTATTTTAATTTATTTGTCTTCATTTAATTAAAGGAGTGTTATTTATACTAATTAATATATATTTATCACAACTCCTACGTTTATAATATAATCAACTAACTATTGCCCATGGTAGAAGTAATAAATTCTATTAGGTCATAACAAGTAGTAAAGTGCTGCGGTTAGGAGTAAATCCATGCTGTATTGGAGAAAGCAGGTTATTAGAAAAAACATAAAGGCGAACATAAAATAGCTTTTCGAAGATTTATCAAAAAAAGAAAGAATCGATATTGGGCGATAATTGGGAAAGTTTTTAGTCACCCTTCTTAAAAAATAGCAAAGATTCTATCCTGCCGTAGACACGAGGGAAAGATACCTTGTAAAACTGAAATATTAAAGAGGTATGTTAAAGGTTAAGTAAATCCTACAATAGCATCTTTTATTATATCAGAGCATATGCCAAACGGTTCCGGATAAGAAGAAGGCTTCAATTGATTAATGACGGAAACTATTTTATCTACGGAAGCAGGAGTAATGAAAAAAGTAATAGGCTTTGAGGGAACCAAATATGGGTAGAGCGATTGATAAGAAGAATTCACAGGCGCGGAGAGTAATAATGTCTCCAAGAAATTCCTGATTGTATTCAAAGTAGGTGTGGAATCAGAGAAAGGAGTTGGAGCGACGTGAGCGCCATGTATTAAACTGTAGAACGATTTACATTTAGCTTTATTTCCATTTATTTTATTAAATAAATGAGATTAATAATTTAACTTAACAGTTTTGATTGTATTCTTAAGAAGATTGGAAAAAGAACGAAATTTGCTTTTGGTAACGGAATTAGGATTCCGGCGAACTTTCCTGTAAAGAGTGTTTTTATGGGAAACTAACGAAAAATGTTTGAATTCATCCAAGGTTTGAGAAAAGAAGAATAGGATTTTTTCGAACAGAATAGGAAAGTAACGATTGAAGTCTGTGAAAATATGTAAAATAAATATGTTAAGTAATAAATCAATGTTATCATTCGAATAAAATAAGGAATTCCAGTCCAAGCTCCAAAAAAAATAGAATACTGCCTGCCGAGCAGGCGTTACTAGCCTTCCTTTGGAAGAAGAGGGCGTTAGAGTTTTATGAGTAGAAGAATGACATAATAAAAAGATAGGGAAATGAATGGAAATTGCTAAATCTATGGAACCGCTGCGCAAACAAACGGAAAGAGCAAGAAAAAATTGATATATTAAAGAGTACGAGTTATAAGAACCGGTGAAATGCGTATAAGAAGATATAGCCGAAAACAGACCATATGCAGACATTAAATCCTTTATAGAAATGACTTTAGAAGAGAATTTCGAAAAATCCAAGTTAAAATCCTCTAAAATAATAATTTTTTGGAGGATAAACTTAAATTGGAAAGCAATTTGGATAAATAAGAGAAGAATAAGGAAAATAAACCCGAAGGAGGGCGATAAATTGATATAATATCATATTTTTTTGTTGAATTCGATGGTTAAAATTTAAATATCGGGAGTAATTTCAGTGAAATTTGGACAAAGATTATAACGTTACGTACATAGACCGCTATACTTTCTTAACGTTACGATGTATAGCCGTGAAAGAGTAACCGCTGAGAGGGGGAATGTCGACAGAAGACTTTGACCAAGTCTCTAGAATAGAGATAAAATGTGGCTGAGAGTTAAGTGAAGTAATAGACGTAAGGAACGAAGAAAAATTAGCACACATTCTTCGAATATTTATACTAAGTTAAAAGAGCGGAGGACTAGTCGATGAGGAATTGACTTCATTCGCCAAAAGAGTGTTAAATTCAGAAAGGGATAAAGGGTTAGTACAAGAAGACATGGAGACTCAGCAAATAGAAAGAAAAGAACTGGAGAAAATATAAAATTGAAGTAGAGAATGAAAAGCGAAAAAGGACCAGAAACTATATATGAACGATCCCAAGGGCCTAAGAGAAAGAAAATGATCAAGGTGAACCTAAGTTAAAAATCAGTTAAGAAAAAATTAGCCCGATTGAAGGAGAGAGAATTAAAACAAACGAAAACGAAAAGGCCACAACAAAAAAAAAATTCTCAGTTATTTATGATTAATGAGATTATTACAATCTGTGAAGTGCATTCATAATCTAAAAACAAATTAAATAATTATCAAGATCAGGTTTGTTTGTTTTTTGTTTTTTTGGGTTTTTTTTTTACCAATACTAATTGACGGATTGAAACTCAGAAGTGTCATGTAAAATTATATTTCTCCCTAATGATTCTTTAGTTAGCATTCTCCCACCAAACGACCATACGTTTTTTGTGCAAAATTTCGATTTCGCATCTGAGAGAAGACGGTATCTTCCAGGAGTCAGGTCTTCGACTATAATTGTAGGATACGTTTCAAGGAACACGTCAACTCCTACGAAAAAAAAAGAACGTAATTCCCTCTATGCCAACCATCTTACCGATTCCGGACATACTTTGAAAACCCAAGATGAAGTGATGTCCATCTTACACAAATCCAACGACCCGTTCAAGACTGCGACCCTTGAGTCAATAGAGATATTTAAAGCCAAGAGATCTACTCCTGGCCTCCTCCTCAATTGCCAAACGGATTTTGATGTCTATGCCATACTTAACTCTGTCTACGACCTTGTATAATTTATTTATTTTCAGATATTTTTATATAATTTTACTTTCATTCTCTTTTGTAAATCTTCTTGTCTTCTGACAAAAAGATATGCTCTCTTTTCGGTCCGCGATATGTTTGCTTTCCTCTTTTATCATTTTGTTTTGTTTCCTATAATAATTTTTGTTATTGGTTTCATTAATATTTTCTGTTCTTAGTTTCATATAGTAATTTCTGTTATTGGTTTTCCTATTTTCTTGATTGGTTCACTTTC
>JAHWFO010098772.1:343869-353995 GCA_023313115.1 Rhysida immarginata | reverse complement strand
TCTATACATTTATATACGATGGCTTCGTCCAAATTAACCAAGCTGAAGTCGGCTAAAGAGCATATGATAGTGGCGGATGGTAAAACTGTGTCCTGCGAAAAGGCCTACCGGGATGCCTGCTTGGATGCTAGGTTTGCTGCTTTTGACCTAGTGTTCAACGAAATGTTAGAAGCCCTCCGGGATGAAATAAACGCTAAGTACAGTGCACTGGAGGAAAATGTCGAATCCCTACACAAAAGTTTTAAGGAGAAGTTCGAAGGTATCAATGAGGAAATTAAGAACTCTCGTAGAGATGTCATTGACAAGATAAGTGAACTTAAGGAAGCCTTTGGGAAATGCTCCGGGACTCCAAAGGCAAGTAACTCCACGGAAGATAATCCAGTTGATAACAGCAAGGTAAGTAATGTCTTAAAAACTATTTCCTCTTCTAATAGTATGGAGTCTATGAATATAATAGAAAATAGTGACTGTTCGACAAACGGTGGCTGTAAGAGAAGTCACTCTGACGGAACTGATGAAGAAGTGGACGACAGTCCCTGGATTGGTTTCACTAATAAAAAATTCAGAAAAGGCACGAGGATCGATAACTTAATGACCGTCTCCAGAGTAAACGACGAAGTCGTCAGCGCGACTAGAATGAGGAATCCGAAGAATGTACAAGGTCGCTCGGCTAATAAAGACCATAGGATCACGAAGAGGTATGTACCGCCAATTATCGTGCGGACTCATGGCGTCCCGTTTAAGACGATTTTAACTGAGCTCGAGAAGCATGTTCCAGTCGAAAAGATTGCCGTTCATACGGGCAGAGCTGAAACCGTCAAGGTTAAATGTGAAGATGAAGAAACACACAACAGGTTAGTCTCTGGCATTAAATCTGAAAATATTTTAAAAATTCAGCATCATCAACTAAAGTCGGAGAAGGTCTTGAAATACGTAATTCGTAATGTGGATGTTACCTATGACCTCGATGACTTCCAGAAAGACCTAAAAAGAGCCAACTACTTCCCGGAAAAAGTTATTCGATTGAGGAAAGCCAAAGGATCCATTGATATGCCAATGGTTTTGGTTCTACTCCCGAACACCGAACACAACCAGTCATTGAAAAACATAACACGTATTGGGCCGCTGGCAGTTTCAGTGGAGGCCTTTCGAGGGAACAAGAAGCCAATACAGTGTTACAACTGCCTGCGCTTCGGACACGTATCCATGGGCTGCACGGAAGATCCTCGTTGTAATAAATGTGCTGAGGGGCACCAGTCAAGAGATTGCCCCAAGATCAAAGGACAAGACCCCCCAAAGTGCATCAGATGTGGTGGACAGCACACATCAAGCTACACGAAACGTCCAAAATACCCCCAGGTTCAAAGGATGTCTAGTTCTAAAGTGACCGCAGGCAAATCCTATGCTGCCGCTGTGTCTACGCCGGAAGATAAAGGTCTCAACATCAACGACCTACCAGGTATGTATAAACAATTAGGACGTATCTTTAATCTGTTTTCTAATCTAGGCAAAAGTTACCCACAGTTGAGTGGGCTCCTTACGACCAACTAATTTTAGTATGGCTGCACAACGTTATACTGTAATCAACAAAGGCGAACTTCGGTGCGTGATATGGAACGCTAAGGGCATTCCCCGAAAGCGTATCGAGTTTCACAACTTTCTGATAAAGCAAGAAATCGACGTGGCTTTCCTCTGTGAAACTCACCTCAAACCAAGCCAAGACTTCAAGCTACCTGGCTATTGTGTGTACCGTAAGGATCGAATGGCTTCAAATGCTGCAAGATGTGCGTCTGGGGGCGCTGCGATCATCATTAAGAGGGGAATTCAACACCAAGAATTAGTATCCAAGTCTTATGCAGGTATGGAATCAGCCTCCATCATTATCAATGACGTCTCCTGTGGTGAAGTAAAGTTCGTAGCGCTCTACAATTCACCTAAGCATTATCTTGACATTTGCGAGCTTGATGAACTCTTCAGTGGTGATACCCCAGTCGTCCTGGCTGGTGACCTAAATGCCAAGCATCCAAGCTGGAACTCCAGAACGCAGAATTACAACGGCATGATTCTCTATAGGTACATACAAGGTACAGATGATATCATCGCTGCTGGACCTGTGGAGGACACCTACGACTGCGACCACTCCCCTAGTAGTGATGTTTTGGACATCTCGCTCTTGAAGGGTTTCTTCAAGCCGTACAATGTCTTCACGATTGATGACCTTTCTTCTGACCACAAGCCTGTGGCGTTGAACTTTGACAATGTTGACATAAATTTCCGAGAGGAACTCGTATATCATCAAGACTGGAAGCTCTACAAAGATATTCTTAAGGACTATGGCTACCATCCCGACGTTGCTTACTGTACAGAGGACATCGATCAACTTGTTGATGACATCACCAGATGTATTAACAGTGCCATAGAAGCTAGTAAGTATCCATCAGAGAATAGACCTTCTAATCGAATCCAGCTTACTCCTGGAATCCAACGCCTAATTTCTGAAAGAAACAGGACCCGTAGACTATGGCAACGCTATCGTGAACCTTGGCTCAAAACCAAGTACAACAGGTTAGTGCGAAGAGTTCATGAAGAGATACAAGAGCTTCGCGACGCTAGATGGTATGAAAAACTCAAAAGCTTGTCGGCTCGAGACAATTCCATTTGGAGTATGGTTAGAGCTTTACTGAAGAAGTTAGAATGTTATGCTTCCTCCACTCCGTACACCACAAGGTAACTATGTGCAAACTGATCAGGACAAGGCCCAGGTCATTGCAGATTCACTGGAAATGCAGTTTGTTACTCCCACCAACGATAAGCCTGAGAGCCAAATCATGTCTCAGCGTGGGGAAGAAGGTATTTTCAACTTTGATGAAGTCCCGCAGCATTTTACGAAGTACAACATCGAGGCTGGAGAGATCGCCAACATCATAAGTAAACTGAAAAAGAAGAAGGCTCCAGGAAAGGACAAGGTGAGTAATAACGCCCTTATGAATCTCCCAAAGAACTTTATTGTCTTTCTCACCAATATCATTAGCGACTGCTGGAAATTTTCTTACTTCCCTGTGGCTTGGAAGAAATCTATTGTGTTGAGTATCCCAAAGCAGGGGCAAAATCCTGCAATTCCCGCGAGCTATCGACCTATTAGCTTGCTACCCTCGATGTCCAAGGTGTTAGAGAGAACGATCCTCGTCAGATTCGAAGATCACTGTCTAGCAAATGACCTTTTACGGGAAGAGCAGTTTGGCTTTCGTGCTGTCCACTCGTGTCCGATGCAGATATGGAGGCTCGTTGAAGAACTGAGCACCCCCTTAACCTATCCAGGTACTGTGGGGTGGTATTTCTCGATGTCAGTAAGGCTTTTGACCAAGTGTGGCAAGAGGGCCTTGTCTACAAAATGATCAGAGACGGGTTTCCTGCCGATTTGATTTTGTTGGTGAAATCCTTTCTTGACGGCAGATCCTATCAAGCCAAAGTTAGAGAAAATCTTTCCACACCCCGTGTTGTAAAGGCCGGTGTCCCTCAGGGTTCTGTCCTCGGGCCTATGCTATTTAATTGCTTTGTACATGATTTCCCAAAACCCGATAATTGTTATCTGTATTTTTATGCGGATGACACAGCCATTATGACATGGGCACACCAGCCGGCTCACGTTATCACTCGGCTTCAGTGCGCCTTGAAGCAGTTCGAAGACTGGTTTAACTGCTGGAAGTTGAACCTTAACCTCAATAGGAAGCTCAAGCATCCCCCAGATTCTCTTGTTCTGTTCAATAAGAAACTGGACTGGGTGGACAACTACAAGTACCTGGGAGTTATCATTGACTCAAGACTCTCATGGAACCAGCACATGTCCTATGCTCTGAACAAAGCGAAGAGAGCTAAGTACAGTATCATAGCTCTTATGGGTCGCAACAGCGCTCTCAGCATTGACAACAAGCTACTTCTGTACAAATCGATTATCCGGACCATACTCCTATATGGCATGTCTGCGTGGGCGACTATCTGTAAAACCAGATGGAGTGAACTACAGTCATTCCAGGATGTTACCCTGAGGACCATTGCCAGCTGGACAGAAGGACGGTGAAAAACCAATCCATCCACCTCGATTTAAACATGGCCCATATCGGTAAGTTTATACAGGATCTCCTTTTGATTATGATACAGAAGATGAAGACTCACGACAATAAGCTTGTGAAAGGGATACTGGAGAACTCAATGAATATGAACTGGCATACGGAAGTATCGTAAACCGAGGCACGTTCTTGACATCAATTTTGAAGATATTAGCAACGTCTCTTTCCCAGTCTACTGGAAGATGTGATAATCTTATTTTTTTTTCCTTGTATTTTTTATTTCGTTTGTTTTTTTTTGTTTCAGACAATCGTCAATCTTATTTTCTTTTTTGTATAATAAGGAAGACCGCTTGGGTTGGTTAGGCTTCTTGACTACCTCAGTGTATTTCATTTGGTGTTTATTCTGGTTGGATGAGCTTTGTGAAAGCGCTGCTTTCGTCCCATCCTAACAAATGTACACTACACTGTTCGATTGTCGATTGTTGTGTTAAGGCTCAAACAGAGTAAGGCTTTCAATCTACCAGGGTACTATGTTTACTGGAAAGATAGGCCCCCTAAAAAAGCTTCAGATCCAGCTTCTGGTGGGGTAGCTATTGTTGTCAAAAAAGGTATTAATCACACTAAGATTGTCACACCTAACCTTGTCAATATGAAAGAAGTTTCCATTGTCATCAAAGATGCTGATGTTGGAGAGGTGAAGTTCACTTCCCTATACAACCCACCCAGGCACAAGTTAGACCCTCACGACTTAGATGAACTACTGTCTGGGCCCACTCCAGTCGTTATAGCGGGTGATTTGAATGCGAAACACCCACACTGGAACTCCAGATGCACTAATCAAAGTGGTTTGGTACTTTATAGGTACTTGGTAGATCAGATCGACACTTCGGTTTTTGGCCCTTTTGAAGATACATACTACTGTGATCACTCACCCGCTAGTGACGTGCTCGACATTGCTGTTCTCAAGGGGTTTTTCAAACCCTACAATATTTTTACAGTAAATGCCTTATCATCTGATCACCTACCAGTTGCACTAAATTTTGAGGTGATAAATATCGACCTGAGAATAAATCTTCGTTATAAGCAGGACTGGAAATTTTTTAGAGAACTTATGAACGACAGTAACATTCCCTATCAGGATCCCGTCACCAGCAGTGACATTGACGAAAATATCAAAAAGGTCACGCACTCCATCAAGATGGCTACAAATGCTAGTGCTACTCCGGTGGATTGCAAGCGGCCAGACCACCTGGAACTTCCTCCCTCCATCAGGCAACTCATCCACGAAAAAAACCACTTCAGAAGACTTTGGCAGCGTACCAGATTTCTCCACTTCAAGACGAAGTACAACAGGCTATCCCGCAAGTTAAGTGATCAGATTAAGGATTTAAGGAATCAAAGATGGAACGACAAAGTTAAAAGTCTGTCCGTCCAGGATAACTCTCTCTGGAGTATGGTCAGGGCCCTTAAAAGCAAAAGGACTATTGTTCTTCCTCCTTTGCTTACAGAGGGTGGCGATTTCGTTAGCAATGACCAGGACAAAGCACAAATTATCGCCGATTCACTGAAGAGCCAATTCTCTACGCCCAAAGAGGATGATCTGGTCAATATTACTCGTGAGGTCAAAGACGTGTGTGATAGGTATGACCACACACAGCACGCTCTTGGCTCTCCTGATGTCATTGGCACCTCTGAGATATGGGACATCATAAAGCGCCTCAAAAGCAAAAAGGCAGCCGGCATCGACACCATTACCAACAGTGCTCTCAAGAATTTGTCTCCCAGTGTTATCTGCATCATCACCAAGGTCATGAATGACTGCTGGCTTAGCGGCCATTTCCCTAGTGCCTGGAAGGACTCAGTCATCATCACCATTCCTAAACCTGGACTGGATCCTACTCTTCCCACAAGTTATAGGCCCATTAGCTTGTTGCCCATGCTCTCCAAGGTCTTTGAGCGCACTATACTCAAGAGGTTCAACGACTACTGCGAGGCAAACAACCTCATTCGTAGTGAGCAATTTGGCTTCCGTCCAGGCCACTCTTGTCAGCTTCAGTTATGGAGGCTCGTTGCTGATTTAAACGGTCCACTCAACCTCTCTGTGTTTGGTGGCCTCATTTTCCTCGATGTCCAAAAGGCCTTTGATTAAGTCTGGCATGATGGGCTCATTTACAAAATGATTACCTACGGGTTCCCTGACGATCTAATTGTTCTGGTTCGCTCCTTCCTGTCATAGAGGACTTTTCGTGTTAAGGTTGGGGACTGCTTGTCTGAACCCTGCGATGTTAATGCTGGTGTACCCCAAGGCTCTGTCTTTATTCATGACTTTCCCAAGTTTACAAAGTGTAATCTTTACTTATTTGCTGACGACGGGTCCATCATGACCTGGGCACGAAACCCAGCACATGTCATCACTCGACTACAAAAAGCTTTACATCAGTGCGAGAGCTGGTTCACAAAGTGGCGATTAAAGCTGAATGTCAAAAAGTGCATGGTCATGTTTATCACTCGCAAATGCAAAAACCCTCCAAAGCCTCTCTTCTTATTTGGCAAGAAACTTGAGTGGGTAAAAAGCTACAAATATCTTGGTGTCATGATCGACTCCAAACTAAATTGGAACGACCAAGTCCAATACGCGCTCAACAAAGCAAAGAAAGCGAGGTTCAGTTTGATTGCACTTCTGGGGCGAAACAGCGCTCTTGGTGTGGATAACAAACTCTTGATATACAAGGTTGTGATTCGTACTATCTTACTTCATGGAATGCCTGCTTGGGCTTCTATTTGCAAATCTAGGTGGAAGCATCTCCAGACCTTCCAAAATGTTGCTCTCCGGTCCATTGCCCAACTTGACAGAAGAGTTGCCAACAACCACTCTATCTATGAGGATCTGGGGATGACCTATATAGGCACCTTTTTCCAGACTCTTATGAAGAACATGCTACCCAAGATGGAGAATCATGAAAACACCCCGGTTTCTGGTATCCTGGACCACCCACTCGCTGTTAAGGGTCCCCTCAGGTTTCGAAGACCCCGCCATGTCCTGGATGTCTGCTATGATGACGTTAACAAGGCCGTCTTCCCCAACTATTGGATCTTCTAGATCCTGCTGATTTTTGGGGGCTCTATTCGTCAATCCACAATCTGACTCGTCCCTTCTCGGGACTCATTCGCTGGAGGACTAAAGAGGTTCATCAGGCTTCTCTCCCAGTTCAGTGTACCTCCTCTGGTTTACTTTTTGGGCGAGCGTTCAAAGTGAGCTTGGCTCCTGGACCACTCGCGTCTTTCTTTTTCACTACACTGTTCGATTGTCGATTGTCTTGTTGTGTTATCCTTGACAAAGCCGGGAATAAAAGGCGAAACTAGTTGGAATCTCTGTCGTCCCTATGTTATACTGTAAAGTTACTACCAATTTCGTTGATAGGAACAGTATTATGAACCCTTATCTCACCGATCTTATCTTAGACGACTAATAATGACAAATGGTCCATAACCGATGAATAATGCTTTAGAAACCACTTCAATTGAGGAGAGCAATTACAGATGATTGTCTGAGGTGGCTATCATGAAAAAAAAAAGATGTTTGAGTGAGATATAAAAGTAGATGTGTAAGAATAAGCACAAGATTGTGAATACAAGAATAAGGTATAAGATAGTATTTCCATCGTAAACGGTGATAGGTTTTACCTCATTGCACTATAAAATGAACGCAGTGGCTACGTTCACGGCTACCCTGAAGCATAATGGCTCACGATAGTAAAGAGTGACGTCACACGTAATTGCCGGGAGTTGTTCCGCGGCACTTTCCGTGCAGCGGATGGCCCTAGCGATGAACGAACATATTGTGTAAATGTTCAACTGGAAAAATATGTTCAATAGGAAGAAGTTTCAAGTCGTATCAAGAGTTCAAGAGTTGGAGAGTTTTATAAAGGAACGGCAACAAAAAAACATTTTTTTCAACTTCGGAAATCGCATTCTGTTTGCTAAATTATATAAATAATAAATAAAGGGGTCATAATTCTTTCCAAGATTTATAGCATTTAATTTTCAATATTTGAATACATAAACTTATTGGAGTACAAATTTCTTAGTCGGTGGACGAGGAGGGAGGTAAATTCACAAGTAAACACGGGGATGATAATAACACTGTTTTTATGATAATCCAGTTTCGTGCACACTTTTTGCCAAATTTTCACGATTTCCACCGAAAGTCAGCCAAAAGTGGATTTCTTGTTTCGTGCACACTTTTGGTGAAATCTTCATGATTTTCACCAAAAGTCAAACAAAAGTGTGGATTTCCAGTTTAGTGTACTTTATTATCATGTTCGTTTCCCTAACTCATATTTTTTTCTTTCTGAAATTGACTTAAAAACTTATGATCCCAGAAACTGTATTGAAATTAAAAAAAAAAAATCCGTCTGTACTTATGTGACCAATTTTGTACAACTATCACCTCCAAAACGGCAAAAAGCAGTACCAAATTAATATTTGATAGTACTTTATACTGTGCCTTGACGTATTTTTATGACAATTAGTTAACTGTGGTTGGAGATACTAATTTTTTTTCCAAAAATGAAGATATGGCTGTAGCGTTTATACCAGGGAACCAAACTCAATAAATGCGACATGTAAGGACTCTTTACATTAAGACAACTTTTTTTTTGTAAATAACTTGTTTGCTTCTGATGAGCCAGTTCTGAGTTATAAAGGTTTACATCTCCCCCTCCCCACTACAAAAAATGTTTCCGTTTCTTTTCTTTCCAACTCCCGGCAACAACTGTGACGTCACTTCTCATAAAAATGATGCCAGTCCTTACTGTCGTGTGCCGATACGCCTTCACGGTAGCCGTGAACGTAGCCACAGCCTAAAACGAAATTGGTAGAGACTTTACAATACAATAAAGGGAGAACAGTTTCCGACTAGTTTCGCCATTTATTCCCGACTTTATCAAGGATTTAAATTACACTAGAGGCTTGTCGCCCATATATACAGAAAATATGGTACAATGGAGTAAAAAATCCTCCTAAGACAATTTTCCAATTATCTGCTTTTTACTTATCTTTAAAATTTCAAACAGATATGACATTTTAAACAAAAAGCACCAAGAAAATTTATTTGTTTATAACTTTTTAACAAATAGAAATTTTAATACTCCATTAAATACTACCAAATTATAATAAAAGTTTTAGATTTCGCCACATGTTTGTTTTTGAGGGGCCCACTTCAGGAATTCTTTCTAACCTTAGCGCAATGATCAACAAAATGGGTGTCCTTAGAATTGTTTCTATCAATTAAATTGGTAGAGACTTTACAATACAATAAAAGGAGAACAAAGTTTCCGACTAGTTTCGCCATTTACTCTCGACTTTATCAAGGAAAATATGATATAACGGAGTAAAATGATCGGATAAAATACAACGAATGGTACGATAAAAACAAAGAGTAATATAGTCTGAAATGAAGGTAGAAGCAAAATAAACGGCATAGGTGTGCTTTGATTGGATACGAATGAAAAGTAGAATTCTCTGAATTTTGTAAAATTCCCTAACTTTTCCCTGACATTTTCCAGGTTACAAAAAATTTCCTGACTTTTCCCGGTTTTTCCGGTCGCTTGCATTATAAAAGAAATACACTAAAAGGTCATTAAAAAATGAAGAATGGACATCACTTCTTCACATTTCTTAGGTGCGTGTCCAGTGATGGCGAGGTGGTAATGACCCTTTTAAAACCGCAACTCTGGAATCCATAGAGATTTTCAAAGCCAAGAACTCGTCTCCTGACCTCCTCCTTAACTATCAAACGGATTTCGAAATTTTTTCCATTCTTAATTCCGTCTCAGATTTACTGTAAATATTTTTATATTCTGTTATCTTATTCGTTTATGGATCAGCCCTCCTTTATTAAGTACCGAAAGGTGCTTTATGCTATCAGTGTGGGGAAACGTGTCTGTCCGTCTGTCTGTAACTCAAACTCCTCCGAGGTTATGAAAGATTTTCAAAATCTGTTTTCTTCAGTCGATGAATATGGTTCATGGCACGAACCAGTTACAAATATTATCTAA
>JAHWFO010098772.1:313333-338869 GCA_023313115.1 Rhysida immarginata | reverse complement strand
AATTTTGAATGTGTCCTAATTTGCATATTTGGGATGATGAAAAGTGCACCATGGGATAGGCCACCCACAACTTCCTATTCATTGGATTCGTCAAAATTGACATATCTGCTTCGGTTCAAAAAATAAAGGGGGGTTCAGATTTTTGTATTCACCCTGTATATCACATTACTATACAGGGTGATTACAAAAGAACTTCACACTTTTAAAAAATTATTACATCAAAGCTATTCAGATTATAGACACACCACATACAGATTCTTAAAGAAAAACTCTTGAAGTTTATTGTGACACAGTTAAAGATGTTCAATATGCCCCCCCCCCCCCGGCCGCCGCCCCCGCCCCTGCAGTCGAATTCGTCCCAAATCCGCATTAACATGTCTCCATCAATCCCATGTATCGCTACCGTAATGCGTTCTTTCAGCTCGTCTAGGTCACGGGGAAGGGGTAGGGTGAAGACCTTGTGATTTCTTTTTACACACCCCCATAAAAAGAAATCACAGCGGTGGATTGGTCGAGCAAACAATAACCTGGAACTTGCAAGGTGGCCACCGCGGAGCCCCGACCTCATACCTTGTGATTTCTTTTTATGAGGGTGTGTAAAGGACAAGGTCTTCACCTTACCTCTTTCCCGTGACCTAGACGAGCTGAAGGAACGCATTACGGTAGGATACGTGGGATTGATGGAGACATGTTATTGCGGGTTTGGGACGACTTCGACTACCGCATTGATGCATGCCGTGCACGACAGGAGGGCATATTGAACATCTGTAACTGTGTCACAATAAACTTCAAGAGTTTTTCTTTAAGAATCCGTATGTGGTGTGTCTATATTCTAAATAGCTTTGATGTAATAAATTTTTAAAAGTGTGAAGTTCTTTTGTAATCACCCTATATTTTTGTTCATTTTTTTAAACACAGAAATTATAAATAATTGACAGGTTATGTCAATTACTAGTGACACTATATATCTGGGTTATAATAGTTGACGGTGGATTAAAACAGTTAACAAAATGATCATCTGAAATTCTGTTACTACTAGAAGTATTGTCCACTGATCACACAAAAAGGTTCACGTAAAATTAATAACAAATATTCCGTAACATTCAGGAAATAAAGTCAAGTAACCAAACCCTCGCTTAGTGGTTCATTACAAGGTATTTTCGACTCGGTAAGGCATTGAACAATCAACATGTGTTTCCGGCCGTAATATGGAGTAAAGTTCCTATTTTTTTGCTATTCTGGGAAGCCTAATACATTTTTTAATACGAGGTAGCAACATCATTCTTTTTTTTCCTTTTTATTTTATTAAAAGCCTTTAAATCCTGAATTGTCAGTTACTGGTACACTGTCCACTACGGATACCATCATTAGAAAATGAACCAATGAAACGATTTGAAATTTTCTTTTATCATACATTATCATCGTTTCTATCTATGTGCGTCAAGTTTCAGCTCTCTAGCCTGTCGGGAAATTGGCTTAATATTAATTACAAGAAAAATATGTAGGGTCATAAGAGCTAAAGGCGGGCCTACGGCTTATTGAATTCATATCAGCGTAAGGGGAAGAAGCTGATACTGGTGTTCGGTCAAAAGATAAAAATTTTGAGAAAACTCCTATCGTTTTGGTTATTTTTGAGAGTAACTAATATTCAAACCATTCTATTGGCGATATCTTTCTGAATTTTCACGATATTTGCTTGGGCTTTTCTAAGAGTAGCTCCATATATTCGGCAAACAAATTATACAAAAGATATAATTTTGAATTATGCATGCGCAATTAAGCATTATTTAGTAAAATGCTCCTGTTATCAAATATTCAATACATTTATTTTCTGAATGCAGGGTGTTGTCTCTACTGTATTTTGCCAAGTTCCTTGAAAATGGATTTACATTTGGTTGAAAACCCTTCATGTTATAAACAAATAACTAAGGAAATAATTTCGATTTTCTTAAGTAAACTTATATCTCCATGAATGTACGTGCTATTCTCATACAAATGAACACACAGCAGTAAAAGAAGCCTCAAAATCATATGTTACAGCTACAACGCTATTCAAGCTTTATTTTTAAGGATGATCCCGAACATTATATTTTTAATTGTTCAAATTTTTGCTGGTTCCCTATTTGCCTTCGGACCAAAGCCTTCGCTGAAATATATGATGTGCAACATGATTTTTTACACCTCTGAAGTTTCTAGATAATTCGTGAAGAATTTTTCTAGATATTCGATAAAATCAAAGATGTTCGTATTATTTTTTCTAACGCCTGTATATTGATTATCAATAATTAAGATTTTACGATACTATCCGTTGGATTACTGACCACTTGTCAACACAAAGATTTATTGACTTTATGTGTATATTAAACGGTTTTGGTTACATTTTGCTGTGACTCGCTATTTTCGAGTTTTAGCATTTCTCGGATTTTTGCTAAGTTTTGCAAATTTTCGTAGATTTTCGGAAATTCGGGACCCCTTTTTACTTTACTATTTTTAATAAAGTCGCTACTTAATATCTGTGATATGTAAAACTTTTATTAGAATCTATAGGCTTGCCTGCATGTTGTAAAAAAATTTCATACCCATTAGAGAAATTTAAAGACATATTATTCAAAAACATAGGTACAGTAATTTTGGATCTTGCCCCCACTGGTGCAAGACTGAATACACATGTGATACGAACAAAATTGTGAATATCAAATATTAACGTTACAAATTAGGCAAATAAAGTAAAGTTCATTTTTATCTAGAACTGCACAGCTCTCATGTGCCCATTCTTTGTAAATTTTACATTATAACCAGACCTCTTTAGGGCGGGGGGTCTTCATATTCTTCACCACAAGAAAAACAGTGGTATTTTTATTGTTTGCACATTTCTTGGGAGTGGATGATACATGCTTTCCTTTTCCTGAATTTGCCTGGCTATGTCCTTTTCGAAGGCTTCTTGGAGTTGAGTTCGACTTAGATCTAAGCTGTTACTTTTCTATAACAGTTGCTTTAAATATAGAACTTGTGATAATCTCTGCACGATGGGGCCTAGTGAGGGTAGGGCTGAATGTTGCAGATGTTACCTCACGCCTACGTTTAAGCCAGAAGTCGTGTGGTGTCACTTGTTTTGAAGTTGTGGCTGAAACATTCACAGGAGGATTGGTGATACTCTGTGGTTCTTCCACAACAATATCTCCAGATTACGAAACAGGATAGGGGCAAGAAGCAGGTTAATCTTTGTCCTTATCGATAGGGGTCATCTGTTGTCCCGAATCAACAAATTCATGCTCAGCTAGATGGTTCAATGCTGCAGTGCATGGCAAAAAATCCTCATCACTAAAATATCAGGATTATAAGGCTATATGCCAGCTTTTGAGAAACCATTAACGGCTCTTTCTGCACATGCGCTTTCGGTTTGGTTTGGTTTGTTTGGTATTAACGTCCATGCCGCTTTCAAATAAGCAGGTTGAAAAATAGCTGCCAAGTCATAATCAGTTATGCGACTTCCAGGATGATTACTCATCCATTTGTCAATTTCTTGTTTATAGTAGGCTTTCAGTGAGCTAAAATAGGTCAGGTCCAAAGGCTGCAGCTTATGTAGCTTATTGCTTATATGAGGAGGAAACACCAACATGAATATTCCGATCTCACGGGCTTTGTTGTTAACTTCCAATGATTTTTGGCTCTCATGACCATCTACCAAATCAGATTTTTATTGCCAGAACTTGGTTTTGCAAACATCATGAAATGGTCAAGATAGTCCAGGAACAACTCAGTATTGCTCCAGCCTGTTGGATTTGTCCAACTGATCCTGGTGGTGCTCCGTTCATTAATCGGATGTTCATGTTTTTTGCGAGGAAAAATAAACATTGGCAGCACAAAGACTCCGGCAGCACTAATGGAGCAAATTACAGTACAGTTTTTGCCTTTCTCTGCAGTTGTAATCCTACCGACTTGTTTTTGACCACGCTCTGCAAAAAATCTTTCCCGGAGTTTGTACGTTGCTAATGCCAGTTTCATCAATGTTGAAAATACATTCTGGAGGCAACCGATGTCGGTCTAGGAGTTCCTTAAAAAGCACAAAAAATCTTTCTACCTGAGGCCTATTAAATCCTATAGCTCGTGATAAACTCGTCGCCTCTGGATTCAGAAGAACAATTTCAGGATGTCTTCGTCTGAAATTCTGCAGCCAATCAACATCAGCCATTTCAGTTTCTTTATCAGATTTGTGTTCTAGAGAATTGATTTCAGCAAGAGAAAACTAGTCTTCGCAAATCTGTGGTATTCAATCAGTAGAACATTTTCTGCATTAGAACAACATGGTTCACAAGTTGCTGCTCCATATCTCCATTGAACACTGGTTTAAATCTACCCAAGCTCGCAGCTGTAATATGATTCTTCTTTATGTGTTCCCACAGTGTTGTCCTCGGTACTTGAAATCTATTAACAAATTTTTATTGAATTAATTAGCCTCTTTGTATCTGAAATGTCTGAAGACATTAAAATAAGTTTTTGTTATTTTAACCTACCGTCTCACTGCCTCCTTGAAACTGCATTTTCCTGATCTTACAGCACACATTGCTGCTTCCATATTTTTTGGTTCCCATTAATATCTCTGGGTTTTTCTTTTATAATTGCGCACCATTATTGTGCACAATCTAAAAATTAACATTTTGTCGACAATGATCTCTGGGATTTTAATTTGTGGATCACCATTATAAAGCAAATCATTTCATTTCATTTAAATCAATTAATTTAAGTTAACTGCGAAAGTTAAAACGTTTGCACACATTTTCTTTATAAAAGGTTTGATCTGGACGAGTAGGGCAGAGGCGAAATTGGGAATCGTTCTTGCCCACCAGTCAGATTCGCGTTTTATGTGAATTGCCTCCCATTGACAGAAAATGGAACTAAAACAACGACGAGTTCGTGAAGGTTACATACGACACTACAGAACACCATCTTAGTTTGACAAAATGAGGACCAATTATGGCAAGAATATCGATTACAAAGTTACAGTGACAAAAATGTTACAACCCTCTTTTCAGAAAACATTTATTTATTTATTTATTTATTTATTTATTTATTTAGAAAGGAAAGGGTGAATTAACCCACAGGTGCCAGTATGGTCAAGCATGACCGACAGGTAGGCCACTGAGGGGCATCCAACATATAAATAAAATACAAATGCTAACTGATTAATATGAGTCATGATAATACAGACAACAATAAACTAAACATAACAACAATAAATACGGCGTAGTAATCAACAGCTGTAACAGAGTTCGTTAAATTACAAATGTACTGTAACTAATATAAACTACATTACCAAGTCGTTCTAACAAATTCTGTGCAGATAAGAACAGAAAATTGATCATAACAAAATCATATGCGAAAACCAGGGTCAAGATTACGGACATAACATAGGAGCTGCTTATAAAATTTGCTAAAATTCCTTTTAGAACGAAGATTGGGAGGTAAATGTGACCAAAACATGATGCCGACGTATGATAAACATCGTCGGCGATAATTATGTATTGTTAAAGGAGGAATAATTTGATCTTTTAGTCTTGTAGTGTAGTGATGGTTTGTTAGATTACGATTCAACTCAAAAGTTGGTGAGGCAGACCACATTGAATTAATAATTTTATAAACAAAAAGACAGACACGTAAAAAATACAACTGAGAAATGGTTAATATACCAAGTTGAGGAAATCTCGCTGTTACTGAAACAGTTTTCGGCAGTCCAAGGTATGATCTAACGAACCACTTTTGCAATTTCAATACTCTAGTGAGGTTTTGTTGAGTAGAAGAACCCCAAAACACTACACAAAAGCTAAGATATGAATAAATCCAAGCATAGTATAATTGAAAGATAATTTTACTTGGCAAGTATCGCAGACGAGAAATAAGGCCCTGCCTTCTGTTCAGTTTAGATAGTAAAAGATCGATATGTAGATCCCAAGTAAGATCCCGAGTGATAGATACTCCAAGATAAGTAAAAGAAGTCACAGTTTGTAAAAGTTGGTTGTCATACATTAATGAGAGTACATTAGGTACACCTTTTCTATTCCGCTGATAGAAAGACATCGCTTTGGTTTTATTGACGTTCACGTGCAAAGAATTGTAGTTCGCCCACAACTTCAAATCCACAAGCGCATTGTTGAGTAATACTAGCAAATCAGTTAATTTAGGGGTCGCAGCTAAAAATGTGACGTCGTCAGCGTAAAGTATAATCTTTAAAGTGGATTGTGGTTGAATATAATTAACAATGTCATTAATAAATAGACAAAATAATAGGGGTGATAAAATCGACCCCTGGGGTACACCTACATTACGTACTATTGTCTCAGAAGTAGCATCAAATATTTGCAAAAAGTAAGAACGCTCCATCAGAAAAGACTTTAACCAGTATAAGGGCTGACCATAAATACCATAATAATGAGAAAGCTTACAAAGAAGTCGATCAACAGAAACAAGGTCGAAAGCTTTGGTAAAATCAATATAAACTGCCGATACATAATTTTTAGAAGCCATCTCAGCTGAAACATATTCGAGAAGCTCATAACACGCAGTCTCAACGCTTCGCTTAGGCACAAAGCCGTGCTGGCATGTAGTAATAAAATTGTTGGAGAATATGTATTGCGACAAACGCGTATGAAAGAGTCTCTCGAATACCTTTGCAAAGAACGGTAAAGAGGTAATAGGACGATATTTGGCATAAAGAAGAGGGTCCCCCTTTTTAAAAATCGGAGTAACCCTAGCTTGTTTCAGAACTGTGGGAAAAACGCCTTCATTTATGGAATGGTTAAAGATATTTGTCAAAGGAAGAGCTAATAATCGATTGATGTTAGCCAATATTTTTGAGGGTAAGCCCAAAGGATCTAATGCCATAGAAGACTTCAATTTACACATAACACTTTTAACCTCCTTCGAGGTAGTAGGGGGTACAAAAAAACTAGTAACATTATTATCAAATTGACAGAATCAATAGAGACATTTGATGGACCAGGTAACAAGGTCTGAAGAAATACTGTCAAGTTTTCTTTATTAACATCACCTGTACCATCAAAGGGGAGGGGAGAAGATTTTCTGTCCTGAGCAAGGTCTTTTATGACTTGCCATTTACTTTTATTGGAAATAATTCGCGAAAAGAGCCCTTTGAAGTATTCCCGCTTAACCCTTTTAATTTTTGCACGCATCTTGTTTGAGAAATCCTTAAAGTGTTTAATATTTTCTGGAGTGGGATATCGTCGGGCGATTAAATAATATTTGTTCTTCATAGATATATCGCACAAGAGAGCGGGAGTAGTCCAGGGCTTCTTCGGCTGGGCAATAAATTTAGATGATTTCTGAGCACGTAGAAACGGAAGATATCGATCGAAACCAAATTGAACATGGTGTAAAAAGGCGTCGAACATTAGATTAACATCTAAAGTATGAGATAATAGACAAGGCCAGTCAGTAAGAGATAGGTAAGATTCAAGAACTGCCAAACGGTGGTCAGAAATTAGACGTTTCCTGTAAGCTATAGTAGGAATTATACTTAATTTAGTCGAGTTGAACACTAGTAAGAGAGGAAAATGATCAGTAATATGGACATCAAGAGAACAACTGAAGATAGGTACAAGTGTGGCAAAGCAGGTGTCAATCGCAGTATACTTCTTAAAAAAAGAGGAATAGTGCGAATACACGGAAATCGATGGAGCTAAGCCTGCTCGTGTAATGGGATCAAGTATATAATACAAGTTTGGTGGTGGAGAACTAAAATCCACATTAAAATCGCCTGCGATCAATATCTGATAACCAGTCTGTTGAAATCGGAGTAATAATTCTGTTAAGCAAGAACCGAACTTCTTCAGCGAACCCGATGGAGGGCGATAAATCGCCATAATTATCCATTTTTTATTAACAAGAACCGATAAGATTTCACAGTCTTCGGTGACGATGGAGCTTTGCTCGGGTATAGAAAACGTCAGACTTGATACAACACAAATACTAACACCGCCCCCTCTTTTGTTGGACCGTGTAATAGAAACGGGTTTATAGCCTTCTATCAGAGGTGCATCATGCTGGTCAAACAACCAGGTTTCAGTAAATATTAAGACTTTAGGTGTCAGTTTCAATAATTCAAGATTTACTTGCAAACAGTTATGGTTCGCGAATAAACTACGCGTGTTTAATATAAAAAAGGATAGACCAGTCTTGTACATGTTGACCGGTAGTTTCTGCAAATTGCAGTTGGCCTCCTCCAAAGGAATCGGTTTTAAAAAAGTTATCGCATATGTGATTAGATTCAGTACTACAAACAACAAGTGGAAAAAATGGGTCACAATAACTTAACAAACTATAATAAACTAAAAATGAAAATCAAAAAGAAAAACCTTAACTAAACTAAAAATGAAAATATAAAATTATAAACTAACAAAGTTAATAGCCAAATTAATATATCTAAAGATGAGATAAATTATACATAATAAAAACTAGTAAAACAAACGAAAAACGCAAATTACATAAAACAAGATGTAAGCATGCCAATAACTATGAAGTTACATACTAAAACCCTATTACAAGCTAGTAATTGTAGACAAAAATGTAAACAAATATATAAAAACTAGAGACATTGGATATAAGGCGTCAAAAAATAAGGTCAACTCAGGTCGAATGGATATCGCTGGTACGTTTAATACGTCTGGTCTGACCATTTATGTCTTTAACGAATACTGACCCACTGAAACTCCAGGCGTTGGTCTTTCCATAACGTGCTTTTGCTTCCCGCAGAAGTTTATATCGTGCAGTTGTTAAATATTCCATGATAGCCACTTGCGATTGCCGAGACTTCAACTTCATACGGTTTTTAATCGCAAGATCTCGAAGTAAATAGGAAGAAAAACGAACAATTAGAGGGCGAGGTTTACCAGACGTGCGAGGGCCCAACCGATGAGCCGCGACGATATCCTTAGGACTTATCGTAACATCTAAATTGTCGGCAAAGAACGTCGGCAGCTTATCGACGAGTATTTCAGATGGTTGTTCGGCCACACCAAAAATCCGCAAATTGCCCCGTCGCGAGTGTTGCTCGAGGTTATCCAGTTCCTCAGCCATCTGGTCAATTCTGGAGCAATTGCCGACGTAAAGTTCATTGTTTAACTTGTCGAGATTATCTTGGAGCGAATTACATCTTGTATCGAGCGACTTCAGTTGTGTCGATATCCCGTTCAACTGAGAAGTTAGTTCACTTAAATTATTGTTCACCGCAGATAACTTGGTGTCTAAAAGTTCGGAGAGTTTATCAATGAATTTATCAGAAATAAGACTCCAAAATATCGGATGTAGACTTTAGGGGTGTCCCGCCAGAAGCCGATCGAGTTGAAGAAGGTTTCGTCACTTTCTCATTAGGTTTCGGCATAGTCGCAATTTATGGTGGAGAAATAATGTAATATCTTCAGATAATGTTAAGCTTAACGAGTGTAACTAAGGAGCAATGACATTAATCAATAAAATACAAAGATATTACAATTGAGAACCTTCTCACCCTGCGGGCTATTTGGAAAAGTCCATTCAGTTAGGGAATATCGATATTACACAATTCGCCATGAGTAAGTGTTTTTAATCATTAATTCCAGTCCAAAATTAAAGACGGCATAATAATAGTAATTATAATCCAAGAACCGGGCATGTCGTAAGGTCTATGGCTTGCTTACTGAGAGTAGGCTAAGGAGAGCGCATGATGTACGACCGCTCTCGACCGCATGATGTACGACCACTCTCGACATTCTGTAATCTTATCAAACCTTTCTGTAATCTTACCTGTAATCATTTGACTACGAACTTTTCTTTTGTCCAACCGGTCGCTTGCCTCGTTAGCCATTAACAGTAAAAGCAGAGACTGTTAAGCACAGAGGAAGAAACAGAGGGGAAACTCCCTATAGCCGCAAGGGAAACTTTTCTGAGATCACGTGACGAAAGTCAACCAATGAAATTTTCCTTAAAAACACTCCTGGCTTCGTGGCGCGACTGTCGGTTTAATCATAATTACGTCTTTCTCCCGCAAATGGATTGTTATATGACGTCATATAAATACGTTTCTTAACGTTCTTTTCATCGGAATTTTAAAAAATTTAATTCAAGTTAATTAAAAACTTTGAAAACCGGTTCTACGATGCAAGGTGGATTATCACAGATGAAAAGAAATTATTATTGTATTACCAAGATTTCTTATTGATGGTCTCTGATTAACACGAACATAGATTTAGAGGGGAGCTAATATTATGCCACGAGCAACGGCGAGCTAATACAAACATGAGTGCTTCACATGAGTGATCACGTGACAAATCAAGAATTTTTCGTTTATGTAAAACATTTTTTTATTTTTGAATACAAATTTATGTCTTTTAACATTATATAAGAATTATTACATAAACTGCGTTATTATTTTATTTATTTTTTTCAAAATTGTGTCCTCACTAGCGCCACGAAACCAGTTTTGAAAAATGACGTAGTGATTTCCAATCACGTGGTAGAGTTTCCCATCTGTTTCTCTTCATCTGTGCTGTTAAGGTAATCCACTGCGGATTTAATAAAACCAGAAATGAGAAAAACGAAAATTCGCTTTTTCCCCGGGGGTCTGTTTTGCCCACAGATATAGAGTAGATACATTTAAAAATTGCTATATATATGTATAGTAAATTTACTATATATCTGTGGTTTTGCTCCACTCTCCCCTACGGAGAGACAGAAACATAGAATTTAGTAAAGAACTTTTTAAGTTCGTTAAAATGTTTGAAAGATTTATACAAAATAGAAGCTATTGTTGCGGATTTAATTTTTGTTTGAAACATAATTTAAGGATGCACTTGGCCTGTCCGATTTGAATTTTTACACTTTTTTGCAAAATAAAATTTACATTGTGTTAGATTGAAATTGGGAACTTAATTGGACACACCCATTTCATCTTTCACCCATTAATAAATTTAATAAGAACTAATACATATTCACCTTCGAGCATAAAAGGAGAAGGAAAATACTAAAAGCCGTAAATTTATAGGGGTTAAAATGGCCCCAAAGTTTGTTAAAAACTCCGCCTAATTTTATCAGGTCGACTCGGTTTTTCGTTTTAACGGTATGCTTCATTTTAATGGTAGGTAGAAAGAGAGTTTGAGTCACGTGAAAGAGAGTGTTAATGAATTAACTTTATGAACTAGTATGAAAACATGGTGTCCCATTTAACCTGACCAATAAAAACAACTCAAAAAATACGTATCATACAGAGAAATAGAAAAAAATGCTTAATGTTTTTTTTTAAAAAAGCTATCCAATGATATCAAGTTGATCCGTCCTCCTTTCCTCCCGTCGGGGGGGGGGGGGGGGAGCGCAAGTTTGAAATTTCAAATGTGAACTGCCATTTTTAATTGTAGAATTGGGTTCTACGCTAAAAATACGTAAGTCTTGTGTGAAACATTTTCTTTTGATTCGTGATAGATGGCGCTGTAATCGCACAAATAAGATATTGCATAATTCATTTGTTGGCGGCGTTTCTCAGTGGTCCGTGCTCATAGTACTTTAGAGACGATCCGATAATTATTAGACACTTACCGCTCTAATAAGGAGACTTGCTTAATCAATTTTAAAAGTGTTCCATACCACTGTCATTCTCTTTTAAGGAACTGTGCAAGAAAAAGTGAAATGACATTCATGTATGGCGAATGTAAATAAAATTTCGACGATGCTGTCAATTTGTAGGCTGAGCGCTTTCCTAAAAGAGTATGATCACTTTCTTCTTCTGTTAGAGTTGTTAAACAGTTTTCTACTGACGGAAGTGTACAGCCGAAGAAAAGAATGCGTGCAGCTACTATTTAGGTAGAAAATAATCAAATAGCAGTATTAGCTGCAATGGTTCATAATCCACATGCAAGCGCCCAAAAATATCGCACCAATCAGGAATTTATCGTATGAATGTTTGGAGAATGCTGAGGTTACTTAAGGTAAAGGCACCAGGAACTAAATACCGATGAATTTCAAAACCTGCTAACGTTTTGTCAATGGACAATTGAGCAAATACAAATAGGCTAAAATCTTTTCTCATGTAGTATCCTCTGATGAATCAACATTTACGAACGAAGGCGAGGTTAACCGGCATAACATGCATTATTGGAGTGTAAAAAATCCATAATGGAATCGTGAAGAAAACCATCAGTGTCCTTAGTGAGTTAATGTATCGTGTGGAATAATTGGCGATAAACTTATCGGGACCATATTTTATTGACGGTATTTTGAATGGTAACAAATACCGAAACGTTCTTGAAGACGAACTACCACAATTGCTTGAAGACCTGAGCTTGGAAGTGCGACAGAACAGTGTTTCCCAACTAGGGTTCGCGAACATGTTTCAACGTAATGGTTGTTCAGCATATTATTCGTTAGTAGCACGCGAGGTATCAGATCGGAATTACAAAGTCCTGGATCCGTAGAGGAAGTATATGGGATCGGGATTTGGCATCATTAAATAGCTTTTTAAAAAATATTAAACACGTATTTTGTTATTTTTTCTATGGTGCATATTCGACGAGTTATTTTGATTTGTCAGGTTAAATGGGACACCCTGTATATGTTCCTGCTATAAGGAACCTGCTTTTATTTCGTAATATATTACATACCAAACAATTAACAAACAATGTTATTATTTATCTAGCAATGGCGAAAAAGAAGGATACATACATGGAAGAATGCTGCATCTTTCATTTACTTTATCAGCGAAAGAAAATGATGACACTGATGAAAAAAGTATTACAATACATGAAGAACACCACATGTCAGCTGAAGATTTTCACCTCAGCTGTGATGGAGATGAAAATTTTAACAAATTGTGCAGTGCTGAAGAAGAAGTATATCCTTATGATAATGTCATGTTAGAACTTTCAAAACATTTCGCTAAAATTATGCATGAAATGTTTGTAGAAAAATCCCAGAACTGGCAATTGATTTTATGCTAGGCTTTGTTTGCATGAAGGCTTAATATGATTTTATTGAACCACGTAAATCAAGTTTTATTCTTAAAGTAACAAATCATTTTATAAAATTTATTAATTCGAAAATAATATAAAATATAATAAAATTTTTCCAGTTTATCAAATGCTAAAAAGAGTGTCTTTTTTATTTCCCCTTTACACTATTGCATGTAATCATGATGATGCAAGGCTGCAATTGTTTCAAAAATTGTGTAGCGCAGCTGCTATACAAACTTTAAATTGCAAAATTATTTATCAAAATATCTAGCAGTACATTAAAAATAATAACAGCACAGTTAAAATATGAAATAGATAAATGAAATAAGACTAGGATTTTAAATACTGTATTTTAATTTAATTTAATTTAATTTAAAATTTTGCATCCCAGTTTGGGATATGTACAGAAAAATTACACATACATCAAATTAATTACTACTAGCCTGTAACAACAACTTATTTACATGGTATTTATGATTAGGGCAAATCTTTAACGTATAATTTATTATCTGATTCCTCAGATCATATGACAAAG
Organism: Rhysida immarginata; assembly: GCA_023313115.1. Taxonomy (NCBI): domain Eukaryota; kingdom Metazoa; phylum Arthropoda; class Chilopoda; order Scolopendromorpha; family Scolopendridae; genus Rhysida; species Rhysida immarginata. The sequence continues at coordinate 325,345 of JAHWFO010098772.1, read as the reverse complement.
CATTCCAATGATTAAACGTATTATAAGGAAAATAAGATTCTATAAACCTAGAAATCGGAATGGCAGGTATGATTTTAAATCTCTGGGTACTACGTGTATTTTCAGAGTCGACCATCTACTCATTAATAAAAAGTATAGGATGGTGAATATCAGTAATTGCCTTATATAATTCTCTCAGTCTTGCATATTGCGATATCTGATTAAATGTTGGTATATTATAAGCTTGACAAATATGTGAAGTAGAAGCATGCTTCGGTAGGTCAAATGCAACCCTTAGGACGTTATTATAGGCCACTTGAACTCTCATCAATAACATCTTAGCTGCTGATGACCATATGAAAATTCCATATTCAACTTTACGTATCAAAATAGTCTTAATGGTCTGGATCAACTCCTTTTTTGACACAATCCTACGTATTCTATAAAATAGAAATTTAAAGCGATTAAGGTCAGCCACCAACCGCTCAACATTTTCACGAAAAGACAACTTATTATCAAAAATAACACCCAGTATTTTGCAGGTTCTCTTAGAATGCTGATTCTGTCTATCAATAAGTAAAACATTTGTTTTATCATCATTAAACGATAAATCATGTGCTGCATACCACTCAATTACTGCTTTAACATCCAAACGAATTTGTGCCTTAGCAAGGTGTCTTTCAGATTTGTCATAGGACTTAAATAAAAAATTATCATCAACATAGGACAATATGTTAAAATTTCATGGAATGTCAAATATTGGTGCTGTCGCAACAGCAAATAACGCAGTGGCAATCGGAGATCCTTGCAAGATGCCCCTTGAAAAGGAGCATTCAATCACTTTCTGGGGAGTATAAATATAATTAACCCGATTAAAGAAGTAATTACTTAGTAGATTCAATAACGATTGGTCAGTGCCCAAAAGGTGTAGATACTCAATCAGCTGACTTCTATTAATTGTGTTGAACGCTTTAGACACACCCGTATTAACCAAATAGCAAATTTGTCCCTTGTCGATAGCGTTAACTACATAATTCAAAATGGTCAGTACGGTGTAATCTATCGGCGTTTTGGGCCTACCTCCCAATTGTCGTCTTGGAATGACAGTTCATAGAAATTTAATCAATGGAGAAAATTGTTAAAAAAAAAAAAAGAGTTTATTCATAGTGGAAAGGAACAAAAAAGATCGGAGCTGAAAGCTATCTCCGTAGTTACAAAATGCGAGAGGAATGGAGGCAACAATCGACACGAGCAACAATAGAAAAGCATACAACAAAATTCAAAGATATAAATGTATACATCCAACACGCCTCCTTACATTTATAATCATTACAAAATAGTTGCTATCTTAAAATATCAAATTACAATCAGTATCAATATTCAATTACTTGTTTTTAAACTTAACATATCTCAAATTTAGCAAACTTAACTTTTCCTAATGCTTTAGTAAAAATATCAGCTTTATTATCTGAATTTACCTTAATAATTTCAATAACTCCATTAAAATAATTCTCATGTACAAAATGATAATGAACTTCAATACGTTTTGAATTCTTTGTAAAATTGCCACATTTAACTCTGTCTATAACTCCTGAATTATCTTCATAAATCTTAACAGACCTTTTAATCTTTACAAAAACATCATTAACAATATTTACGTATGAAATTTATCTCTGTTACAGCTTCTGATAAGGCAATATACTCAGCAAATGTAGAGGATTTAGTTACACTATTTTGTTTCTTTGATTTCCAGTAAATAATATTTCCAAACAATCTTATCATAAATCCTGTAGTTGATTTTCTATCTACAATATCGCTGGCCCAGTCAGCATCTACAAAGCAATCTATAACATCAGCTTTATAATTCTGATAATATGTTAACTTAATATCTTTGGTTAAATACAAATACTTTAGAATTCTTAATGCATATTTGAAATGTGTCTCATTATAACAGTTTTGGAATCTGCTCAAGTAATTAACAGTAAAAGAAATATCAGGCCTAGTACCAGAACTTATGTACAATAGGGCTCCAATTAAGTTTCTATATTTAATGTCTCTATTTACATCAGATTGTTCGAGTTTTAAATTAATCTCCATAGGTGTTTGATGCAGTTTTGCATTCTCAGTTCTATATTTTTTGGCTAGTGATTCTATATAAGTTTTCTGACTTAATGTCATAGTATTACACTTTTCATAGTTATATTCAATATCAATTCCAATGTAATTTTTAACTCTTCCCATATCTTTCATTCTAAACTTATTGCATAATTTTTGTTTAATTGCAGTTATTATTTGTCTATCTTTGCAACAAATTAGTAAATCGTCAACAAATCTTTATATATAAAAATTCAGGTTCATTAAATGTTCTAAAAACTTATCCGATTGAGCTCATATTCGTAACATATGTTCGTTAGGTCGAGAGTAAGGTTTACATGTCCCCAAAGTGAGGTGGGAAGGGGTAAAAATCATATATCTTAGTCTATGTTTGTTTGTTTACTCAAGAGATGGCGCCAGAGTTACTCCAGTTTCGGTTTCAATGGCAGGTCTATATATAAATTCAGGGTGCGTCTGTAAATGTTCTTAAAACTTTTGAACCACTTACCCTTTTGAGCTCATACATGCACCAGATGTTAGTTCGGTTCAGGTTTACATGTGCCGAGTGTCAGGTTGGCCCAAAGGGGAAAGGGTAAAGATAATCTTTTGGTTGATCTGTCTGTCTGAGAAGAGCATACGAAATGCGTCCTACAATGCAGAGCAAAGTTTCTGCAACAATAGGCCATAAAAAATTACTTTGGCTAAGGTCATGGATGAAGAAATATAGAATGGGAAACTCCATTGTTTAAAGCGTGATTTTTTTTCACTGGTGCTCTCTGGCCTTTTGTGTGGCCATTACTCTCTGTCTAGCAGACGACTTTACTTTTCCTTTTTGGGCTCGATGGCTCAGTGGTTGCGTGATCGCCTCTGATCAACACTTCCTAGACAGAAGGCCTGATAACGGAAACGTCATACATTGCCACATCATTGTTAATCCTATTTCTACCAATAATAAGCCCTACATTTGGTCGACTAATGATGATGTAACAGTGTATGACGTTTCCGTTATCAGGCCTTCAGTCTAGGTAGTGTTGCTCTGATGCCCGTAGCTATGGCTTCGATCAAAAACGCCACCTAAAACACAAGGCCTGCTCACTGCTTGCTGACTGCGTCATCAAACGAGGGCTGACAATCCAATTTTCATTGTTTCAACAAACTAAAAAACACTGATTACAACAGGTGTTTTTTCGTTTGTTTTAAATAATGAAGATTGGATTGTCAGCCCTGGTTTGATGACACAGTAATCAGTCTTTGTTTTTTAGGTGGCGTTGCTTCGATCCCGGCCGAGGACGATGAGGATTTTTTTATGGGGAAAAATACTATTATATACAAGAAAGAGAGAAAAATGTATACACTCACTTATTCATTCATTCATTACGAAATCTCCAGAACTAAGAAGCCTACAAACTTGAAATTTGGCAGGTAAATTTCTCTCGGCTTCTAGGTGAGGGTGATCGAGGGATCAAATCTAAGCAGCATTTACCTCTTTCATTATTTTCTCTGGGGCATTGTTTTTGAGATAAAAAATGTTGAAATCTTACCTGCAAGAAATATTTGTTTGGAATCTGTGGAGACACTTAAAGACATTGGTATACGAGACACCAGTGGGATCCGGTGAAGAGCTGGTATCTGGAATCGCCTACGCTGCGGACCAAGTTCGCGAAGAATCAGGAACTTTTGAACTTTTTACGTCAGTCCATGCGGCGACTTTGTGAAGCATGCATTCATGCCAGAGGGGGTGGATTAGAACACTTATTATTGGTGAAAATAGGAAATAAAATTCCACCGCCTGGGTTCGAACCAGGAACCTTCTGCTCACCGTGCAGACGCGCCATCCAATTGCGCTATTGTAGGAAGCATTATCGCTATCTACATGTTTTTAGGACTGGTTGGAGCAGTACCCAGTTTGTAGACTGGGACTATCTTTCCTACTGCATATAATCGTTAAAGATTAATAAATGAAAGATCTTAAGAGGATTATTTTTCTTTTTTTCACGCCAAACCTCAGATGTTGAAATTATTGATGAAGATAGGAAAGAAAATTCCACAGCCTGAAGTTTGGCGTGAAAAAAAAATAAAAAAATAAAAAAATAAAATCCTCTTAAGACCTTTCATTTATTAATCTAGAACACTCATTTTAAAACATTTGCATGTTTCATAAAAAGCAAGTCACATTAGTGTACTCTATGCAATGTGTTTTTTGTTCTTTTTATTACATGATTGACCATGATTTTGACGTGTTCCAGAATTACGGGTTGAGTGGCATATTACGTCTACGCGACGTCCAACATGTTTTATCTCAAAAACAATACCCAGAGAAAAAAATGAAACAGGGAAACGTCGCTTAGATTTGCTCCCTCTATCGCCCCCCCATGTTTGTACACAACCCTGTATACATAAATATGAAAAAACTATATTTTTCTCCGAGCGACGCCGAGTATATCAGCTAGTACTAATATATATAAGGGTAAGTTATTTTCTATTTTAACAGAGACAATAATTATATTTATATCTACGAAAACTAGTTTAGTTACAAAATTGTTAAAACATTCATACCAAGAATGATGACTTTCCTTTAAACCATATAATGCCTTGTTTAATTTATAAACTCTGTTACTTCCATCTTCATAGCCAAGTGGCTGTTTTACATAAACTTCAGATAACACTTTGCCATTCAAGAATGCTGTTTCGGCATCCATTTGATCAATATGTATATTATTCTGACAACAATATGATAACAATAATTTCAAAGTTTGCATTTTTGCAACAGGCGAATAAGTATTTTCAATATTTTCTATTTGTTGAAAACCTCTAACCACCAACCTTGCTTTGTATACATCTTCTGACTTCTTATATACCCACTTCACATCTAGAACTGTCTTATTCTCTGGTTTACTTACAAGTGTCCAAGTGTTATTTTTGACAATACTCTCCATTTCACGATTCATAGCCTCTTTCCACTGTTGAGCCTCATCACATGTTGTCGCTTCCTGAAAAGTATCTGGAATCATAGCATCACAATAATTAACACATATATAATGATAGCCGAATTCTTTATCAAACCGAAGTGGAGCTTTGACTCTTCTCTTAGAATGTCTTCTTTCAGTGGATATTTTATTATCTTCATTACTCTTATTGCTTGGCATCTCATCATCATTGTTCATTTTCTCCTTCATCTCATTGCTTGTCATTTCATCATCTTTGCTCATTCTCTCATCTTCAGCTCCATCACCATTACTTGTGTCATATTCTTTCTGCTCGTGATCATCCTCATCTTTAAAACCTATGCATTTTATGTCCTCTTCGATTATGTCAACATGTCTTGCTACAATTATTTTATTGTTGATTAAAACTCTATATCCAACTTCTGTGTAGCCAAGTAAAATACCTTATTGGGGGTGGCCGTGGCCTGGTTGTCTCGTCGGTTGGCTTGCCAATCGATGGAGTTCAGCAACTTCAGGCGCGGCCAGCTGCTGGCTGGGTGACTGCCTGGGCTTGAGGGCCACCGCTAGCGGGACAGCTATTTGGGGCGCGGCTGTTGGGGGACTTTGGTCTGACCCATTTGCCGATTGACCATAGCTGGTTTTCCAGCAGTTGGTGACAGCCTCTGGTTCGTTTATCCCCAGCAGCTCTTCCATCATGAAACCCCCCGTGCTTCGGAGGGCACGTTAAGCCGTTATTAATGGGACAGTAGCAGTCGTTATTAATGGGATGGCGCAAAACTCCCTCGTAGGAGTAGGTGCCGCAGATTATCGCTTGCGATAATCTACCCTCTGTACCAGATAAGATAAAATACCTTATTCAGCCTTCCTATCCCATTTTGGTCTTTTCTCTTCTGATATTCTGACAAATATTTTACTTCCATATAGTCGTAAATTTTTAACACATGGTCGCACTTTGAAAAATATCTCATATGGTGTCTTCCTCTCTTTAGTGTTTGCCAGTGTTCTATTTTTCAAATAAGCAGCAGTTTTTATCACTTCTGGCCAAAATCGTCTATCAACTTTTGCCTCTGCCAGTAAACATCTTGCCATATCCAAAATTGATCTATTATATCTCTCTGCAGTGCCATTTAATTCATGTACATATGCTGGACAAGGTTTCACCATAATTTCTTTTTCTCTGGCTAATTTATAAATATGCTTATTTAAGTATTCTTTTCCATTGTCACATCTAAGTTCTTTTATCATCTTTCCTGTTAAATTCTGTATCTCATTTATATATTCCTCAAAATATTCCACAACTTGATCTTTTGACTGAATACAGTAAACTTTTGCTAATTTGCTATAATCATCAATGAAACTTAAGAAATACTTTTCACCATTAAATCCGGTAGTTCTATGTGGCCCATTCAAATCTGTATGCACAATTTCTAAAATACCTTCAGCTCTTCTTCTATTGTTATGAAAGGGTAAATTATGCATTTTATTCTCAATGCAGATAGCACACTTCATATATTCTGACTCTATTTCTTTAGGAATCCCTTCAAGTAACTCATTCTTATATAGTATATGTAGATAATTAAAATTTACATGTCCAAGTTTACGATGCAATTTCTCCTTTAACGTTAATGTGTTTCCAGCATTAGTTGTATCTGAACATATCATATCAGTCAAAGTAAAACTTTTCATTACATATAGTCTATTCTCTTTCTTAGCTACTGCTATTAGTGTGCCATTCCGGTTATAAATTTTTGATAGATGTCCATTTGAGATTATCTTATAATTGTCAGTAATCCTGGAATAACTTAGTAAATTTGCTTTCATTTCTTTCACATAAAATACATTTTTCAAAGTTACTTTCGATCTTTTACCATGAACTTCAAAGAATATTGTAATGTTGCCAACTTTTGTAGCTTGTAAAAATCTTCTATCACCAATTTTGACTTTTGTAGGTTCTTTTAATGTAATAGAAGCATCAAAGTATTCATCACTATTTATAATATGATTTGTACGTCCGCTATCAAGTAGCCAATTGATTTGACCATTGTTTGAAGCATGACTCTCATTCATGGTTGATATATTATTCAACATTGTAGTATGAAAACGGTTTGCTCGCTGTTCATCAGTTGTTTGGCTTCGATTATTTCCTCCCTCGTCTGCCAAAATAATTACCACGATTGTTTATCTGCTAATATTTCCACGACCACGATAAAAATGGCTTTCACTTGCCAATCGACAATTTTTCATTAAATGTCCAGGCTTTCCACAATTAAAACAGATTTTATTACTGTAATATGATGTACTGGCTTCTACCTTAAAAGTGTTAGACTTTGATTCATCAGTTTCCTTTACGGGTTTTTCATCCAAGGATTTCATTTTAATTTTACTTTTCAAATAATCCACAGTTCTATCTTGATCCGGCAAAACATCAATTAAATCTCCTATGTGGCTGTAAGTTTGTGGCAAAGCTTTCAACATGTAATTTAATTTCTCCTGTTCACCTACGATAGCTCCAGCTTGTTTCAGCTCATTTATGGCCTTTTCAAAATCATCAAAGAATACATTTATATCAGAATAATTTTTCAACTTTATGCTATCGAGGTTATTTCTACATACAATTTGCAGTGCGGTGGTCTTTTTTAAATACATTTCATCAAACTTACACATGATCTTAAAGGCTGTGTCGAGGTTGCTTACATACTCCAATTGCTTGTTCGTAATAGCACTATAAACGTAATTGGTGGCCTTGACATTTGGCAATTTTATCATCATGGCATTTTTCTCTGTCAACCACACATTTACACTTTTTATATTGCAAATATTTCAAAATTCGTACCTTCCAGTTGCAATAGTCCACTCCGTCGAATATTGGCATTGTAATGTCTTCATTTTTCAGGTACGCCATCTTATATGCTTTTGTTGTCCGATTTATCTTTGCATAAATTGCCTTTCACTAATTGTACATTCAGAAACTATAGTTCATATTTATAAACAACTTAATAACATTTATTTACAACCACACTCTGCTACCATGTTAAAAAAAGAGTTTATTCATAGTGGAAAGGAACAAAAAAGATCGGAGCTGAAAGCTATCTCCGTAGTTACAAAATGCGAGAGGAATGGAGGCAACAATCGACACGAGCAACAATAGAAAAGCATGCAACAAAATTCAAAGATATAAATGTATACATCCAACAAAAATATCAGTTTTTCAGCTAATTTGGAGAGAGCAGAAAAAACACAAATCGGGCGATAATTCTTATAATCATTAACAGCACCTGCTTTATATAAAGGAGTGATTAGCGTTTTTTTGAAATCATCTGGGAAACATTTTAATTTACGAATTTGGAATAATAAGTGCTGGAAGATCCTATTCCCAAAAGAACCCCAATTTTTAAACACTGGCATGATCAAACAACCATCACGTCTAGAAATTTTGTTTTTAGCTTGCCTAATAATGTCATTAATTTGTAAGATAGAAATGAAGTCGTCATAAAAATGATGATCTAACGTATCAGCAGCATACACCATCTCAGGTTGATAGACCTTGACCTGTTGATTGGGATTATCAACCCACTCTAAATATTGCTGACTATTCTCACATGGAAACGTTTGTTTGACTCGCTTCAAAGTTCGAATGCATGACCACAAATCAAACATTTAAGTATTTGGGTTAGTAACAAAGTTTCGCTTGGCCCTACGAATCTCATACTTAAACTGTTGGTTAATAGATTTCAAAAGTTGTTTGTTATCTGATGTAGGCACTTTTCTTATTTTTCCAGAATAACAAGGTTTTGCTGGTCCACCATTTACGCTTATACTGATTAATTTTTGCATATTTAACGATGAGACCAGATTGACTCAAAGCAGCCAAGTTATTAGCTTGCATTTCCCGGAGCATATCATTAACCGAATCTGACTGAAAGAAACGATTCCAATTGAGTGTGAGCGATAAATTCTTAAATTTACACCAATTAACTTGAGCAAAATTATATTTAATTGCAGCAGTCATCTCCAAAGGAATACTCTCAATCCAAAAATCCTTAATCTGACAGCTAATAGCATTATGATCACATTTTGGTAGAATGTCCATGGTAATCTTAAAATTAGTCCAATGAATCGGTACAAAGAACTGTTCTAGTATCGTCCTGGATGAAGGTGTAACTCTCGTTGGCGTCGTGACAATCGGATGAAGTTTAAGCATTTGACAGATATTTATCACTTGTCGACAATTAAAGGAAGAACACCCAAAATCCAAGTTAAAATCTCCTATAATTAGGTTAGTGTTATAAAGCTGATGAGAAGATTGGAATAGTGTTATTAGATCATCAACTGGATAGTAAGATGGCCGATAAAAGGCCAATAGGTAGGTAGATAACATATACTCATAAAAACAAAATAAGTGCTTATGGTATTAATCAATATATCACGAAAGTGACTGCAAAATAAAGAAAGTTTTTGTTTACCAAAATCTCCCATTTCCCAAAATTTGTAGCCATGTTTTACAGTCTATCACTGACAAACATTTTAAAATTGGTGTATCCTCCAAATCTTCAAATCTCATCTTCAAATAAGTGTTAATTATTTTACATATCTGGACCACAGATGAAAGAGAGACAGATGTGTCGTCTGAATGGCAACCGGATGAAACAAGAGATGTGAGAACGACGGTGGCGTTATCGCGCGAAAGTAGTGACTCAAAGATAAATCTTACATGCAATTGCTATCTATAATCTGCGAAAAAAAGTGCTATCCTTTCATTATATTCACTTAAACCCAAACCATGTTTACTTTAAATGGAGTTAATAACCTTTAAATTGTATAATTGTTATTAAATAATATTGGTTAAATTAAAATAAAAAAATAAAAATAAAAATTACCAGTCTCTTTGTGATGTTAAATTTTAAATAATAAATGATACTTGAATGATAAATGATAATGAATGATAATAGATGATGAATAATAAATTTTAAAAAATGATCGTTTTCGAACTCTTTATCTGAGTTCATCTTCAAGATATTTTGTGATTTGGAATTGCTATTTTTAAATTATTGTGGCTTGTTTGAAGAGTCTAAATAATTTAACCAATATTACTTAACTAAAATTAAACAATTTAACAACTTAAAATAAACTTTAATATGGATTCAATTTAAATATCTCACAATACCTTTATATTCTCTTAAATTTACTATTGGTCAAGAAATTTGGCTGCTATTGAAGATTGATCATTTTTTAAATCTTTAAAATCATGGATTCGAGGAAAACATGTCAATAATAATTACACAAATAAAACATATAAGACCAGCTCTTTGAGATGAAAATAGAAAATGAAAAGTTCTTAAAATGAAAACACACACAAACAAATGTTAAAATAAGAAGCGAGAAGAGAGACTTTGACCGTTTTGTCTAGGCTTTCTTCGGGACAATTGGATCTCCTTTTTTAATGTATCTGTGTTCATGGCTTGAATGGGTCTGCTTCAATAACTCCAAAGCAGAGCTGTTGTCTTTGTTTTTGTCACTTTAGCAAGGTGTGAATTTTCTCTTATTAGTTGAAAAATGGCTGGCAAATACAGAAATATTTAAAAAGTTGGTATATTTTGTGCTGGTGCGACATGCACAAATACTAGGTTAAAAAAAACCTGAACTCTCATTTTATAGATTTCAAAACAAAAAGGTGAAGAGGTGAAAAGTTGTAGATTCCTATAAATAAGATAAACGTATGTTAGCATGGCAAATTCAATTTCATAATTTCAATCAAAGCATGGATTATTAAAACAGATACATGGAAATGGGACTGTATATATTGTCTGTAGATGGCAGAAAATGTATTAACATATAAGGCGGGATATTTGGCAAAGAAAATTGTGCGAATACACAGATGATTGATGAAAGCACCATTTTCAAACGAGATGAACGCTGATGATTTTGCTAAATGGTTCTGGTACTGACAACACTTCTGTGTCCCAACAAAATAATGGGCAAATTCAGTGAAGAAATGCGAAACTGTTTTCTTACAAAGAATAGATACGATTTTATATTTGCCAAATGTCAGATATAAGCTTATATTTGTCCAATTTTTTAAACGAATCCAGATATTTAGCTGGTTCAATGGTTGCAATATCGTTTTGAACTCTTCTGGGTTCCCGCGGAACACACGGCAGTGGGGCCTATTCACGGCTTTACGCTTTTGATAAGGAATAAATTCTCCTACCTGCTGCCCAAATGCCCGCCTAGAAGCACCCCTTAACTCCGAGTTCCGGGGAAGGTCGTCTAAACACCGGCACTCTCGATTTTCGTCCTTTGTCATCGAAAACCTAACTTGCTCTCCCCTTCTCTCTCTCTCCTCCTTTCCAAGTCTCTTCTTCATATTCTCTCTTTCTTATTGGCTCTCTCCTCGTCTCTCCTCTAACCACTCTCACTTCGCCAATCTCTCTACATGTTTTCTGTCTTTCTTTCTTAACGCTCCATCTTTTGGACCTCGTTTCTCTTCCGTCGTCTGCTTTCGATCTCTCTTGTCTGTGCCTGCCTCCTCTCACAGGAACTGGGATTTGGCAGGTTTTTAAACTAACTCCTCCCAAATCTTGTGACACGTACGTAAATTGCTGAAAATTATTCACAAGTAATCAAATTTCTGCATATTATAAATTATGACGGGAATTATAAAATCATTTTTGACTTTCTGCACGTAAAAAGGTTTTAACTGCATATTTAACAAAAGCTTTTTAAACATATTATTAATAGAGTTTTAAATATTTTATTCTTTGTATAATATTTTAGTGTATATTCTTTCATTTATATTTTTTTCTTTGCAATAAACTGTAATAAATAATTTAATAAATAAGTAATTTGTGTTCTTAGCCAATTTCTAATTTAATAAATAATTTAATTCTTGCACAGAATATGTTTATTTCTTCTACATTGTTAATTTATACTCGTAAATTTCGTTATTAATTAATTAATTAATTGGATCCGATACGTCCATCCAGGGCCTGTATGG
>JAHWFO010098772.1:266567-287955 GCA_023313115.1 Rhysida immarginata | reverse complement strand
CCTGATTCTGGAAGTACTTTTCGGAAGCAATTGCTACCATCATTCAGCAGTCCAGGAGCACCTCGAAGACAACGAGAGAACTGAATGATGGTAGCAATTGCTTCCGAAAAGTACTTCCAGAATCAGGTTGTATTTATCCTATTTCTTAGTGTTGTTGTGGTTAAAGAGTTTTTTATTAATATTAAGATTCACATTACAATTATCCACATTAGTCTTTATTTTCGTTTAAACAATTTGTTGTTTAAATTCATTGTTTAATTAATTTGTATATTTAATCCTGTTTATAATATTCACTGATACATGTATTCGACGGTTTTTTTCCTCCCTCCAATTGCTTGTTGTTGCTCTCCTACTCTCTCCCGAGATTGAATGGGGGTCAAAGAATGCCCATATAGGCAAAATTAGCACCCTCACCAACCAGGAAATGAAGTGAAGCGCAGCCTACTCTCCATATATAAATTGCTCAAATTTTAAATCTTGTAACATAACCATGGTTATTAGATGAAGACATCATTAATCTTCATCTAATAACCATGACATAACTGACGATGGTTTAAACACCGAAATGCGTATTAGTAATAAAATTAACTTTGTTGCAATTTGAACCCATTTTTCATTAATATTAATACATAGTGCAACATGGAACAATTCAATCTAAACTTTTCCTTTACCCACAATCCTAAGCGTAATGTACCGAGGAGCTTCTCTGCGCAACGACTTTTTTCATGCGCGACGTTAAAGTTAGATTTTCACGATACAGAAGGAGAGAGAGAGAGAGAGAGAGACAGGGCTTCTTGAACTACTATGGTCGTCCTTGATTGATCAGGAATTTTTTAACTTCCAACGAAGATCCGGAAATGGTGTGACGTCAGCATAAAATTTATGCAGTGCATACGATATAAAAATATTATTAATAAAGCTTTGCATAGAATTTTTAACTTTAAAACTGGATTTAATCCGAATGAAATGAATATTTAATCAGTTTGTTATTAACAGCACTCAAGACCTCTTCAAAATTTTTCTCTTATATGGCTTTCTGTAACGTTTTGTTTTTGGGTCCTTCACGTCATTTATCATTTGTGTAAATTTTACCATATGATTGCTTCATCTGTTTCCTATAAACCGCTTTTTGCTGTTAAACTATATGTCAATATATTGTATATTTCCTAATTGTTGTTCAATATACAATAAACCGCTTCGATAAGTGTTGACATTTTGTCTTCAGATGTTAATAAGAACGGGAATCATTTGTTTTATTTACACAGGATTTGATCATTATTATTTGTTGATTAATAACTACAGGGTGATTCAGTCAATTTCTGACCATTTCACTAGAATGACGTGAAAGAATATGAGCGCCATATCGAATTTCTAAATAGTTGGAGTTTGTATTGTTGCAACGGCGCTGCATGAAAATCATATTGTTTGAAAATGGCGCCCGCTTTATCAACAGAGCAGAAATGCAAGGTTGTCGAATGGCATTTCGAGACAAAATCACCTGTAACCGTGCAAAGAAAGTTCCGGAAGGAGTATAAGTGTCGAGACGCACTAGGCAGGCAAGCAATCATGGATTTTGTCAAGCAATTTCGTGCCACTGGATGTGTTACAGGCAAGAATAAAGGCGGGAGCGAAGCTCGTGTTCGCAAGGCCGAAGGTGTCGAAAATGTTCGCACAAGGTTGGTCGATTCTGGGGTGGCTTTCTTTGGCCCCCTACGAGTCCTGACTTAAACCCATGTGATTTTTTTATCTCTTGGGGTTCCTTAAAGACAGTGTGTTAACTACAGCACCGAGAACCCTAGATCAGCTGCGACAAAGCATCGTCGACTGCTGCACCCTTGTGGATGCAGAAATTCTGGATAGAGTTATGAACAACTTCACCATTCGGCTGCGAGCAGTTCAAAACGTTCGTGGTGGCCTCATAGAGCATATCATCAAGACTTTTACACGGGAATAAAAACTCCGAACTGCCTTAAATATCATACTGAAATGCTAAGTTTGTAAACATTATTGGGTCAATAAATCATAGTACTGAAATGGTCAGAAATTGACTGAATCACCCTGTAAGAAGAATAAATATATATATTCAGGTTTTAAACTCTTCGCAATCCTATTTTTGATTTTTTTTCTCAATGAAAGATTTAGATTCTACTAGCTAGCCGGCCAAGCAATGCTGTGGCTCAGTCTGGTTAAAAGGAAATAAGAGTTAAAGTAAAATGGATAGCTTAAAAGTGGTCTCCATGAAGAAACACTTACATGTGCCAACTTTAATGGTGATCGGTCAAACGATGTTGCAGTTTATCAATCTCATATACAGTCAGCGACAAAAATATGGCTCATTGAGGTGCTAGCAGAGAACAGCGGATGCTAGAGACCTGTACGAAGAGGAAAAATCAGTAACAATAATGAACAGTGCACACCAACCCTTGGTATTACAATGTGTAAAGCTAAGGTGGGCAGTGAATTTTTGCAAACTGGATAGTAATGATTTCATCAGACACCTTTATAAACATCAGTGACAAAAATATAGCTCGATGCTACTTTTCTTCGAATAACAGGTAACATATCAGCGAAAAGATACATTTTTCTAGACACTAATAACCACTTCTCCCTCCATGTGCATTCTGTACTGCAATGAGCCCAGCACTCATGGATTGTTTCAGTAAACGCTTACTCTGTATCAAATTGTCTCCCACCGTCATACACCAAGCGAACCAGCTCTGCCCATAGGTTCACAGTAATCTGGGGAGCACATTCGTCCAGTCACGACCATCAGTGGAAGTTTCCCAAGATATCCACTTACTCCTCACACCATCACCGTGCCACCACCAGCTTGACACGTTAGGGTGCACACAAGTCCACCCATTCCCAGTCAAGTCCATTGGGACCATCAAGGTTGAACTGCTTCTCATTAGAGAACACAAGCTTGGCCCAATATAGGTCCAAATTTGCATTTGCAAAGTTCAGTCTCTGCTTACTATGTTGCGTTTTCTATGCTGGTACTCGTTTGATCTTTCTCAACCCAACAAATTCACTGCTATGGAAGATACGCTGCACGATACGAAGATGTCTGAGATCGATATGATTGTCTCGGTATATTTTCTTGCAAAAGGTACGATTCCCCGGATTCAAAAATCGGATGATCCATCTCTCAGCTCTGATATCAAACAGGCGAGGTCGACCCGGTGAATGCTTCTTACCATATTGGTCTGGATTTTTCAAGAAACCACGTACCACATCACGGCTTTTACCGATTTCAGTGAAATTGAGCCCTGCTTCATGATACGCCTTGATTGCGCTTTGTTCCTCTGAAGACAGTCGCTTCTAACCAACCATTATTCACAAAATGCATACAAATCGCGCGGAATGCAGCAACACAAATGTATAAAACACCAATACTGAAGGAAGAATTCAGAATTGTTCCAATAACCTCCGTTAAAAATCCCCTCCACCTATGTTTTCAACCTTTCCAGGTACGAGCTATACACTGTTGTTTAGAGGGTTGTTTGATGAAATCGTTATTATCTAATTTGCATAACTTCACTGCCCAATTTAGCTTTACATATTGTAATACTGAAGGGTTAGTGTACATTGGTTAGTATTTTTCTTGACTTTTCCTCTTCATACAGGTCCCAACCATACACTATTCTCGTCTAGAACCTCAAGGAGCCATATTTTTGTCGTTGACTGTACACTACATGATCAAAGGAGTTGGGACACCCCTGTGAACATCTGGGGTGTTTCTCCTGGACTGGACTAGGCCCGCTCATCAAGGTGGACGGGTATCTCAATGCTGATGGCTACAGGACCATTCTGGATAACGGGGCACTTCCAGCGCTGTGGGAACACTTCGGTGATGGGCAGTTCCTCTTCCAGCACGACAATGCGCCTAGTTTGACGAGATGCGGGTTGAAGAACTGGATTGGCCCGCCCAGAGTCCTGATCGAACATCTTTGGGACAAATTGGAAGGACGTGTGAGATCCAGGATGTTTCGCCCTACATTTGTTCAGGAACTGACCACGACACTCCTCGAGGAATAGAGGTCAATACCTGTGGACACATAACATAAACTTGTGGAAAGTATGCCACGTAGGGTGGAGGCAGTGATAGCAGCTCGGGGTGGTCCTAAACACAAATGATTGAAGCTTTTTGCGGCTTTACGGTAGAGCAACTGGTGTCCCAACTCCTTTGATCATGAAGTGTATACTAACATCTATTTTTATATACACTGAACGACCAATTTATTAGAGACACCTCTTACGGAAAATGGATCGGCCTCACAGTGATACCCAAACAATCGAACAGGCCGAAGCGGTGTATAAAAGGGATGCATTGGATCACAAGTTGCAGTCAGCAGCAGAAGTGGACTGAATATAGGTAAATCCAAGGATTTCACCGACTTTGAACAAGACATGATCTCGTCTTCCCACATTACCGTCCAACCTGCACTAATTACGGGACGCTGTGATGTCAGCCTGGGCTGCTACTCTACGGCAACGGTTTCAACACCTTGTTGAATCTATGCCAGCACGTATTCGGGCAGTTCTCGCCGCTGAAGGAGGCGCAACACTTTTAGCGGGGTGTCTCTAATAAATTGGTCGTTCAGTATATACAGATACAAATATCTGGACACGGATATTTGTAATGGTCTATAATTTCTCTTTAATTTGGACATTTACTTTTTTCATCACAAATTAGTTGAAATAAAATTGAGGTGAAATGGTCTTGGTTCCCAATTTTCTTCCTCTTTTCTTTAGACTCTTATTGGGATTGGTTTCCCTGAGAGGAAAAATTGAGGCGTTACACGTACGCTACAGGGGGAAAGAGGAAGTTAGAAATAAATCTATGAACAAACCCATAGCAACATTTCGTATTATTTAGACGTCTGTAATTATTATGTCTCTAATGGTATCAAATGTTGGTCTTATTTGCCCCCGAAATACGTTCTGTAGACGATTTTCAAGCTTTCCGTAAGTCTTTGCAACGATTTTAATCCGGTTTAGACCCAAAGTTTCGGGTAAAATATGGGTTCGGGCTGCTCGTTTCTCTTTAGCACGATTCGATTATAATATTAAATATACTTATAGTATTTTCGATAATAACCGCTTGGTGCTGTTAAACGGGTTACTTCTTGGTTTTAGGCATTAGGGGGTTCGGGCCTTTATTTCATTTTATACTATTTTTGTATTAATTTAATTTTTGTGCTTCTTTGTTATGATTTTTGTAGGATAGTGTTTGTTTTACTTTGTTTGATTTATTTTACTCTTAGTTTTATAAATTCTTTGGTGTTTACTGTTCGTTTTTTGCATGACCCCTGGGTGTCAACTGTCAGTCAAATTTGACCATACTGGCCGCTGGGACTCACCTTATTTATATTCTTTTAAAATAAAATAAAAATAAATAGCGCATACATTTCCTCTTCCAATCATTTTTCCAGTTTTAAAAATGTTAAATGCAGGAGTTCCTCGACTTATGAAGTAATAAGACGGTTCCGCACTAATTACTTTATAAATTCCCACGACTGTTTTGGTGTTATGACACTTGTTTCGCACTGCGTCGTGAAAAAGTATGCTACAGATATCACAAATAATGTGCTTGATTCCGTAAGAATAAAACAAAACAACCAATTTGAAAAAATCTTTTACCCACCAACAGCTCCTATTTAAATATTTCAAATGACTTTGTCTACAGAAGGTTGACTGCGATCTATGATAACGATTCGAAGTAAAAAGTTTCTCCACCAAGGATCGTATTCATTTGGTGATCTTGGTTGTGGACTAATCCCCTGCACCGTATCTTCTACTGTAGAAGAAATATCTGCAGAACGGTGAGGCTGATGTTGTTCCATTCATGGTTCCAGACTTTCCAGAGGCCCTCAATGGTTGTTGGACGCGGCGTCAAGCAAGGGCTCGTTTTAATACTTCAAATCCACAGAATCCATCGGGGTTGCATCTTCTGACTTCACAGGGTTATCATCAAAGGGTACCATGTCAATTCCACTTTCATTTTCTAAATACAACATAAATTGAACCTGCTCAAGTTAGATATATGGCTGGAGGCTTTGTCTAGATGCAGCCAAACTTTTCTTTTGTCCTCTCCATACAAAACAGAGATTTCCTTGTGGAAAATTGGACTGAGAACATGCTGCTGATATAAAGGGAGTTAGCATTACCGTTTGTCACGGTCCGTTTTTAAGCATCATAGAACTAGATACGTTTATCCAACAATAACGTCCGTGATATCAAATGAAGATGCTCGGGCGTCCCGGGAGAGAATGAAAAAGACGGTTAGCCCAGTGCTACTACTATAACGCCTGCGTCACCTGCTACACTAAAACGCACATTGGTTTATGATAATGACTCTTTAATTAAGTATCAATGAGCTTCTGAATTAAACTATTGATACTCGCCTTTTCTCTGAAGGAACTGTGTATAAAGAGTGTGCGTAATGTTTTTGTGTGGCAAGTAGCTTCGTATGATGTTATGCGTATTTAGTGCTCTTAGTATTTACGACTGCATATAAACTTGCCCATATTCTACGTTTGTTCTAGTTCTCCGGGTACTAAAATATTTTATCCAGTTTACGGCTTAGTACGCCATTTATTAATTAATGCCCGCTTTATAGTCACGAGCATTGTTAGTGTGGCATTTCACGCAGTACAGAGTTGTTTAGTTTCCGTCTGTTTCTACGTGGCTTATTGTCGCACAGTTATACAGGTGCCAACGTCTTGGTGCATCGTGTGTACTATTTAAAATGGAACTCTTTCGTGATGACAATATTACTAGTAAACTGTTCTACTGGCCCTCGGGTCTTGTCATTCTATATCATATGATTATTCTTATTTCACTTCAAGTCGAAGTATTAGATGTTATATTATTCTAGTTGAATAAATTATGTTATTTTGGCTTCAACTTGCGTATACTTAATTCTGTCTTTCACCTTAGTTTTCACTGACACGTGACAGAAGTAAGGGATACAGTTATGGTAGCATTTGGCGTGCAACGACTTGTACTCTAGCCCAGTGTTAACTAAGTGCGTCGCAACAAGGGAGCTTATTTTTTTTCTTGGTGCTATTTCTTGTCTTTCTACATTTTTGGATTGCAAGTTTGAGTGTCCTTTACAGAGTGAAGTAAGGGATGCAGTTACAAAAGAAGGTGACTAAAAATTAAGGAATCTTGTCTCACATAGATATGCAGTCACAGCAAGCGGAAGTTTTCAATGTAACAGAGGCTCTAGAAAAAGAAAATTTAATTGCAGCAAGTTTAGCTAGAACTAAATTTCGGGATAATATAGAATTATTCAATAAGTGGTATTATACATTAGCCATGCAAATTATGGCACAAAATGAAAGCCAAAAGATTGATCTCTATGCTAAAGCCTTCCCAGATTCGATTCAAAAAGATATTAAAGAGGGAGACCTTTGTAGTTTAAGGCAAGTCATGTGCTTTAATGAGGAGCTAATTAAAGCCACAGTGAGTGAAGGCTCGAAGCCTAAAAAGAAGCGAAAACGTAAAAATAAAAATAAAGCTAATGTCATGGTTACGTCTCAAGAAGACCGTGTTCATAAGGATCATGCACTGATAAACTGTGAGGCGGGAAATATTGCTACTATCAAGGAGGCAGACGCTTCTCTGAATCAAGGACTTCGTAATGATAAGAATAAAGAAGAGGTAGAAGGTATTCTGCAAAGGGTGTTGGTAGCGATAAAGGAATATGGATCCGCCGAAACAATTCAGAGCATGGAAGATTTTAGCTCAATGTACGAGTGTCAGTGGTTAAACAGAATTACGTATATTCAGGAAATATTTGGGTTATTTTTACGAATGGAAGAAGAACGGAATGTGGTGTCTAACCAAAAAATTGATGTTGGAGCAATCTCTCAGGATGCTGATAAGCAAGAGATGGTGACAGATTATCAAATCTCGAACAATTCAGTCGTTAATACATATGCAAACAATACAAGTGAAGCCAACAAGCTTGGGGATTCAGCGTTAAAAATAGGAGAACCGGATTCTAGTGCCACTTCAACGGAAGAAGAATTCGGTGGAGAATTCAATGCGTCAACGAGGTCGTACAATTTAAGCACTAAAAATGGGAAAGTGCACGATGCTAAAAGCGACGAAGAAACGTTACATGATAACTTTAGCTTTATTTCGCAACTATAAGCAACCGAAGAGTTACTTTTTAAGGACAGCGACGGTCAAACGGACAATAGCAAAGAAGAGAGCCATTCTACTTCTAAAAGAGTCACTCAAAATTGGTTGTCAGGTATCGTTGCCTACAATATCGACTTCGCAAGAAGCATGCATTAAAGAGCTCTTGGATATATTAAATTAAGCATTAAGGAACTATCAGGCTCCGGACAGGATGATCAGATGAAAAATGGGATCATAGATAAGGTAGACCCAATATTAGATGAACATTTGCTCGCTCAAAGACATTATGGAAACTATCGATTGAATAAAAATAGTTCCAAAATAGACGAGTGTATCACTCCAAAAGCGAATCCTCGTGATAAAAGTCAGCGACAAGGTACTAAGAGACGTTTGCGTAAACTTATAAATTGCAATAAGGACTCATGGCCGGTTAAGAAGAAAGCAAAGGTGTGGGGTGCCCATAAAGAGGTTAGACAACAGAAAGAGCAGTTCGATCGGGCACAAATTCTCACAGACACTAAAAGATTCCAGGGCCCATCAAAGCAAAGATATGTAAAGGTGCCTCGGCCAGCGGTGGATTCAGATGCTAAGCGGAAGCCTAAGGAGCATAAAGATGGTGAACGTCAGGTGCTAAGAAAACCGCCTAAGGAACAGAAAGGGCATGCGGTCCTAAAGAGTGTAGCTGCTGGAGCGTTAGCTACAAATGAAAATACTAGGAGTTCGAAACCTAATGCCAGGCACAGGGTTACTCTTCCACAGCTCAACTACATAAGCCAAACCGGACTTAATCGACAGGTAAAGCTGCGAAAGGGGCCCCGGAGCGTGTCACGGTCCGTTTTTAAGCATCATAGATTAGATACGTTTATCCAACAAAAACGGCCGTGACATCAAATGAGGATGCTCGGGCGTCCCGGGAGAGAACGAAGCCAGCCGACGCGTTCAACCCGGGAAGAGGAAGTGGAAGCGCCCGTGCGCGGAAGCGCGTTAGCAGAGCGGAAGTCTCGGGAGATTCGACGATTCCGTTTCCTGAAAAATCAGGAGAATCGGTCAAGATGGAACTAAAAATCCGATCGGAAAAAATGTTAGCAGTAACAAAACTGCGTCTCACGAGCGAGAAAGGAGATTGTTAAACTCGAACATCTCAGTTCCCGCCTATCGAAGTCTTTTTATGCACTATGAACAATTAGTGTATTTCAATTTATTCTACGAAGGAAATCTTCAACGGTGCGACATAGCGAAGAGGATGTCTATGGCTATTGCGCCATCGTATGGGATCTTTCCGTTTGGGCTACGCGGATTTTTAACGAATGATCTCGGTTGCATCGAGGGACCGATTCAGCAACTATTTTCGTTCAACTGATAGTTCCATCCGGAGGCCATTAGCGAGGTCAGCCAGTACTTTTATTCTGAGCTGAACTTAGGGTGTTTCCTGCTACTCTATAACGCACATTGGTCTATAATAATGACTCTTTAATTAAGTATCAATGAGCTTCTGAATTAAACTACTGATACTCGCCTTTTCTCTGAATGAACGCTCGTGCGCTTCAAAGATAAACTGTTTATACTTCTAAAGTAAGCTACTGATAATTAAGCTTTTTCTGAATGAACGCCCGTGCGCTTCAAAGATGGAACAGTGTATAAAGAGTGTGCGTAATGTTTTCGTGTGGCAAGTAGCTTCGTATGACGTTATGCGTATTTAGTGCTCTTAGTATTTACGACTACATTTAAACTTGCCCACATTTAAGTAGTGCCTAGGTACGTTATTTTCAAGTGTTCTCTTTCACTAATTAAGTGCGAACTCATATTCGTTTGTCAGGTACTAAAGTACCGGGTGGGCAAGAAATAACGTGAGGTGTTCAGAGCTCGCTAGCGGGAATTCTATTAGGCCAAATGCAGTACATTTTGGTGTATATACTTAGTGGAACATGCAGTTTCGATTTCTGGAAAAAAATAGTACCAAAAGTCGCCATAGGGGGCGCTTATTTTAAGGAAACAATGAATATATTTGCATAAGCGCGTTCCGTGTTGAGCAATCATGACAAGAAAAGGCAAGGCTAAGGATTTCCCATCATTCACGAAAGAATGGCCTGACGATGACGCTTACTCTGCCTGACCAGGCGTTATTAGTCAAGTTGTTTTATCAGAAGAGCGACAATGCAAGTGCTGCCCTTCGTGAATTCTGGCGTTTGAAAACGTTACGAAGAGGACCGGTGAGCATAACTAACTTACGGAAAATGATTGAACGATTTGAATCTACCGGAACTCTAGGAGTGCAACCAGGCCGGAGACGCAAACGAATCAGGCAGCAACACGTTGAAGAAGTCGCAACTGCTGTTGTGGAACAAGAGATAACTACTGTGCAGGGTACCAGCAGTGCACACGCAATAGCACGCCAAACAGATATCCCATATTTGACGGTGAGGAAAATATTGCATAAGAAATTAACATTTTATCCCTATAAACTCACACCTGTTCAAAAATTGCTTCCTGGAGATGAACGTACCCGAACTGACTTTTTGTTGAGATTTTTAGCACGTATGGAAGTGGATGATGCATGGCCATGAAAGATTTTATGGAGTGATGAGGCACATTTTTATTTGAATGGTGATATCAATACCCACAACTGCCGTATTTGGGCTGCATCAAATCCACAAGTGTGTCTGTCAACTCCTATGCATTCACCGAAACTAACAGTATGGTGCAGCTTTAATGCTTCTTTCATCATCGGCCCGTACTTTTTTGAAGAAATCCGTCCCCGTGGACCGGTGACTTGTTCCGTCAATTCTGCCAGGTATGCCGATATGCTTGAGAATTTTGTGATACCACGATTGCAGGAAAAGTGTTGTCTGGATTCTACCATTTTTATGCAGGATGGTGCGCCACCGCACATCGGACGTCAGGTACAGCAGATCTTGCGAGAACGTTTTTCAGACAACAGAATAATTTGTCGTGCATTTCCCATGGTATGGCCACCCAGGTCGCCTGATCTCAACCCTTGTGATTTTTGGTTCTGGGTATATCTGAAAAGCCTTGTGTATCAAGCACATGTTCTGACCTCTCAACCTTAATGGATCAAATAACGTTACATATCAGAATAAATTAATGCAGATATGCTGCGAGCTGCCGTAGAAAATGTCGTGTACCGCATGCAGCTATTAGAACAGCACACTGGTGGTCATATTGAAACACATTTGTAATTAAAAATAAAACACTGTTTATTGTTGTTACTAAAGTTGGTTTGTACGGTATTTGTTCATTTGACAATTAGGTATTCATTGTTTTCTTGAAATAAACGCCCCCTATGGCGACTTTTGGTACTATTTTTTTGTGCAGAAATCGAAACTACATGTTCCACTAAGTATATACAACAAAATGTATTGCATTTGGCCTAATAGAATTCCCGCTAGCGAGCTCTGAACACCTCACGTTATTTCTTGCCCACCCGGTATATGAGTAGCTCATAACCCGGCATAGTAGGGATTTTATTTAACTTCTTGTTGACTGCCTTAGATTAAAATGATATCCATCTCCATCACCGGAGGACACCACTGGATACTTTAGACCCATCTTTCCTTGGATGTTACCCTTGCCCATCGATCAGAAGCTCTTATACCCTCCTGCTCTAGAGGAATTTCCCGTTATACAGATGTTTATAACACCAGGACAGCTGTTTGTTTCTGAGCTGCAGAGTTTCTCTTACTAATAATCATTCTTTCTCTATTCTTTCCAAAAAACAATTTTCGCGAGTCGTCTAGACTTTTGTTAGGGAGCTCAAGAAAGAAACGTGTGACTCCTTTGTTTCCTAGATAGACACTGCCTTATCTGTCCTATCATTGCATAATCATTTTATAGCTTATTGTTAATAATTCTTGGAAACGAACAGTCAATTATCGCACAATCACCATCTCAGTTTCCAAAATATTTACATTCACACAGAATATAGTCAAAATGTATCGTGGAATTTTAGGAACTGTTTGGCTCTGCTGTGCTACCAAATAAGCTAAGTGATACCCCCGACTTTTGATTAAATGCTCGGACTCTATTTTGATTAAATTTAGCAATACAGTAAAAATGAACACATAAATCGCTTAGAATTAATACAGTAAAAATGCCACATGTTTTCGATCGGATTCAGATACGGAGATTGAGCTGGCCAATGCATTAGCTTGAAAAGACGGTTTTTGAACCATGCAGTTGATCCTTCAGCACTGCGGCAACGCGCGTTGTCTTACTGGAAAACCACATCCTCCGTACACATTTCATTAGTAAAGGATAGTATCCATCAATTGTCATTCATTTTCCGTGAATCCAACTGCAATAACCAGATCCAAAAGATGTCATACAAGCCCATGTCAGAATGGAACCTCCACCAAATTTCGTAGACCCAATAACTTCGCGATCCAGAAGCGGTCGTTTCACGTCTTTCCTCGTCTAGACACGTCCATCACGTTCAGCAAATTTTATCCTAGTTTCATCAGACCAGATTATGCGTTCCCAGTCTTTTTCAGTCCACTCTTGATGAGCGAGGGCGAACTCCAAACGCTGTTTATGATGAAATGCTGTCAGGCATGGTTTCTTTTTCTTCACTACAGCCTTCATTCCGTTTTTGTAGTGCTCGGGTCACTGTCCAACGGAATTAAAATAATCCTTGTGATAATAGGTGCTACACCCTTTCGGCAGAGGTGTCCAAAAGTTCATTTCTAATCGTCCCCATCAAGGATCTGGTTGTTCGTTGACTTAAAAACCTTCTTTCTTCCACGTTTGTTGGGTACAATATTGTTTGTATATTTCTTTTTGATTTGTCTGTTAATGGTTGATTTTGAGATCTTCAACTCACCTAACATGAAGGAATATTTTATTCTATCATTGACGCAACGGAATGCAGTATCTCAAACTCAATGGCCGCATCTTGAATCATGGTTCTAGATCATTGTAATTAGGTTTAAAACATCATAAAATAATGTATGCAATATTTTGTAATTTTTATTACAGCATTTTTTTGTATTTTAACAGATTTGGTTGGCTAAAACGGCCGGGTGCAAAATTGTTTGCATGACGGGTGAAAGAAATAAATTTTTTATTCAAAACCTAACACTTGAAATAAAAATTTCGCTTGGAAATCTAACAGTATGCATATTGTTTTATTATTATTTCAAAAAATTTCACCCTTAATACCTAGTGTAAAACATGCATTCATCCGAAAAATTGTGCGCCATTCTGTATTTTAGCAGAGAAAATTTACAATGGTACAATAGTGATATCATTAGTACAGGTACCCTTAAATAAATATCGGCCATCTTAAAACTATGTAATTATACATATATATTCGTTCATAACAGGTCGTTCTGAGTCGTTTGATATTTTACGTGCCATATCTTAGCAGTGACAATTTCCAGTGGTAAAATAGTGGTATCATTAGCACAGCTATCCTGAAATAAATATCGACCATCTTCGAACTTTATAATTGTTCTCATACTAGCAGAGGACCCGGCGTTACCCGGGCTAATTTCGAGGGGCGATTGATAAATAAGGTCTCCATGGCTGTAACTTTTTTATTTGTTAACCGATTTTCAAAATTCTTTTTATATCTTATACTCACATTTGTCCTCTATGTAATGCACTATTCACTTTTCGACATAGTGCCTATCCCTTTCCACGCATTGCGCCAACGCGTGACTAGTTGGGTGAACCCGTCGGAGAGGAATTCCGGAGTTGTTGTCGACACCAGGATTGAATGGCAGCTTTGGACCCTCTTCTGGAGGACGATAACGTCCGCCCGCACACGAGTCACCACACAACAGAGGCGTTGCAGCGTCTACAGTTCAAAGATGAAAAATTGCAGTTCAAAAATGAAAGACTTTGCACATTGCGATTTTCACCATTTCCCAAAGAAAAAAGAGCCCCTTAAGGGACATGAGTTGGTTCTGACGGCGAGGTAAACGCTGCCATTCAATCCTGGTGTCGATAACAACTCCGGAATTCCTCTCCGACGGGTTCACCCAACTAGTCACGCGTTAACTTATTTATCAATCGCCATGGAGACCTTATTTATCAATCGCCCCTCGTATATAGACTGGCAGAGGTACCCAGCGTTTCCCGGGATAATTATACTTGTTGGTAAACAGAACAATTTCCAAAAATTAAATTATAACTCCCAATTGGTTAAATAATAACTCAAACAATACTACACAGAGCAAAGGGAATATCCATTCTACGGAAAATACGAAAAAGAGGAATTCTAGGTGATATACCAGGACTATATCTAAACTGTTCTTTACTTGTCTCACCACTGCGGAAAATCACCAGATACTTTAGACTCAAGTTTTTCTTGCCGTTGACGTAGAAGCTTTTATACCCTCTTGTTCTTTTCGAAACTCCCGCTGTTCGGATGTTTCAAATGCATATATAGCCTTTTCTCTTTTAGTTGCAAAGGTTTTCTGAACAATACTCGTTCTTTCTCTTTCTTTTCCAGACATACAAGGTTTTGCCAGTCGTCTGGACGTTTGATAGGGAGCTCAAGGCAGACGCGTGACTCCTTTGCCTCATCAATAGACGCCGCTATATTAATGGTCTGTCACTGCATCATCATTTTATGCTCATTATTAATAATTCTTGGAAACGAAGGTTCAGTCATCGCATTATCAGCATCTCAGTTACCAAAATATACACAATCCCACAGAATATAGTCAAAATGTATTTTTAGGAAATGTTTGGATCCGAAGGAGTGCTTACCATTTGCTCATTACAGCACGGAGATAAAGGAGTGCTTCCCCTGTCGTCTTTCCACACGTTCTCTATAATCTGCTAACTCTCTATTATCTCCAGTTACTGATCATTTTTAAAGATTTTAAAGAAATTGTTTAGTACTAAGAACTCTGTTTTCAAAAAAAAGCCTGAATAACAGGAATTGTATGCATTGTTACAAATTCAACCTTATCTATATTGAACAAACTTTGCCTTTCATTGTTGGTCATGAGATATATATTGTTGATCCCTGCATAATGTTTGTGCATAGAGTGTTGATACCATTGTTGATACCTATTGTCGCACAAACTTTTACTTGCATTGTTGGCCATGAGATATATATTGTTGGTCCGTAGAGAGTTTTTGTGAATTGCGTGTTGTCACCATTGTTGATACCTATTGTTGCACAAACTTTGCCTTGCATTGTTGGTCATGAGATATACGTATATGGTTAATTCCTGCATAGTGTTGATGTATTGTTGATGCCTATTGTTGCACAAACTTTTCCTTGCATTGTTGGTAATGAGATATATATTGTTGGTCTGTATAAAGTGTTTGTGAATTGGTCTTGATAACTATTGTTGCACAAACTTTGCCTTGCATTGTTAATCATGAGATATTTCTCTTTAATATGCCTTGCTATAACCATGAATATCGATTTTTTATCAATAATTATTATTTTTTCGAAATCTGAGGTAGACAGTCACCTTCCTCATGGTTTGAAGGTCAAGTATGTAAAATTTTATCAAGATCGGAATAAAACTGTAGATTTGTATAGTAAACAAACAAACAAACAAACCCACAAACTAACAAACAAACATCCTTCTTTATATATATAAAGAAAGAAGATAAAAGTAGATTTTCTATCATAACAGAGTTCTTAGCTCTGAGTCGTTTGATAACAGACTTATAAAACATCCTTTCATAACAGATTTATAGAACATCCTTTCATAACAGAACGTCCTGATCGTTTGATATATTACATGCCATATCTTTGCAATGAAAATATCCAGTGGTACAATAGTGGTACCATTAGAACAGATACTCCTGAAAAAACGAAGACCGTTTTTGAACTTTGTAATTAATCTTATATATTCTTTTATAGCATGGCCTCTACAAGCAGTTTCATATATTACATGGCATATCTTAAAATTAAAATTGTTCTATGGTACCATAATTCTGTCATTAGAACATGTAACACTGAATCAAATTCAAAAATCTTCAAACATTGTAATTATATTATTCTTTCGAATTGTTTTATGTACTACTTGCTGTATTTAATCATTGAAATTTTTAACGTGTCATAAGGGTTGACCAGCAATATATCCAAATTTATACTCGATTGACCATGTAGGGGAGTAAACGTACATAATAAGTTTTTGTTCGCTCTTATTTTATCATTTCGAGTTGTTTGATGTACTACTTGCTATATCATATTGAAAGTTTTGGAAGGTGCCATAAGTTTACCATTAAAGCACGTGCCATCGTAAAGATTACGATCGTCTTCAAGATGGTTCATGCGCGAACCCCTTTTTATCGGTAGGCGAAAACAGTAAATAATAACTTTATAATTGTTAACAGCTTGTCGATAGGATTTTTTTGATATATAGTACTTACTATATCTCTCCATTAAAAATTGCTAGTTAGGATCATGAAGGTACCGTTTTTGCACGTGTTATTGAATCGATTTCCATTATATTTGTGATTAGTTCGTGACATGTACCATATTTATTGACTGACGAAAAGAGATTTTGAAAATCTTTCATAGTCTTCGAGGAGACAGAATTACAGACAGACAGACAGTCACGTTTCCCCACACTGATAGCCTAAAGCACCTTTCGTTACTTAATAAATCATTAAGGAATGACATAACCAAGTACCAGAAGACTAAACTAAACAATTGCTTGAACCATATTTTTCAACTGCCCTATGATAACAATGAAAATTTCTAATGGACCATAATGATACCACTAAAACACGTACCCGTGAACAAATTTGGATTATCATTAATTTTACGTTGTGTTCATTCATTACACATCATTCCAAGTTGATGATATTTTACATGCCATATCTTAGCACCCTTAATGACACTCTCTGAAATATTCAATGATAGGATATGGCGAGTACTACATCAAGTTGAAAGACGTTCGTCCTCTGATGTGATGTAGCAGAAGCCTGAGGTAAAAGCACAGAATAACTGGAGTGTATTGTTTACTCTTTCTAATGCCTAAATGAAAATATTTTCTAATTGGTTCTTTGGAACGCGTTCTAAGAGCACAAATTCATTTCAGTCTCCCGAATGAGCACAAGTCGATAACCGAGGGATGATTATTGCTGATGAATGAATATGTCCTTTATTGTTGCACATTTAAGCACTGTCGTCGCCGATCTTAGCCCCGTTTTCTGCACATTTAAGCACTTGGTAAAGCCGATCTTAGCCCCGTTTTCTGCTTAATCATACTTTGTTGGTCCATGTGTAATACACTAGTTACTACGTAAGCAAATTCCTTGCAAATTCATCAGTTCCACAGAGGGCAAAGAAGTGGTTTGCGGTATATTCTCTAAAACTTGCTGTAGATTTTCATCGATAAAATAGATTCTTTTGCTATTTTCTAAATGAACAGCTAAATAAACAACTGTAGGGTAGCACTGGTGAATGAGGAATACTAGTATTCACTAGATACCTTCAGCGGTACTCAGGTATCTATTGATTAAGTGTTTTCAACCACATCTCGTTTATTTTCAACAGTAAATGCAGTTGAGTCTGTGCCTTATTTATATACTAATACGTATTTAATTGCTTGCAGCGAATGGTAATATTCAACCTTTATACAGGGTTACAGGGAAAGTCGACCTAGATTTTTAAAGACGTTATTATTTAGGTCGTTGCCGATAGATTTGACCCTATAACCTACTATCCAAAAGTTAACAGTTTTCTAGATATGTGACTTTTAAATTAAAAGAAAACAATATCATTTTTTGATATAATTTCAAATATATTTTAATTTCCAGACTCTAGGGTACAATTTTTTGCTGTTTTTACGAAGGGGGTATGCCAAGTAATAAAAATAAATAATAAAACTTGAAACAACTTGCATGTAGATGTTTTCACTAAGTGTTCCCAACTTTGAAGCACGTTAATTAAAAAAAGTTCTATGGAAGTTATCCTGCAAACTTATTTTAATAACTTCTACGTCTTTTTAACTATCCAAAAATATAGTTACTCTCAGTTAAGTAGGCAAATCAAACACATAACGATAGAGAAAGTGGTCCCAGACCGCAAAGAGCAAATGTTTATTTAAAAGTCACATATTGTAGAAACGGTTAATTTTTGGATAGTAGGTTATGGGGTCAAATCTATCGGCAACGACCTAAATAATGACGTCCTTAAATATCTAGGTCGACTTTCCCTGTAACCCTGTATATGCAAGGAAGCATCTGCAGAGAGCAGACAATATGGGACTAAACACCTATTATCAACTTCATTATTGCCAGTACTATGCAATAATCTATGAGTTTGTCCACCATCAGTTGGGCATTTGCTTCTGTACTGAGATTCTTATCGTCACCAGTTTGGGTATGCTGTAGAAAGTCGCTGGGGTATTTTTTTAACAAAGCCATTTGACCTGCAGGCTTAGCAGAATTTGAAAGCTCCACATATACCGCGGAGCATATTTTTACATACTATATCACGAAGAAATGGATCTTCATCTTCATCTATTTCATACAGTCCTATTTTATTATTGGCAAATGGTAATTCCCTCTTCTGCCATTCAATTGTGAACTAGCGGCATCTGACTTCACCGAAAATATACTCCTTTGTCATTAAATTCATAAGTTGGTTCTTTAGATAAAAAAAAAATAAAATAAAATAAAATAAAAAAAAAACTCTTAAGACTATGTCATATGTTTCACTTGAGCGTCGACTAGGATGCAGTTCCCTTATAATTTCAAGCCATGCCGGATCGCATTTGAAAGTGATAAATAAACCAGCCTTTCCGTAATTACGAACATCTGTTAGAGCATTCTGCGTGCGCTCGTTAGGAGATTTCGTGAACACGGACGGTAAAATAACTAATTGCACTATGCTGCTGCATCTACATTTACGTCATCCTTTAAATGTATGTAATTGTCAGCACAGAATGTTTATTTATGCGTCCGAAAATACACTATCTACAATAAATTAATTGGACACTTTCAATTTTAGATGTTTTGTCGAATATCTAGAAAAATACTTGAAGAACTATCCTGAAACTTCAGGGTAATAAAGAGCATGTTCCATTTCTTATACTTCAGTGAAGATTTTTTCTCAAAGGCAAATAGAGGACCAGCAACAAATTGAACCAAAGAAATAATGTTATGGATCACCCTGTACAAAATAATGCTTGAAATTCGTTGTAGCTGTAGCATATGATTATGATGCTTGTTTTACTATTCTGTGTTCATTTGTATGAGAATAGCACGTACATTCATGGAGATATAAAGATATTATAAAAAAAAAATCGATATTTTTCCGTAAGTTTTTTGTTTATAACATCCACGGTTTTCAACTCAATACAATGCCATTTTCAGTAAACTTCACAAACACCCTGCAATCAGAATATCAAAATATTAATTATTTGATGAAACATGAGCATTTTTACTAAATATTTTTTAATTGCGCATGTGCAAGCATTACTAAAATTTCTTTTGGATAATTTATTAGCCAATGTATAGAGCTACCCTTATAAAAAGCCCAAGCTAGTATTCAAAGAGATATCGTCGATAGATTGAGTTGGTTTCAGAGAAGTCAAATAGAGAAAAGTCATTACAAATGTTGGAATGTAAGTAAGGTTTTTAAAAGTTTTTGCTGATTGCAGGATATTTGTATAATGGCTAAGTCACAATCATAAGAGTGGACAGGAAGGGTGTCACGTGTCAGTGGAAACTAAGGTGAAAGACAGAAGTAAGGATACGCAAGTTGAAGCCAAAATAACATAATTTATTCAACTAAAATAATATAACATCTCATACTTCCATTTGAAGTAAAATAAGAATAATCATATGATATAGAATGACAAGACCCGAGGGCCAGTAGAACAGTTTACTAGTAATATTGTAATCACGAAAGAGTTCCAATTTAAATAGTACATGATGCACCAAGACGACAGCACCTGTATAACTGTGCGACAATAAACCACGTAAAAACAGACGGAAACAAAACAACTCCGTACTGCGTGAAATGACACACTAACAAACCTCGTGCTATAAAGCAGGCATTAATTAATAAATGGCGTACTAAGCCGTAAACTGGGTAAAATACCGGGTGGGAAAGAAATAACGTGAGGTGTTCAGACCTCGCTAGCGGGAATTCTATTAGGCCAAATGCAATACATTTTGGTGTATATACTTAGTGGAATATGCAGTTTCGATTTCTGCACAAAAAAATAGTACCAAAAGTCGCCATAGGGGGCGTTTATTTCAAGAAAACAATGAATACCTAATTGTCAAATGAACAAATACCGTACAAACCAACTTTAGTAACAACAATAAACAGTGTTTTATTTTTAATTACAAATGTGTTTCAATATGACCACCAGTATGCTGTTCTAATAGCTGCATGCGGTACACGACATTTTCTACGGCAGCTCGCAGCATATCTGCATTAATTAGTCTGATGTTTAACGTTATTGGATCCTTTAAGGTTGAGAGGTCAGGAACATGTGCTTGATACACAAGGCTTTTTAAATATCTCCATAACCAAAAATCACAAGGGTTGAGATCAGGCGACCTGGGTGGCCATACCATGGGAAATGCACGACAAATTATTCTGTTGTCTGAAAAACGTTCTCGCAAGATCTGCTGCACCTGACGTCCAAAATGCGGTGGCGCACCATCCTGCATAAAAATGGTAGAAACCAGACAACCCTTTTCCTGCAATCGTGGTATCACAAAATTCTCAAGCATATCGGCATACCTGGCAGAATTGACGAAACAATTCACCGGTCCACGACGATGGATTTCTTCAAAGAAGTACCGGCCGATGATGAAAGAAGCAGTAAAGCCGCACCATACTGTCAGTTTCGGTGAATACATAGGAGTTGGCAGACACATTTGTGGATTTGATGCAGCCCAGATACGGCAGTTGTGGGTATTGATATCACCATTCAAATAAAAATGTGCCTCATCACTCCATAAAATTTGCCATGGCCATGCATCATCCACTTCCATACGTGCTAAAAATCTCAACGAAATGTCAGTTCGGGTACGTTCATTTCCAGGAAGCAATCGTTGAACAGGTGTTAGTTTATAGGGATTAAATGTCAATATCTTATGCAATATTTTCCACACCGTCGAATATGGGATACCTGTTTGGCGTGCTATTGCGTGTGCATTGCTGGTACCCTGCACAGTAGTCATCTCCTGTTCCACAACATCAGTTGCAACTTCTTCAACGTGTTGCTGCCTGATTCGTTTGCGTCCCCGGCCTGTTGCACTCCTAGAGTTCCGG
>JAHWFO010098772.1:226847-261567 GCA_023313115.1 Rhysida immarginata | reverse complement strand
TTCACGTTTTATATATTTATACAATCGGGAATCGATTAAGAAGCAGCGGATTACCTTTAGCCAGCGAAGACTTTGTATCCAAATACGAACGGTATCGTGTGATCAGTTCATTTCGAAGCGTCTTGCTTTTTCTATAATCCTGCAGTTTTAAATTCATTGAAAATTAAAACGAAATTCATTGAAACTCGAATCTGTTCCAACTCTAAAAGAGCATAATTCTGTGTGATCTCAAAGAACAACGACATCGATAGTCATACATTTGCTAACCACCAAAGGAATGAATTAGGCTTATCTGCTGTCATAAGGTACGTGCACGAGTAAAATTTTTAAAATACGAGTAAGAAACGATATGCAAATTACACTATTAACACTTTATAACAAGCTCATCACGTATAAATAGTGAAACAATAAAATAGACGACAGAAACTGAACACGAAACGTGAAATTCCCATTTGCAGCCAGCAAAAAAAACGCCACGAAGTTGGTCGAAATCGACAGCAGCGCTCTTATTTCGCACATCCGCCGCTCGCCTGATTTTTAGCATTGCTTAATACGAGAATAATCACACTTATTTATTCTATTCGTTATGCTCATACTACGCAACGTCTTCAAACTACGTGAACCTAGAGAAATGGATCAGGTAATGTGGGTAGAGTTACCTAGTGCTGAGGAATACCCAAGATTCCATGAGATCGTTTTACGTCAAATGATACATGGACCGTTCGGTTCGTTAAACGAAAGAGCAGTTTGTATGTCAGACGGCAAATTTCAGAAAGATTATCCAAAGGATTTTCAGCCTGAAACACAACTTGCAGTTAATGGATATCCAAGGTATAGATGACGTAAGGATAGCAGGTTAATCGAAAAAAACGTGAAACCTGTGGACAATAGATGGGTTGTACCATATAATCCGTACCTGCTTCTAAAGTACGATGCTCACATTAATGTGGAGGTCTGTACAACGATAAAAAGCGTAAAGTACCTTTATAAATACTTGTACAAAGGATATGATAGCGCCGCTGTCGAAATTTCTGAAACTACGAGAAGCAGTATTGAGGATAAAATAACCTACTTAGACTCCAGATATGTAAGCCATTCGGAATCTGCCTGGCGGCTTATGTCATTTACCTTGGTTGTAGCTCATAATGCTTTCAGTGCTTTTAGAAAGTCGACAAACTGAGATTTCATCCAGGAAAAGAACAAGCAGCGCTTCAACGTTCAGCAAATAAAGATACGACATTAACAGCGTTTCAAGCTAAATGCTGATCTAATTTCAGGTTCTCAAAATTACCTTTACCACGAAATTCCCAATCACTATGTTTGGAAGAATGGAATTTGGAAACAAAGGCAACATGGTGGAAGCACAGTGTTTTTTCACGGATGTATCATGTATCACAAAGACTCAGAACGCTTCTTTTGAGAGTGGTTTTGCTCAATATTCGTGGTCCCACATAGTTTCGAGATCTACGGGCGGTTAAAAGACTAGTATATGACAAGTACATTCAAGCTGCAAAAGAAGAAATCTTCTTTGAGATAAGGAATGGGGATAGTGCCTTAGAGATGCTTCAGAAGTGCAATTTCCAAAGCAGCTGAGATTTCTATTCGCAATAATGATAGTAAATGCAGAAAATATGCATGATCACGTCGACCTTTTTCAGGAGTTTGAGGTCTCCTTATGCGAATATTTCCTGCATCAAGACCATTGCACAGAGGACGCTCGAAACCTTGCATTGAGAGACAATGATGAGACATTAAGACTCAATGGTAAGATGTTACGATTAAAATAAACTAGAAATTGTAAAGTTACCAGAAGTTGGAGGTAGAATAGGAAAACAGGCATAAAACTTATAACGATAAATTTTATGATGAAAAATAGGAAAGAAAATTCCGCAGCCCGGGATCGAACCAGGAACCTTTGGCTCGGACCGCCAACGCGCTAACCAATTTAATGGCTAACATGAGAAGTAATGTCCGGTCTTGTGTATTCCTTGCTTCCTAGGCTGTCGAGACTTGCATTGCATCCGGAAATAAATAAAAGAAAATATTTTTCCATTAGTAAACAGCAACCAAATAGGTAAGCCTTGATATCACTTTTACAATTACGCAATTTATAGTTTCCAGAAAAGAAAAAAAAGTAAGGACAATTCAATACGCAATACAATCCTATAACAATTAACAATATTCGAAATCCGGGATAAAGTCACTTCTCATAAAATACACTTCAAACAAATATAAATATGAGAAGTTGCTATTAGTAGCAAAAATGAGCTTACAATAGGCAATAGCTCACAACTACCATTCCCAATATAACGGAATAATAAATTAACTTAGTTGAAACATCAGTACAAAAAAAATAACAAAAATACTTCCATTCAATCATATTGGCTTTTATGGATAGTACCTTAAGTATCCAATTCCGTTATTGAAATAACCATTTACTGTACAAGGAAAATGTCCAACCGTTCTAATTCTCTTTAGAACAATCTCGTTGTGCGTCAAATCCAAATTAATTGCGGATTCAATGAAGGCGTCAATTTGCCAACATGTTAAGCAATGTGTCAGGGTCGGGGCAATAGCAATTTTATGAAGAGTTGCGTTGTTATTAATTACATACGCTGTAACTTCATTAGCAATGAACGTAATCTTGCTGTCGGAGCAATGTTCATCTTTATTACACGGAGACGCTTGAGGAAATTTATCCACATATGAATGGTTACTAACCTTTAGCGTTGACGACGCATATTCGCCATTCCTTTTCCGTGAGGTGCTCGCGCTTGCTGCCTTCAACCTTCCTATGTTGAATTCCTCTCTTCTGTCCTCAAAAGTCGAGTTTTCATTTCCCTCTCCGGAACACCTTTTTGCTTGCTTTTCCCCTCGTTCCAAAACTCTTCCCCCTTCTTACTCCTTCGTTTTTTCCAATCTCTCCTCTTACTCTCGTTCACTTCTCGAATCTCGCGCGTGTTTTCCCATAACACCTTGGCGCCATCTCTTGACGACTTTCTCCACTTTTTATTCCAATAAACTTTCGTATTTTGATTTAATGTTCGTCACATAAGACATGGAAGATTTCGGTTTTCTACTTCGAACAGAATATGTTATTAATAAACGAATATATAATGAAGATATTGAACGTACCAAAGGCGAGTCCCTATACGTTCAACTGAATGCAGAGCAAAAGGCAATTGTGGATATGGTATTGCAAACCATCAGCGAAAAGCGACCTCTGGCCATTTTCATGGATGGGCCTGCTGGAACTGGAAAGACATATGTTTATAAAAAATAATTGCAAATTTTACGCGGCATGAATAAATTAGTCTTAGCAGAGGCTCCTGCAGGCATATCCGCCACACGACTTGAAGGGGGACAAACTGTACACCCTGCATTTAAGTTGCCTGTACAGTTCACCGAAACTTCCGTGTCTTCAATAACACCAAACTCTCCTTACGCAATGAAATTGAAAAACACATCTTTAAGTTGTTTGAGATGAAGCTTCTATGTCTCAGTCATTACACTGTAAGGAGGTAGACTGAAATAAGCGGTTGTACACAGTCTTTATTTGGAGGAATAATTACTATACTCGGCGATTTTCGACAAACACTACCAGTAATCAGAGTTTTTTTTTTTAAATCATCAGTACCGAGGCAAGGTTTACACTAATGGAGAGGTGGTTTTAATTTCATACAGGCAATACCGTGGAAAAACTCCCAATTCCGTCCTATTCTTACCCTCATGGTTACAATGCATAAAGACACACTTGAAAACACGATTAATATTTCAGGATAATGAAATATCAAAAAAATCGGGTTGCTTCCAAAGTATACTAAATCTATGGAAATGAGTTGAATTTTTAGAAAAAAAAAGTTTTCCCTATTGCTATCCTATGCATGAAGAGAAAGAAAGATACATTGTGTAACGTGCAATATATCTGATTGGGAGCAGATATGCGCAGTGGAAAATAACACGCATAGTGAACGGGTTATAAAACTAAATAAATAGTTTATTAATTAACAAAATCTTAGTATTCGTTAAGTCTAAAACAAACCAAACAAAAGTCGTGTACGCCTCTCCAATTATATTCAATGAGAGGGTCATGAATTCAATATCTAATTTAAACTTCAAAATAACAATGAAACCTTACCACTACAAGGCACAAAATTGAATTTTCAGTACATCAACACATTACTTCAATATACGTTAACATTAACTAAATCTATAGAAATGAACAGTATCACATTAAAATAAATGGCAACAGATACAATCTATTATTGATTTGGAATAAGATGCGAAAATCAATGAAATTAATTCCAATTCATGAACAACACCAGAAATATACTTGCCTAAATATAATCATAGATTGAAATAGCCAAAGGTGACACTTGTTAATACAACAATGACAATTTAAACCGATACACAAATATTCGGTAAACAATTTATATCGTTTAAATAGGGGTAGCATTAGTTCAGCTAGGCTTCTGGCTATTCGTCATAACAAATATTTTCTCTATTAAAGTAAGATTTAAAGAACACAAACACAATTCACAACTGGTTTAAACCGCTACCTCCGTTAACTTGCTTAACCACAACACGTTAATCACATACTCGTAATAATGTTAGGCAATAAAGATGTATTTAATACATATAATCTTTAGTCCGCACAAATGAATAAAGTCAAGTCCAAAAGTCTGAGAATGTCCTATCCGATATTATGGTATTTAATAAGTATCTAATTAGTATAAATGATAAAGCACAAAGTCCGCAAAATTGATTTCCGCTAAAAAGTCCTTATCCTTAATGGAGTAGTTATAGACACCTCCTAAAACATAAAAATTCACCTTACGAACAATACAGAGTTATACGCCATAACGGCTACACAGACTTAATATCTTCTGTATAAAAATGAATTAACACTCCAATTTCCAACACTTCCTCCGACGGAAAACTATGGATAGGATTAGACTTATGTCACATTAGCACACATTAGAAAAAGGCCATTGCAAAGCCTAAATGATAGTGGAAATAATTACTCATGCCATAAGGCCACACGCACTTGATTTGGGAAGAATTGCATAGTTCGCGATTCTACAAATCGCTAAAGGCTGCTCGTGATATTATGGCGTTAGAACCAACCACGTAGTTCACCTGAACAAGAGAAAAAACATGTTCGGCCACTGACCTTAAGAAATAATGAGGAGAGCCTTGAACGGGTCCATGCTGAGGAGAAACTCTGCTATTTCCGCCTCGCTGCCACGTCGACGAAATCTCCTCCGCGATAACTTCACTGCACGGCTCACTTTCCTTCGCCGGTGGAGTCGTTAACGGCTGTCGCTCTGGAAACTCGGGCGGCGTTCGTTTCTCTCCGTCCAACTGCCTGCCACGACGTAGAGCCCTTTTCCACGGCTACGACGTTGTAACCTTGTACGGCCTTCCGAGCAATCAGACCTACGGTCTCCTGTTGCTCTCCATTTCGTTCTGTCTTTTTCCTTTCCAAGCTTCGCGCTTGAAAAACTCTCCTGTCGCTCATTGGTTGTCTCCTGCTGACGCAACCTCTGACGTTGCTTCTTTCTTTCCGAGTGGAAAAACGATCGTGTCCGGAAATGCCCGATTCCACCGTCGTGATCTACGATGATCGGCGATTTCCGTGACACATTGCTTTCATAAAGTATTTTCTGTTTCTTGAACTGTGTAAACTAAATTGTATTTCGCTTTAAAGCCGCCCGTGGTGACACGGGCCATCCACTAGTATATAATAATTATTAAGTTGCGCAGAAATTTAGCATTGACCAAGTTCACCTAAAAAAACAGAAATGCAGGCTTCATTGGAGGGAATCTTCCAGGAATTCGAAAGGGTGTTGCCAAATGATTGGACATTTTGAATTTGCCGCCATTTATTTTGTGGTAAAACCAGAGTAGAAACTTTTATATGCTGTCATCATTATACATTGAGGTTAAAGTATGCAAAACTACACAATCATTCAAAAATGGCGACAATTTTACCAAAACGGCCACCCTTTATTATATCAAAAAACAGTAACACGTAAGTTATTATTAAACAAAAACTTACAGATAGAAAATTGAAACTGACGAAACTTCAAAGTCGGAACATTTTAAAAACCGTGTTACTGTTTTGAAGTGAAAACTTCTTTAGGCTCACCGCATACAAACTTTTTGGTGGGTAGTGTATGCGTCTTATGCGTCACGCTCGGAAGCGAAACGCTCATTACGGTCAACTCGGGTAAACTCGGGGGAGAAAAACGCTCATTACTCTGTCCGTCTGTAGACACAATTGTAAAAATGCATTGCGTTGCATGTGGAGAGACGGCCTAGGGTGAAAAGTAGTTCTCACTGTACTAACCGTCTTTCTCTTGGTTAGCCATAGCAGCACTCTCTGCGTTATAATGACGTCGTATTTTTCTCAGCGGGATTTATGACCAATCAAACGCCAACTCTTCTAACTGGTTAGAGTTTTTGACCTCAGCCATAGTGAATTGTTGAAAGGCGCGAATCATCCTCGCATTGGGAAAAACTCGTGCTGTGCATTTCGTTTCGCCTCCGCGCGTGATCTATACATTGTTGGGTGCAGGATGCATGTGCGTGCAGAATGCATGTGATAGTCAATTATTATTAGGTTCGCTTAGGAGCGCCTACCCTAAATAAAATGATTTCTTTATTAGTAGTGAACTTATTATTTAGTACTTGAAAAAGAATTAAATTTTTAACACTCAATTTTTGCTAATAGATAAATATGGGACAGAGCACGAACAAAGTTCTAAGGTGAGATATCCGGAATAGGTATAATAGCACGTGCACTAATGGTACCATTATGATACCCACTTAAAATATTCAATGCTATCATATGGCATGTAATGTATCAAAGAACTCGTAATGACGAATCATGAATGAATATGGCGAGTAATGAATGATACAAGGAATTGGTTTAGTAGTAGGTGTTCTAATAGTACCATATTGTGCCAATGGAAACTTTCAATGATAATACGAGGGCGAGTCAAATGAAAGTGAGCAAATTCGAATGTATGACAAACGGAGTAGTTTATTTAAAAGTAGTCTCCATGAGCATTTAGACATTTGTCCCACTGACTAACGAGTCGCATGATTCGCTTCTCGCAAAACTCCTTAGGTTGCTGCTTCAAAATGTCTGTAACTGACTGTTTCACGTCATTGTTCGAGATTGTCATGAATTATGGTGTGAACCGAACCGTGACTGATGTTCACACGCTTTGCGAATACATCGATGCTTATCCTCCGTTCTTGTCTAATCAGTTCATCAACCTAGTGCAAATGTGTTGGGGGTGATTGCATGGTGGCTTTGGCCCGGTCTTGGATCGTCTTTGCAACTTTCACGTCCTTTTTTGAACAGTTTGCTCCAACGCTTGACAGTGGCTAATGAAATGCATTGTTCGTCTGTTAAAGAAATATGAGGAAAGGTGTTATAAATCGAGAGTCTTCCATTGTAAGAAGGAGATGAGAGCAGCCAGTGATGTCAAGTTGGCAATTAATGACGTCGAGAGAAGCAAGGAAGTGACGTCGGGAGCGAGACGGGATCGAAATCGAGACCGTGAGAACGCAAAGGGTGAAGAGTTCGGAATGCGAGAAGAGAGGACGGACGAGGAAACGAGCGGCGATGGCATGGCGAACAAAAGTTCGGAGGTCTTATCTGTAAAATCCTGTGTAGCCATTCTTGCAGAACGAGAGACGAACCCTCAGCAAAAAGAGTTGGAGCCGGGAGAGACAGCGATGGTTGCAGAGCTCGCTACTCAAAGTAAGAATACCGTTTCCTATATTCTGTTGCGAGCTACGTTGCAGATGATAGACACCCGGCTACAGCCAGTGAAAGCTCCGTCGATATCGTCAACGAACTTCATTACAGAAATTGAACTCGTTTTCTGGTGGCGTTCGAAGGCGGCCACAAACTCCATTAACATTTACTAATTACATTGGGCAAAAGGAGTTTTTCCATTGGGTTTATCGGCGTTTTGTGAAGCGAAACGAGGCCAACTGGCTTGGAAATAATTTCTTTCAAGGCGGGCTTCTTAACGTAGTCAATTCCCTGCTCTAGATGTTTTTACCGACTGTTGCTTATATTTTGAATGTATTCAAGAAATTCGTAGAACAGAAGTAGGAGATCTCCTTATTTCCCCGTGCATTAGAACTCTTATTGTTACATTCTAACTATTTTGATTTATATGAATGTGTCTCCGTGACAGAATAGAATGATACTTACCTGCTGCACATAACTCTCTTCTAGCGAAGTTTGCCTTGTAACTCTTAACTGGGATTTAACGGAGGTGCAGTTTTCGACGGGTACGTTTTCTTATTTTAGTGTTAACTTTATTGAGCCAAGTGTGGCTATGTGCTTTTTTTTGTGAGCAGCATTGTGCTTCTTTCTTTTCATTTAGGACAATCTCTAGATTTGTGTACGGCGATTGTAAGACGGAGAGAGTTCCTTCCAGATCCGCTGCCCGGAGATTTATTATGTACACGTCCCGTGTGGACGGCCTGTTAAGTATTTACAAGACTTAAGATTTATTTATTAATCAAGAAAATGAGAACTTTAACTTCCAATGTTAATATTTTGTTTAAACTACTTCTTGAAATCTTCACTATACTAATAATTCTAGCAACTTTAACTAGCACAGCCATAGTAACATTAGAAAATCCCGTATCTATAATCATAATAATTATTATACAGACCATCTGAACCGCATCACCAACAAATTATTTAATTACTTTTCGATTAGACTGTTAGCGCAGTTTAAAGTCTTATGCTAAGTTTCCAATCGTTGCATATTGGGTACTTTTCTCTAGCCTTAAGATAAGGGTGTTAAGCTAACAATTCCAGTTTGCCATTTAAAACTTATATGCTTTTATGTTAAGTAACTGTCAGCCTGGTAGAGAACTCTCGAGCGGCTAATTGCCCTATTCTTTATAGGATTCCTTTCCATTTGGTTTATAATTTATGCCCATTCAACTTTATTCAATTATTTGTAATAGTTTACAACTAAGACATTAAATCATTTATACATTCCAAATTAACCTTTGTGTACTTCTGTTGGGGACTCCAGCCATACAGCGTATATTCCACTGCAATATCAGTTTAGCTAAAATTTTTATGCCTAGCATCGTCGTACTTGGCAGCAATACAGCAACTAATTTTGTGATGGGAAACACCTTCAGCTGTCAAAAACATGACCACACACGCTGTTCATCTTTTGGAGCGTCCATTTTGTCACGCAACCGTGTTCAATCCTGTGTATGAGAGCATTAAACAAATTTTATCCTCACACCTACGCTTCACTTTCGTAAATGAGAGATGCTCGTGTGCTATGCACATATCTAAGTCGCAGATGATGGACCGAACCATTTTTGCGCGGGATGGGTTGGCTCACTTTCATTTGACTCGCCCTCGTATATGCCATGCAATATATCAAGCAACTCTTAACGATGTGCACGCATGAATATAGCGTATAATTAAATGTAGTAGAAACTGGTTTAGTAACAGGTGTTCTGTGGTACCATAAGGTACCGCTGAAACGTTTCAATGCTAATATATGCCATTGAATATATCAACATCTCGTTACGGCGTGTCATGAATGAATATGACGTGTAATTAAAGATAGTAGAAACTACTTTAGTAACACGTGTTCTATGATACCATTTGATACAACTGGGAGCTTTCAATTCAAATTGAAAGCATGTAATATAACCAACAAATCGTAACGATGTGTCATGCATGAACATAACTTGTTTTTAATGATAGTAGAAACTGGTTTAGTAGCACGTGATCTATGGTACCGTATGGTACCACCGAAAATTTCAATGCAAATATATGGCATGTAATATAAACTGAACGACCGATTTGTTTGAGACACCCACCTAATAGCGTGCTGCGCCTCCTTTAGCGGCGAGAACTGCCTGAATACGTACTGGCATGATTCAACAAGGTGTTGAAACCGTTGCGGAAAAATAGCAACCGAGGCTGACATCACAGCGTCCCGTAATTGGTACAGGTTGGACGGGAATGTGGGAAGGCGTCGGATGGTTCTCTCTATTTCATCCCATAAATGCTCGACCGGGTTGAGATCGGGCGACCGAGCTGGCCACTGAAGCAGGTGAAAGTCCGCGTCATGTTCCTCGAAACAGTCCCAGACCATTCCAACACGGTGACAGATTGTCCAACACATTGTCCTGCTGAAACTGTCCGTCACCACCAGGAAATACAATCATCTTGAACGGGTGCTGATGGGCAACAATGTTCAGCTAGTGCGTCGCATTCAGGCACGTGTCTAGTAATATTAGAGGACCCAATGTGTCCCAAGAGAAGACACCCCAGACCCTCACTCCTCCACCACCCGCCTATACGGTTGTCTCCTGACAGAAGCGCAGTCTGCCGTCCGCATGATGAAGTAGGAACCGCAATTCGTCGGACCAGGCGAACTTCTTCCAATCATCCAGTGTCCAATTGCGATGTCTGTGTGCCCTTAACAGGCGCGCTTTCCTATTTTGCGGTGACAGAGACGGTGCCCGTACTGGCCGCCTGTTGTTAAACCCAGCTCGGTGCAAGGTGCGCCCCACCGTGTGCTCCGAATTGGGTTGGGATGCTCCCTCATTGAACTGCGATGCAGTTTGTTGGGCTGTTCCCGTCCTGTCGCTGTGGATGATTCGTGCCAGTCGCAGTTGGCCTCCTTCATCCACGGCCCTGTTTCGTCTGCAGTTGTGTTTGTTGGAGGTTGATTTTTGGCATAACTGCCATTCACGGAATACTCTTGACACTGTTGGACGGGGAAACCCGAGGAGGTTCGCGGTTTGCGAAATGCTCAACTGCGCCCGTCGAGCTCCAACGATCATGCCTCGTTCAAAGACGGTCAAATTCTTGGATTTACCCATATTCAGCCTACTTCTGCTGCTGGCTGCAAATTGTGATCCAATGCATCCCTTTTATACACCGCGTCGGCCTGTTCCATTGTTTGGGTGTCACTGGGAAGCCGATTCATTTGCAGTAACAGGTGTCTCTAATAAATTGATCGATCTGTGTAGAAAAAAACTCGTAACGATGTGTCATGTCGTGACCACCGAGAGAGAAAGCATCCACAATGAAAGTGAATACATTGTTGCATCACATATATAGTGCATTGTTATTCATATTTCTACCAATAATAAGCCCTAAATTTTCACTGTCTATGATGATGCAACAATGTATTCAGTAGAAACTAGGTTAGTAGCACGTGTTCTATGGTACCATACTTTATTATTTGAAACTTTCAATGCAAAGACATGGCATATAATAAGATACGTTGCAAAATGATACAACTTCCCCGTTTTTAGGGGATGGGGCTACAGAAATGATACTAACTGGAAAGGACAGGACATTTATTGAAACATAAAAACATGAGTTACGTGATAAACTAGTTTTGATGTTTTTTTTCATAAAAAAATAATGAAGCACAAAATAAATAAATTATGTTGCACATTGATACAACCACTTGACAAAAATTATGAACAAAACTGTAAGCTTAACGTATGA
Source organism: Rhysida immarginata (assembly GCA_023313115.1). NCBI lineage: Eukaryota > Metazoa > Arthropoda > Chilopoda > Scolopendromorpha > Scolopendridae > Rhysida > Rhysida immarginata. Next base: position 250,028 of record JAHWFO010098772.1, on the reverse strand, counting down.
AGGAACCATGGTTCAATGCTACGTTGAATACACGATTAGGCATACTGTCCACGAGCTTCTGAAGCATAGGAGTTGTTGACGGTCTCCCCATGCAGTTATGATGGCAGCCTTCAACTGTGAGAGATTGTCATATTGTTTGCCATTTGCGTACACAAATCTACACAAAGTGATCCACAAATTCTCCATAAGGTTAAGATCCGGAGAATTGGCTGGCCATTGCATTATATGAACTTCATTGTCCATAAACCTCTCCCAAGTGGAGATGGCGATGTGGATCGGTGCGTTGTTGTTGGAATGTCCAAAATGGTCCACCAAGTTTTCCTCCAAATGACAGAAGTTTGACTTCTAACAGTTTTTGATAATCAATGGTTTTCATGCGGCCAGAGGGGAATTGCAAGATTTGTTTTGCCACGACAACTGAACCCGGCCCAAACCATCAGTGTTCCTCCCCCTTGTTGTCATTTTGAGAAGAACTGCTCCTCCTTTCAGAGGTTGTTCCAGTAGTAGGCTCATCCGTCAGGGCCATCTAAATTGAATTTTTTTCATCACTGAAGATGACTTTCATCCATTCTCTCTTCCAAGTTACGTGTTCTTTTGACCATGCAACTCTTTTCTTCTTGTATACATCAGTAAGTCATGGTTGGATTTTCTTATTCTTGTACTTGATGTTCTCGCATTGCCGGACAGCTCTTGATATTGTAGACTTGTGAACATTGAACTTTTTGTCTCTAGACAACTGCAACAAAGATGTTCCAACAGCAATCAGCATACTAACGATGATTCTTTGTTATCTGGGAGTGATCTTGCGTGATCTGCCAGTTGAAATCTTCGTTCCATACTGCGTCCCAAGTTTTAAGAAGCTGTTCACTACATATGGTGAAGTCCAATCTTTCTTGCAATTTCTCTTGATGACAAGCCTTCTTCTTTGTAAGTGGTTATTTTGCGTTTTTCACAGTGTGTCAATGCTTTATTCCTACCCATCGTAAAACAACCGATACACTGGATTCCGAAGAAACTGACTCAGAAATTCCGAAAATTTTTATATATAAATTTGCATGTCGAACTATCCCCTTATCATTGAGCGGAAAATAATGAAACTTTTCACCCGGCAGTGTCCATAGTTAGGGGAAGGTTGTATCATTTTGCAACGGCAATTTATCTATTTTTTTGCTTCATTATTTTCTTCGTTCAAAACTAGTTTATCACATAACTCATGTATTTATGCATCAATAAATGTCATGTCCTTTCCAGTTCGTATCATTTCTGTGGCCCCATCCCCTAAAAACGGCGTGGTTGCATCATTTTGCAACGCACCTTATATCAAACAACTCGTAACGATGTATCATACATGAATATAACGTGTAATTAAAGATAGTAGAAACTGGTTTGGTAGTACGTGTTCTATGGTACTATTTTGTACCATTGGAAAGTTTCAATGCAAACCATGGCATGTAATAAATCAAACACTCGTAACGATGTGGCATGAATGAATTTAAAGAGTACTAATGATGTTTGAAATTGGTTTAATAGTACATGTACATATTCTAATTGTGTCAATCATGGCTACATTGGGTGATGTTTTAATGGTACTATTACGGTATCACTGGGTTTTTCAATGCTAAGATATGGCACATAAAATACCTAACAACTTCTAAAGAATTGTTAGGCCTATTGTTATCCACAATTAATGGCTTCACATTATCACTTCTGTTATACATAATACTGTCAATAGTTAATTGCTAGTAGCTAATCGCTTGCATCAACAGTAGAAGATTACGTATAAAAACGTTTTCAATTGTAAATGAAAAATTATAAATGCTTATACTTTTATTTGTTCGAATATATAAAGAAATACTACACTTTCCATTTAACCTTTTGGTTCTTCAATTTTATTTGTTTAAATTCTATTTTTACCTTAGATTAATTTTTTAGGAATTTACTCCTCAGTTTTCTTATTTACTTAGTTTTTTTTCAAGTGTTTTAAAATGCAGGTTAGTTCTCAGTGTCCCTGGCTGATGTGTCGATGCTGTAATACGAAAAAGTGCTCCTTTTATCCGCCATGGCGAAAAAAATCATTCTTTTTTATTTACTCTCGGAGAGTCACCATTCTCCTCAAATTTAATAGGAAGTTGGATTAAGGAAAGCAGAACTAAAGTATTTAAAGTTTAGTGAATTTTGCTCTTATCAGAAATTATTTCATTGACCGACGAACCACGTTACTTCCGGAAAATAGTGGCTGACGAGATGGGATTCTAAAAGCGAATTTCGTAGCAAAATAATTTTGATTTTTTTAGCGAATGGACAAACAATATTTCAATCCCAGATAATACGTAGTTTTTGCTCGATCCGTTGAAACGCGCATTAACGGGCTTCTAGTGTATGTCGACTGACCCAAATGAGTGTACAAAAAATATGGCACTATAATTGACGGAGATTTTTTTTTAGAAATTTACAGAGGTTTGAATCAAAACTACTTATCGCATATTTTAATTATCACAGGCCCATTGTTTCTTTCATAGATTTTAATAATATTGAAAAAGATATTGATTTGCACAATCAACAGCAAAATTCAAGAGATAATTGATACATAGTTAAGGGACACTCATGTAATTTGGACCGTCGTGTAAATCGAACCAGCCTTATTTGGCCAATTCCGCGTTAGATGGCGCCACTCTCCTGATTGAAAAATGATCATAGCTCTTACCTAGAAGAGTATGAAAAACACGGGTTGTATTATTTGAGTATTGGTGAAAATATATCAAATTTTCTCTTTTGGTACGGTCTCATGTTACTTTGAGGTAAGATAGTAATCGTGTATGTAACTATAAATGTCAGAGCCTGTATGTATCAGGGATGGGTTAAAGAAAAGGGGTCTATGTATTTGTTAATAGGCATGGTTTAGTTGAAAAGGTTTTAAAGGTTGGGCGCCATTTTTGATTTTAGAATTTTAGGCGAATTGTGTAATTTGGACCTTATGTATTTTGTGTAAATTAGACCAGGATCGATTTACACCCCGAACATTATGACGTTTTTTTAAAAATCTAACTTTTTAAAATATTTATGACTTTATATAAGCTCATCCCCTCTAATACGTTCCATAGGGTTGTTGATCATTTGTATTTTTCACAGTGCACTAATAAACACATCAGTTAAAACAAAGTTTCTGCTATTAGTCGGCCTACTGTTTGTAATTGGAACACCTGGTTCAATTTACACTACCCGTTGTGTAATTCGAACCGAATAAAAAAAATTTTAAATTTCATATGAAACCCATATCATTATAGTATTCCATAAAAATAGTGCACCAACAGATAGCCCGAAATGCCCACTATATATCTACATTGGAAAGTTGGAGCTACTTCGTTTTGAATAGAATTTCAGCCCTTTTCCCTTAGGGGGTCCAAATTACACGGGCCTCCCTTATATGCGTGCACATTGTCCAGAGTGACCCAAAAGTTGCGCACATCGAAACCAGTCGACATTACAGTAAGTATTACAAAACACATGTATAATATTAGAAGAAATGCTTAAACTATAAATTTTCAAAGTAGCTGATGAAACTTTCAACTATTTCAACATTTATAGACAGACAATCGAATTTGGATGTGCGGCGACTTTTGAATTGCTCTATAGATCTAATGAGAATAACGAATAAAAATTTTTTTTATACATATCTAATATTAATTCATGGCTTGTTTCTAATTTATCCAAGTAATAACATCCATAATAATATTTATATCATTCACATATATATTATTTATAATCGATTACAATAGCCACAGAAGTTTTCGCTTCGGTCGTGCGGTTTTAAGCACATATCCGTTAAATAAAACAAAATAGCCGGAAACTGTGGACACCAATATACAATATCGGAATAAAAGGAAAACACAAATCCACAAAGATTTTTTTATTGACTCAGATGTACATTTCGGAATTCATAATTCCTTCATCAGTGAGTCACATAAAAATCTTTGTGGATTGTGTTTTCCTTTTATTCCGATACTATTTGTGCCCGCGGCTTCGCTCACGTAGAACTCAGTGCGGAGAAAGTCAGCGCCAAAAAAAGTTCAAAAACTGCAGCCAAAGGACAAAAACTAAACAACAACCAATACGCAAAGAAAAACTCGAAGTCCGTAATTTGCCACCTACAAAGAGTATCAAAACCGGAGTTAGGGTTGCCACCTTCGTCAAATAAAATTTCTCCATATAATCTAATTAATAATTTTTCAGAGAAATTAACATTTTCATTGAAATTTAATTTTTCTTTTATATTAAACATTTCTTATTGTGCAAATGGACTTTTTTTTCAAAATCCTGATGACTTTTTACACAGGCTGGCGCATTTTCTGAGCCGTCCTGATTCGCCCTCCAACCTTAATCCATGGTAGTCGGAGAGCCATGGTTTTTGAGTTGTTTCTAAAATCGAAACCTTCAAAGTGACTTGCGTAGTTTTGGAATTTTCCCGTGGGAATGAGGCATTTTAAGGCAGAAAAAAGTACCATAGTTGAAGACCAATACTGTAAGCTAAAACCGTACTAAGTTTCATCAAAATCCATCCAGTACTTTTTGACTAAAAAAGTGCTACGGTCACATTACAGTTTTATTATATAGATAGATAGATAGATAGATAGATAGATAGATAGATAGATAGATAGAAGAACATAATAGAGAGATAGATTGTACACACATCCGTTGTTTTTGAATAATAAAGGGTGTCCCAAAATGAGTTAACAGCTTTTGTAAAATTTTCTCCAGTTTTAAAGTGAATTTTTACGATGTCTATGCGTTGTTCGATTGTGTAGTTTTGCATAATGTAACCACAATATTTAATGATGACTGCATATAAAAATCTCTACTATGGTTGTATCACGAAAAATAGGTCGGCAAATTCAAAATGTCAGTTCATTTTGGGACACCCTTTACCTGGTTTATAATTTGAGTGCAATTCAAACTATCTTCGGATTAACTTTTAATATTACGAATTTCCTGGTCATCAATTACTTAAAATACTCACTCTAACTTAGGCATAACTGTGGTTTGTTACATGTCTTCATTAAATAACATTTTATTTATTCGTTCTTAGTTTAATAATCATCATTTCAGTTCCAGGGGTAAGTTTTTCCGTTTTTGCAAATATTACAAATGGCGCTCAGATTAACGCATAAATGAATTTTTTATTCATAGAAATAATCTCCATCATATCAACATCCTTCTCCCAACGAGATACTATAACATAAACTCCTTTTTTATAAACGTAATGGGTTTTACAGTTTCATGTTTTAGGTCTTCTTCTGTCTTGAAGCACTTGTTTATCAAACGGATATCGATAATCTGTTTGAGAGGTATCCCGAGAATACGGTGGATGAGGTAAAACTTCCCAAGCAATTTTGTTTATTGCCTGACGGGTCAGATTTGCCGTATGCGGACGTATGTAGCCCTGAAGAAAAAAATATACCCTTACGGTTCGCAAGAGCAGCTGTTTTTGCTGTGATTTTTTCATGTGTACCTTGAAGCTGACCAACATACACGTCAGCTGTGATAGTTTGTTCTGGATTTTGGAGCTCAACGAACTACATCAGCTGTTGACCACCAAACACTCAAGACATCTTCAAGACGCTCATCACCAGGTCTAAATTATTTGAATCAATTCTGAGCCGTCCGGTCGGTGAAAGATTCATCACCGAATGCTGTACAAATGTTACGAGAGCCTCCTCTGCTTTATGGCCAAATTTAAATTCATACATCATCATCGAATTATTGGTAATGTCGGTGCCATTTCAAAATAAAATTGAATGTTTTCACTTAAACAAGTAAGTGCAAAAGAATGACCAATCATATCTCTTTAATGTATAAAAAATTTGCAATATTCAAATCATCCAAAAAAGTATGGGTGAAGACACGAAAAACCTTTCCCCTGGACCTGATATTTGTAGACTCTCTAGACCCATTTCATCAAGTTTCTATTCCCTTCTAGAAAAAAATAATTTCATCATCATTCAAGTGTGTCTATTTTTCTGGCATCTGCAACCAGAATTGTTAATTATAATATGAATCATAATTTTCTTATTTTACGAAAATTCTTATTACTTCTTGAACCGCTGCGTGCATATAATTGATTTGTTCTGGATAACATCTGCCTTCACTTGAAAATATCATTACGACCAATGCGTATAAAAGGATATAGTTTACATCTTTCATGCTAAGTTTTTGGCGGGTTACGCTAACGTTTCTGACCACTTAGCTGAATTCTAGGTAAGTATGCATATGTTACAAGAAAATTCTTTACGGAAAGTCATGTCTAGAGTAAACTTATAACAAGTCAGGCAACCGAAATGTCCAGGGCCGATAGAATGTTCAAGCATTCGAGGATAAAAAAGGAAAGCATTTGTTATCTAATGAAGCCTTTCGTTGTTAAGGTTAGATGTGGTATCAGAGGAAGCCACTGCTTATCACGGCAAAGCGTAGTTCTAACAGAAATATGAAACTCAAAATGGATAAAAGTTAAACGGAGAGAGTAATAATTCTCTGTATATTCGAACATGCAAGAGTCCTTTAATTTGTAAGTTTTCTCTATAAGGAAGTTAGCGGAGATGCCCGTCTTCGCCGAGCTTTTCAAGGCAAAACGAAGGCGTGGAATCAGTATCTATCTACTCCAGGTATATACCAATGTAGTTTAAGGTTTGATCCTGGGACTTGTTATTTGTCATTGCATAAGCTGGGCGAACGGGAAATTGTCGACGTTTGAACTCTACCAAATGATCAGTCGCCTGGTATTAAAACGAATTGCCTGCATTATCTCCGCTGAGTATTGTAGCTTGTATTGAAACTGATTATTCGGAATTGGCTGTTGTATTGTTTAATACCCTAAACGTTCAACCTAATGACCATTGACCCTACAATTTACTGACAACTTCGGACGTTGGTGTTGTTTTTTTACCCGGCAGGTAGTCAGTGCATATGGTGATACTATTTTGCGCCAGCGCACAGAAAGTAGAGTTTGTCGGATGTCAGAAAAACATCCATGGTATGATCCTCTACACAAAGGCTGCTTCTAAAAACTCTCTCCAGTCGCGATCGAGCGTAAGCGTTCATGATCAACGCGAGCACTGCATCTAAAAATGACAGAGAGCTCGTCATTGGCGCCTCTAAAACTCCCCGATCTCATCGTCGTGTTGGGAACGCTCAAGATCAATGTGATCTTATTTCGAATGTGATCACTTCGCGTTGCCTCGCTCACTTTCACTACTTTCGCTTTCCAATAATGGCCGACAGTGAAAGCGTATCCCACCTCCAAGTCTGTTCCCAATGCGGTTTATTGTTTTGTAATGAAAATGAAGGCACACAACAGGTCAAGATACACGGCAGGGGCGAAGGAGCTGAAGATAAAAGCAAAGATTGTTTTATATATTTTATTTTTTGAATTTTTCTCTTAGGTTTCGAATTTTCTTTAAAGTTTCGTTTTATCGTACGTGCACTCTCGTACGTAGATTTTTTTATACTCTCATATTTATTGTTATAAAAGAATGAATGCATTGAAATCTAATAAATCCCCATCAGATTATAATATTGGACGATAAATAATAAATAATTACGCGTAAAACAGAAAGTTTGAAAGCGTAACGAGTTTCTGTGGCAATTACCTCTTATTTACTGATTGGGCTGCGTTCGGGTTGTTATCTCGTTGCCCTTGGCGCTGTCAGAAAACTTCATGAGCGGGCGCGATCAGGGGTAAACGATCACGTGATTGAAAATGAGCGCTCGAGAGTTTTTTTAGAAGTACCCTATGTGCTTATATTTCCGTATGGAACGCAAACATGGCATATTTCTGTGCAGTTGAAGAACAATGCTCATACCAAACGTGTTACATACACCAGTAGTATGCTTACGATCTTCGTATTTGTCACGTAAATGTTTAAGCTCGGCGAAAACGGGCATCTTTCCCTTATACTTAATTCTCTAAAGCGTCCGTCCGTCTGTCTGCTGTCACGCCCCCTCTCTGTACTTACTTCCTTTCATAACTCAGAAAATACTCGAGGAATCTCCACGAAATTTTCCATGTACGTAGATAGTGTTGCTGTGCTTTCAGTAGAGTACTTTATATGTATATTTATATCAAATTTTTAAATTATTATTATTTTTCGAAAAGTTGAATTGTTTTCAAAGGATGTCACTAGATGGCGATACTGTCTTTTCGAAGCGTTGAATAGACTTTTTGTTTTTAAATTGTACAAGCGAGGCCAGACGGCACACTTAAATTGTACGAGCGTTAAATTACATTAGTAGCCAAATTCATGCGAGAGAGAGGTGAAATCGCTTCTTCCATTAATACAGCAATCCAATTGTTGACCACAACAACAGAAATTGCGCGTTATTTGACATATTAGTATTATTTTATTAACTAATTTCGTTTATAGAAGCAAAATGAAAGATAGACCCGTAAGACCTGCAAGACCTACCGCATACTGGAAGTGGGAAGGTCCGAAAGTGAGCAAAACACATGGCTAAACATCAGGGTACCTGATTAATAATTCTTTCAGTCCGATCATGGAATGATAAGTTTATTTGAAGAATCTTATAATATTTCGATCATGGTTTCACTTTCAATTTCGTTTCGTACGTATTTTCGATTTTTGGTGAAAGCTATTCCGCGGAAACTTTGAGCGGTTTTGAACTAATTATTCTTCGGGCCCAAAATCGTCAAAACCAAAGAAGCCACACAGTTAACAACATCACGGTTCACTCCTGCCCAGAACTGCCATGGCTTCTATTGGCTTCATTTTGGTGGATTCAATTGGCTTCATTTTGTTAACAATTGGCACAAACAAACCGAGCAATGCCCGACGGGCATATAAGACGTAGAATGTTTCATTTTATTACATTTTTCCAAAATTTCAAGGTCGCAGCTTTCTTCTCTCACGGTCAATTATACGTTGCTTCTCCCGCGTGTCCATCTGTCGAAATCTACATGTTTTTGCGCCACAGGGGGAAGACATACAACAGTTTCATGTTGAAGAGGGATGTTCATGGGGCTGTAAATACTTCCTTAACTCTCTCAATCTATCTTTTAAACATCTAGACAGAAATAATTCATTACTCATAGCCTTTCGTTGATTTGCTAAAAAGTTCAGGATCCAATGTCGAATATTCCTGGCCAAGCCCAATAGTACATGAAATTCTAGTACGAGCATTTTAAAGAATTCTTTCGTTTTTCTAAAGTGAATATTTACTGTATTAATTGTAAGGAATTTTCATGTGTTCATACGTATATTCAAATTCCGATATTGCAAAATTTCGGGCATCGCCGGGCATATCAGCTAGTCATATATATCAATGACGTATATTAAAGACAGACTCCGAATCCTATTGTTGTAACTTGAAGCAAATTGGGAAGCTCCATGCCCAGAACTGTCATGGCTGAAAGTGAGTGAAGATGATGCAAAACACATGGCTAAACACGAGAGTAGCTGATTAATAATTCTTTCACACGCCGTTCACGGAGTGATAAGTTTATCTTTTCGTTTACTCTGTATTTGAAGTATTTTATTCTATTTTATAAACAATTTTTCGATCATGGTTTCAGTTTCAATTTCGTTTCGATTGTCTTTCAGTAACGTGTTTTCATTTTATTTACGTATTTTCGATTTATTTTTGTGGAAAATGATTCCTGATCCTTTTTCTTGTCTGTTTGTACAGTTGTACGCAGAACAACTTTGAATAATGGTTTTGAATTAATTATTCCTCGGGCCCAAAATCTTCAAAAACAAAGCAGCCAGACAGCTAATTACTGCACGGCTCACTCCTGCCCAGAACTGTCATGGCTCAATTTGCTTCACTTTTTGCCGCTGTTAACAATAGGATTCGGAGTCTATCTTTAATATACGTCATTGAAATATATATAATCAGCGACGGTGGACTATGTCACAACAAAGAAAAAATCTAACAATGGGTTATCTAACAATAGATTATTTCCCAATTATACAATCGGGTGGGTTTGCTTATAGTATATAATAAAAATCGTACCTTCCCGTTTTTGCCGAACTTCCCAAAGCAAGACTTGGACGGGAGACAAGGTTGTTTCTGTTTAAAAAGCGTATTCTGAGGGATTCGAGCCCACAATATCAAGGTTGTCGAACACGCCATGCAACTAACGCGTTAAAGTAGCATTGCAAAAATGTAAGGTATTTTTATATTACCAAGATGTTATGACCGGCGCACCCGAGCAGAGGCAATAAGCAACATTAGATAAGCATAGATTATAGGAAAAGAGATATATTTAGTAACTCGCATGTCCAGGATCTCCCTTTGCATAGCAATTCTGCATGTTGCGATACAAGGGGGGGGGGGGGGGAGGACAGGTTGAACATTAAATGTGCCGTTCGCCCGACCAAAGTGCTGCGATTCCACTCGTTGCCGTTGCCAGGTAATTTTGCCCTGCAATCGAACAGTTGCGATCACTTTTTCCAGCAAAAACGATTTACCGGTTTCGCCAGGGCTGTCCAACAATAGTCTCCCTTTCTGGCGTCTCATTGCATACCGCATTTAATATGTGATTGTACACAATCAGCTATTATTCATTTAAGAGCTATATTTGATGCACCAACTCTTGGAATCTTGCCCGATGATATGCAGTCTCCAGCGACACCAGTGGATTTCAATCATGGAACGCTTCAACTTCAAATGCTTGAGTCGGCGTTCATTGTTCGTCAGATATTGTTCAAAATCTTTTAATGTTAGATACAGCACTCGAAGATTGGTTGCTTCTGAGTTGAATTGATGCTATGGTCTTCTGGCAACGCGTCTGCACAATTATTCTCTTATTTTCTTGGAGCCTTACTGTATCTGGCATACTGTAATGCCAGAATGACTGCAAATTTATGCCTGAGTTGTGATATCTAGAAAGCAATTGCTTCACGCAACGCATGCAACGATGCCATTTTTCATCGCCCTTTAGCAGCCTTAGAGCTTCTGAAGCCTCCTGGAAAGTATTTTGCAATACACCGACAACTCTTTGAAGATCTTCAAATGATTTGGACCACGAAATAGCATAGCAATCTATGCTGTCGACTTCCAGATTCCGCTGGATTCGCATATGCTTCTTCGACTTCGAGATTGTCTGAAATATTCGCGTTTTCGGCGCTATTATCCTATTCATTAGGAATCATTTATCACACTGTTTACTAATTGTTATTATACGCATCAAACATTTATAGAGCTAATTTTCGAATCTCCCACACGTAGAATTGAAATAAATAATTGATGTTATATTGTTAAAAAGCAAGATTTTTAATTGTTTACCTTTTTTCGCGTTATTTACTTTCGTTAGCATTAAAGCCCGTCGTACGACGGATACTACAACAGCCGAATCTGTAAATTTGATTTTAATTTTACGCAAGTAATTTTTTATTAATGCCTATTGTTGTTAAGGTTAATAGTCCGCGCATATTGTTGGTCTACGCATATTCTTGCTCATGCATGGACTTCGTACGAAGAGACGTCACTTCCTTAGTGATTCGCAATCTTGGTTCCACACAGCCGTTGCTAGGAAGAGTATTAATCATTTTCTCCCGTTGAAATTAATTTTGGTTGGTCATAAAAAACGTAGCGATAAAATATAGTTTTATTGCACACATTCTGATCACTTATGTAGCCAAATTAATGGAGGAATCAGCATATCTAATACTTAGCAACGACATATGTAGAACCAAGATGGCGCGTTGCCAAGGGGTGGAGCTAACTATTACTTCACTCGTGCGAAGTCCATAGTCGCTTCATGACAGACGGCTAAAAAAAAAAAAAACAACAGATGAACCTCAATTGTTGAAGCATTCTGTGCAAGGGTCTATTATTATATGCTCTGTTTCTGTTTCAGTTTATGTTTCTGTCTTTCCGTCTGTATGTCCGATGATTACTCGAGAATGCTTTACCTTTTTCAAATTCTGTTTTCTCTCTTCGATAGAGACCCTTCCTGAGCTCACCTGATTAGTTTGTCTTTGAAATCGGTCTAACAGTCACGTGACTATTGAGACACAAACCGCCCTATTAAATTTTTTATTGGCAATACACGACATGTAATATGTCATTCGACAGGAATGACCAGCACAATGACATTCTTTTCTATTTTCAAAATGCTACGTCCGAGAAAATGCCCCTCCAAAAAGTACTTCAATGACCCCTTCTAACGATCTTCAACTAAAGCTATCTATATACCGGGTGTTCAATTTATTTATTTTGGTGTGCGTTGGTAGGCCTAGATTATTTTATTTTTAACAATTAACGCAAGCAATCTACTGTATGACTTTTACAGTAATTGTTCGAAATACCGCCATTTGCTTCATAGCACAATTCACCTGCTGCCGCGACAACACGAGCCGCCAATTCTTCTTCGGTATCTACGTGTTCGGAGTACACCATTGATTTTATGCTTCCCCATAAAAAAAATCCAACGGTGTGAGATCTGGCGATCTCGGTGGCCAAGTAACTGGTCCGCCACGACCAATCCAACGACCAGGATATGTCTCATTTAGGTAATCTCTAACTGCTCTTGTGTAATGCGAAGGTGCGCCGTGCTGTTGAAACCACATCAAATGTCTGGTCATTAATGGAACATCTTCAAGAAGAACAGGCCGCTCCTCCTTCAGGAAACCAAGGTATGTTTGCCCGTTAAGACGGCATGGTAGGAGATATGGCCCACTCAGGACATTGTGAATCATGCCAGCCCAAATATTCAACGAAAAACGATGCTGAAAACTGTTAACATGTGTTGCACATGGGTTGACATGAGACCACAGATGACTATTGTAGCTATTGAACATTCCCTCTCGCATAAACGTTGCCTCATCTGTCCACAAACCATGGAAGGAAAGTCTGGAATCCTATTCTGTTGCTGCATAAACCATTCCGCGAAATCACGCCGGGGACCATGATCATTGGGACATAATTCCTGCACCTTTCGAAGCTTGAACGGATATTGTAGGTTGTCACGTAAAATGTTCCATACAGTGGTATGACTAGTATTCAGAGCAGCTCCGACCGCACGAGTACTTGCCGATGGATTTCGGTTAAACCTTTCCAAAACTTCATCCTCTAATTCAGGGGAGCGTAACCACCGACGAAGTCCACGCTGATGATTATCATGAGCGAATGCGCCTGTTTCTCTTAGACGACGATCTACTGCATCAAATGTTCGTGAATTGGGAAGAATTGTGTTGGGATAACTTTCAGCATACCAACGCCTTGCACCATCCATGGTACCAGCAGCACCGAGACACAGATGCATGTCTGCATAATCATTCCATGTAAAACGATTCATACTGTTTGTTTAACTTTACACATGTAAAAAGTACATCAAGTGACCTTTATAAAACAAATCTTTACCTACTGCTTTCCCAGAATGCGATTAGTTCATTTACATATGGACTAATCGTATTTTACAAAGGGGTTGGATACCATGGAATCTCCTTGACGAAGTTTGTCCTAAGACTTTTCAACAAACAAGCACGTGCACCTTGAAATTTCTTTGCAAACAATTACTTTAAAAGTTATTACAGTAGATTGCTTGTGTTAATTGTTAAAAATAAAATAATCTAGGCCTACCAACGCACACTGCGTCCCGGTGTCATTTGATTGTTCAATGCAGTATTGTAAGTAAACGGAGCTGCGGGGACCCCATGTTCATATGACAAAAATTACTTCTAAGGACCTCTTCTATCATCTCCCAAAAATCTGTACTCCATTCAAAAACACCTTGTATAAAAGGCAATGTAAGTATGTTGTCTGGTTTTAAAAGGTAATTTAGAGGTAAGCTATAAAGTTAAAATTTAACACACAACCATGTAATACTACCACATTGATGGAAAAAATCTAAAACTGGAGATAAGTTACCCCGATTTTTAAAAAGGGTGACCCTACGCTATTCTCGAATTATCGGCCAATTACCGCCTTGCCGATATTCGCCAAACTCTTTGAAAAACTGTTCTACCAACGATTGTCGCAATATGTCCATAAAAATGCTTTAATTACTACTTGTCAGCATGGGTTTGTGCCCAAAAGAAATGTTGAAACCGCCTGTTATGAATTTTTAGAATTCACTTCGCGTGAAATAGCTTCTAACAAGTTTGTAGCTGCGGTGTACGTTGATTTTGCCAAGGCCTTTGATTCGGTACCTGTCGATCTTCTCCTGTATAAACTATCCAATTTTTATGGTATTTGTGGACTCCCGTTACAATGGCTAGGGAGTTTTCTTTCCAACAGAACTTATTTTCTTACCTATGTTGAAACATCTTCCCATTTGTTGAAAAGAAACTTAGGTGTTCCCCAGGGTTCAATACTTTCTCCTCTTCTCTTTGCTTTGTTCATAAATGACTTACCCTTGGCTTTAGTACCTCGCACATCTTTTCGGATAATTTTATATGCTGATGACGTAACATTTATAGCCGCCAGCTCTGATGCTCTTCAAATGATATCTGCGCTCAACGACGTCCTTACCGATTTGAAAATTTGGTCTTACAAGAATTCATTGCGTGTAAACACTGAAAAGACAAAAGCTATGGTTTTCTATCAGAGAAACAAGCGCGATGTACCTAAAGTATTGCCCCTCTATTATGATGGTAATCTATTATCTACTGTTTCCTCCTTTAGATATTTGGGTATAACTATCTCTCATGACCTTAGTTGGGACCAGCACATTGACTCATTACTTATTAATCTCAACGCGAAACAGGGTATTATCTCCAGACTACGCTTCCTGCCCCCAAAAATTCTATTACTCTTATATAATGCGTGGATTCACTCCTCTCTTTGCTCCAGCATTATTTTCTGGGGATCTTCCACTTCTTGGAACCTTACTCGGATTCTTAAACTCCAGAAATGGTTCTTACGAACTCTTCTTAGATTGCCTAAATTTGCATCTGTGTCACGCTATTTTAGCGAATACCGTATTTTCACCGTTTACCAATTGTATTTTGTTCGTGTTTGTGCATTCGTATTTAAAGCTTCGAATTCAATCTTGTTTGTTTCAACTCCTATTATCTTTGTTCCCACTGCTGATAACCATCGATACCCAACACGATCGTCCCATGACCTATATCCTCCGCTAACTAAACCCAATTACCGCCGTCGATGTCTATCATATGCTGGTATTAGATGTTGGGCTCTTTTGCCCACCGAATTACGCGCTGTAGCGTCTTATCCTGCTTTTTATAAACTTTTAAAATATCACGTTTTCCATCTTCCCCTGGACTTTCGGATTTAAAAAATTACATTTTTTTCTTGTTTAAGTTTTGTTTGTTTATTAACAGACATATAATAGTGCTTTTTTTTGTAATAGTCTTTCTTTTTTCCTCTGATTATAAACATTTGTTGTTAGTGTATTATCTGTTTTTCTATTCTTTACCTTGGTTGAGCATTGTGTATTTTATTTATATTGGTCTAGGGGTGCCTCTTTGTTGGTCAATTTGTCCACTCTGGCACCCCTCGAGCTCTGATGTTGGTATGTAATTTAATTAATATTAAATAACTAGTATCACTTTGGTATGTTATATTTCTATACACCCATGTGGGAAACGGGCGGGAATGAATTAATTTTTTATTTTTGATTTGGATGTAATTTCCTGTATGGATTTATTCAATAAGGTACCGCTGAGGTTATTTTATATTTTGCAACTCATGTTAACAGATATATGCACTTACCTTTTTTTATTCATTATAGTACGTTCTTGTATGTCTGCTTGTTATTATTGTTTATTTCCTTTCTTTTTGGTTACAATGTTTAGTTCTACTAACTTGTACTCTTCAATATGTATTTGGTTGGAGCCCTCAGAGATCTAACTTATCGGTCCATTAGACCATACAGATCTCTGTTGGGCTTTGTATGATATATCTTAACTCCTTAATAATAAATAAATAAATAAAAATAAAAGTCTCTTAAAAACGTAGAAATTAACAATCTTTTTATCTTCTATATATAAATACGGCAACACATTTTTTGTTATGCACTTTTACCTGTGTTAACGTGGACGAATACGCATGAAACGTATGTGGTTGGAAAGTCCTGTGCTCTAGATGTGCACAATATATTTTTTTTGCGTATTTGTTCACGTTAACACAGGTAAAAAGCGTTTCAAAAAAGGTAGTATTAAGGCACAGGTTGTGCACCATATTTGTCAACGCATGTAGCATTGCCTTTTTTATTGTTTTTTTTAATAATAAATATCAAATTAACTCAGATCATTGTTGATGTTCATTTGAAAGAATTATTATATGTTGTGTTGTTGATGTTCATTTGAAAGCATTAGAAAACCGTATAACAAATATTCTGCAGCTTTTGAAAGTCAACGAACTGATTTCAGAACCTAAAGTGTCCCCATGTATAACATAGTACCTTTAATGTACCTGTACATTATTCCATAGAAACAACTGCTTAAAAATTGTTATTAACCAACTATTCAAAATATTTCTATAATTAGTAAGTAAAGATTTTATGTAGTTTTCGTCATTTTCTGAGCTATTTTAACGTTTTTTCATATACTATGAAAGTAATATTTTTAGTTAAACATAAAATAAATACCAATTTTGAAGTTTTTGATTTTTATTTATTTTTCAAAAATTTTGTTAACACTCTTTCTTTATTAACAAAAAAGTTATCAATTTTTGGTCTGAAACAGACCTTAATTTTCCACAGTGGGACGGGGGAAGAGACGCAGAGATAGGAAGGGACAATTTAGCTTAAATATAAATATTATAATGAGATAATAATTCGATAGATATATTAAAAGATACTTTTAGATGTGCTTTAAATATTATTCCGAGAAATTTTCAGAGTTATCATTGCGGTGAGATGAATCGGGAGTGTCAGAAATGTCATGCAAAGCATTTTGGATATTTATTGTGTTATCTATTTTTCATTCTTCAAAGTTTATCAATAAGCAAGATTGAGGCTAGAACAATTACACATATATATTTTTTCTCAGAAATGTGATCGAATTTCGATTATTGGGGGATCCTAGTATATAAGAAACAGACTTGGTTTATGTTTCTTTGCTTGCATGTGTGAACAATCAACCCGTCGTGTTTGTGTCAACAATTGGCTGTTCGTGTTTCTATTTTGCGTCAACAATGGTTGATGAAATTAATACATACAGCAGCCGACGATGATGACAAGCCCAATACGACCTGTAGAGAAGGCCTGCGGACAAAAGATGTATACATTGTTAAATCATCATCAGGCGGTTATTGTTAATATTATTTCTACCAATAATAAGCTCTAAATTTGGCCTTTTGATGATGATGTAACAGTATATACACCTTTTGTCCGCAGGCCTTCTCTCTACGAGGTGTTGGTTGACAGGCCCCGGCCAATACCTCCTAAAGATAAGGCTTGAGCGCGAAAACGTCATACATTGTTACACCATCCGAATACATGTTTAATCGCATTTCTACCAATAATAAGCCCTAAATTATGTCTTCGGATGATGATGTAACAATGTATGACGTTTTCGCGCTCAGGCCTTATCTTTAAGAGGCGTAGACCCGACACCCGAGTCTTTAGATAGTAGGGAGTCATTCAACTCCCGTCATTTCCCATTGTTTCGAGAAGCTAGGGAATTCAGATCACGCTAGGAGCCGCATAGCCGCAATTGACTTCTGCGATCTATGCGGCACCTAGCGTGATCTGAATTTCCTAACTTGTAAAGTTATTCTATTTATTTAGTTGATGCCCAAAATTAATAGTGAGCTATGTAATGCATTCAATAGTTGGATTATCAATTATTTCTTCTAGAGTATGTAGAATACATTAATTTTGACAGCATTATGCCAATAATTCCGGCTGCATTGAGACTGAAATGAAACTAAAATTTCTAGCTCACGATAGGGCGGCGCCGCATGCGTTTTTAGTCCGATTGTACATGCAGCGCCATTTTTCAATTGAGGTACCCCCCTATCGGGAGCTAGAAACTTTAGCTTCATTTTTCAGTACAGTTGGACGACCATTTACTATCTAGAGACTCGACCCGACACTAAAAAAAAATCACCTGACCATCTTAGTCCCAGCAACAATGTTATCTTAATTGTTTCCATTTTGCACTTTAGCAATCAGTATTTTTTCGTTTGTTGGACTTTTCAGTGCCAGAGCAACACCCCCTAGACCTGCCCTAGACAGAAGGCCTGATAACGGGAAACGTCATACATTGCTACATCATCATTAGTCGACCAAATTCAGGGCTTCTTATTGCTAGAAATAGGATTAACAATGTATGACGTTTCCGTTTTCAGGCATTATGTCTAGGTGGTCTTGGCCAGAGCCTGTATTTTTCGTCGGCTACGGATTTGCCTTAATGATTCATGTTATAAAGGGGATAGTTATAAAAAGTAATAAATAAATAAATAAATAAATAAATAAATAAATAAATAAATAATTATTATTATTTCTTTTCATATTAAACTTTTTGGAGAGATGTAAGAATTATTCTAAAACAAATAATAGAGTACGACCTCAAGGGCGTGCACCTGCTCAAGCTTTTGCTGATAAGGGGAATGTATTTTCCTTAATGAGCTAATAGCTGGAGAAAATTTATATTTCATATGGTTTTTGTAATGTAGTGACTTCCTTTAGAGAAGTATAGACAATGTTTATCTAAACATATCAAGAAATTATAAAGATCTCAAATGATAGCGTGAGAGGACAATCTTTGCTGCTAAAACTGATACTGTCCATATAAACAACCACATTCAGATGATTCACGCTCTGTGACTGAATACAACTCTATTGAAACGGTCTGTGTTGAGGAGACGTAAACAGAATTCCTCAACTCTCTCAATTCATCTCGTATTTTGTAATACAGACAGAACTAATTATTCAGCCTTGCTTTGATATTCTAAAATGTTAAGGATGACATATTGAATTTTCCTGGGCAAACCTAACTGGACACAAAATTCCAGTGCGAGAATTTGAAAGAATTCCTTTCGTCTTTCCAAAGTGAATATAGAGGGTGATTCTGAAAAAGTGCGTATAACTATAAGCAATGACAGAGATGACAAGAATGAACATTTATTTTTAATACAGTATGGGGTCGCAAGTACATTGTTCAGGAGCTGTCACGTTTTATGTGCAAGACACTTTATGTTAATGACAATAATACGGTTTCGTGTACATCTTGTGTGTCCTCTGGTTTAGAAGCCAACCAAAAGAGACAACAAAAGCTCTAAACATTATGTACAATGACGACGCCAGTTCAAAGCAAATGTTCGAAGTGACGGCCACCAGTGATGCGACATAGCTGACACCGCCGACGTAAGGATTCTCGCATCCGATGAAACATGTCTGGAGTATCTTGAATGGCACCAGCAGCAACAGCATTTCGTGCTACAAGATCATCCGCTGTGTCCACTGGTGTTTCATACACTAGGCTCTGAAGATAGTCCCATAAAAAGAAATCAAGTGGGTTGAGGTCAGGTGAGCGAACTGGCCAGGCTACAGGCCCACCTCTTCCAATCCATCTTCGTGGGAAGGCGGTATTTAGAGTGTCGAGCAGTGTCCGAGCGAAGAGTGCCGGAGCTCCATCACATGTTTTGTCGAACATCCAAAGGGACGTTATCGAAGAGCTCGGGGAGCGTTTCCTGCAGAAACTGATAATAATCCTCGCCTGTCAAGTGGTTAGGCATGATGTAAGGGCCCAGTAGATGATTTCCAATGACACCAGCCTCCAAGTTCACATTGAAGCGATGCTGATAAATGCGAGTTCGTGTTGCATGAGGATTAATGTCTGCCCAGACATGATTTAACATAAAACGTGATAGCTCCTGAACAATATACTTGCGACCCCACACTGTATTAAAAGTAAATGTTCATTTTGGTCACCTCTGTCATTGTTTACAGTTATACACACTTTTACAGAATCACCCTGTATACACTCACATGCCAAAAGTCATGGGATAGCAGTGGACTATTTTCAAGTGGCAGTAGCTCTTGACAAACAATATAAATATGCAAATCAGTATCAGTATGTTTAGTTACATTATCATGAGTAAGGGTAAGGTGTTCGGTATGACTATGGCTACAAGACGAGAGCTCTCCGAGTTCGAACGTGGCCGGTTATGTGTGGATCATTCAGAATCGGAGGTGGCTCGTTTCCGAAAACGTTTTTCTCAATTTAACACAGAATTTGACGTTTGCACGCTACTCAAATTGCGACATGTTTAACCGCTAAAAGTCTGGAACAAATGAATGCGATGCGACTTTTCGTCAATTCAACATCTCACGGTCCACAGTTTCAAGAGTCTACCGAGAGTACCAACTTGACGGCATTACCTCCCACCATGGACAACGCAGTGGTCGACCACACCTTCTCAATGAATAGGACCAACGGCGTCTGAGTAGAATGATCATGCAAAAGTATAGACGGGATCTGAGGGCACGGCTGAAGTTATCGACAGAGGAAATGATTCAAAAGTGTCAATAGTATTAGGAGTGGGACAGAAGGAAAGGCCTTTAGACAGGGTTCTGATTTCGAGAGAAGAAAATTTAGTGATCAAAAAATTAATAACCGCGGTTGTGCCAAGAGTAGAGGAGCTGGAGCTGGTAGAGGGAGGTGGATCGTTTTTAGACAGGGAATTCAGAAAATAGGCGGATAACGAATTAGAGAGAAAATGGGATTTATTAGGGAAGGAAATACAGTCTCTCTGAAATTTATTACATTTTTTGGAATAGACAAAATCAAATTTTTTGCAAATGAAAGTATGAAGAGCATCAATATCCGGGGGATTAAGAGAGGGGAGAGAGTCATGTTGGGTGATGGACTGAAAGAGACTTGTGCAAATGCTGGAGCAATGGTTACTAAGGATAGGAAGGATACTACGGGTAGAGTCAGAAACAGTGAAATGAATTTGCGACAGAGTGGCAGAGGGTAAGTGACCTAATTGAATGCTGGGGGCAGAGAACAAACCTTTTGGGATTATGCCGAGAGTAAAGTAATGGGGAAAGGTGATTTTTTGAGCATGGTAGGTACAGAATTTGTCGCAAAGCTTTCGGAGCTGAAAAAAAGCAGGAGGGTGGTTGGCTGTTAGTCATATGTTTTGTGTTGATCGTAGTTTTGTGGAGCTGCGTGTGTTATATGTGTGTGGTCTGGCGGAAGTGTCCGAGGTGAAAAGTGGGCGTGAAAGTGTATCTGGCATTTGCGAGTGTTCTGTGAAGGTGTAGGTGTGGATTTTGGTTATTATGGGAGAGTGTTGGGGAAGAAGGGACATCGTGAATGATGGGTGGGGTTGTGTCATTGGAAGTTACTGTGTAGATGGTGGGAGTAGATGTACGTGTTCGCTGAAGATGTGGAAGGACTGAAGGTGAACTTGAGATCTGAATATGAACTGGTGAATCGGATGGTGAAGGGGTGTGGTCGGAGATGTGTGGTGTATGATTGTCAGTGTCTTGTGTAGTGTTGGAGATAAGGTTGAGATGACAATTGAATGGACTTTCATATTTATAAACAAACCTAGCTTTTAAAAGTTGATTATTAAAATTAAGTAATTGCTTTCCAGTAAAATAAATCTGTACAGTCATTAATAACCCTTTCCTTAATTTATTATTTCATTTTATTGATTAATTCGATAATCTTTGAGGAAATTGTTGCTCAGCCCTCCAGGGGTTGTCTGCAGGGTGGTATTCTTTCTCCCGCTGCTATGGAACCTGGTGGTGGACGACCTCATTTCTCAATGGTGAAAATGTTTATGCCCAAGGTTACGCAGATGATATTGTCGCAGTCGACGTTCAAACACGTCCCACAGATGTTCGATGGGGTTCAGATTCGACCTCTGGACAGGTCAGTCAAGTTCTCGAACCTCCTTTTCATCAAACCATGATCCTACAGTGTGGCGAGAGATTGACAATATCTAAGTATGTTTTGTGAAACCAGATCCAAACCCTTGTGTGAAAGATGTAGCCCATCCCTGCAAATGTAACTAGAAGAGAGTGGACAGTGTTGTAAAAAGTGAAATCGTTTGGAGGTGCTGGATATAATCTGCGGTAATTTATTGACGTGTGAAATGTTTTTGGTAAGTCGTGAGGTGTTCTGTGAATGTAAGGGTCCGTGGAAATATATGTAGCGTGGTAGGACTGAAGATAAAGTGACTTGGATGTCTTTGTTGGTGGAGAAGATAGTGGTGAGTTGTTGTATAAGGGAGTGAATGACAGTTTCTGGACTGTTAATTGAAGAAGAGATATTGTGTGTACCTAGGTGAATGAGATGTTTATTGCCGTGTGGAATGACTTGTAAGAGTGTTGGGATATCCGAGAAGGTGTAACCATTACCAGAGGGAAAAAACAGGGAGTGGGAGAAGTTAACTGGGACATGTGTCGTGAACACGTTTTAGTGACCTTTTTTCATGCGATACTATTTTACAGGGTGACTAGCGACCAGGAATTGTCAAAAAAGTTTGTAACACGGAGCAGTCACGGATTCATAAATTCTGAAAAATTTGAACAATGTCAATAATATTATATCAGGATAGCCCCCTTTTTTGACTTTTATGATCAGGAAAAATCAAGGAAAATTCGTTTTGCTAGACACCCTATCATTCCTAAACATTATAATTTTAATTTTTTATGTGTTAAGGTTAGTTCATATTCTGTCGTTACCATTTGCGCTGTGCTCCCACGAAAGCCGTTCCGATTGCGGAGACGATTCATATTTGTGCTTTGTTGTTATGCCGATTGCTGTCGAGCCGCCATCTGCTGTTGCGCTGGGATAGAACTGTGCTCTATTTCAACGGCCAACGCACAACGGCCCACCAATCAGAACTTGAAATCTCTTGACGTCATTTCTCTTCTTTGAAAAACAAAAATGTAGGAAAGCAAGTTAATCGAAGCGATTCAAAAGTATCCCTGCTTGTATGATACGAGAACGAAAGAATATAAAGATCAAAAATTAAAAGAAAAGATTAAATATTCTCTTCTTTGAAAAATAGATCGTACATATATAGATCTGTTACAATACTGCACCTCCCCCCTCTTGCTTTAGTACTAAGGAAATGACTGGAGTCGAGAGGTGCAGGATTGTAGAGTTCGGAACTGATATAAATCTAAGGGGTCTAAATGATTGAACACTGGGACTGCTAAGCTATAATTCAACCTTTATTACTACCAACAAAAAAAGAAACAACAATTACATGTCACAACTCGAGAGGGCCCTCTAA
>JAHWFO010098772.1:203380-216890 GCA_023313115.1 Rhysida immarginata | reverse complement strand
TAATATGATATAGTCATGGCATCTGGCGGTGTCATCAGTCATCATTACATTTCTCAGGCTGATATGACCATAGCATTTGAAAAGGACGTTAATACCAAACAAACCAAACCAATCAGGCTGATATGACCATAGCAGTTGATAAGGACGTTAATACTAAACAAACCAAACCAATCAGGCTGATTTTAGTATTAATTCAATTGACACACTATTACTTCTAGCCACTGTTATTTGGCTAATAAATTACGCAAAAAAATCTCGATAACGCTTTGCGCATGCGCAGTTGAATTGTCTGTAGTAAAAATACTCATATTTCATCAAATATTTAATATTTTTATATTGTGATTGTAGGGTTTTGTTTCTACTGTAGTTTGTCAATGGCATTATATTGGGTTGAAAACCTTACATGTTATAAAAAAAACTTATGAAAACATGTCGATATTTGTAAAGAAATCTATATATCTCCATGAATATAGTTGCTATTCTCATACAAATGAATACAGATAAATACGAGGGGCGTTCAAATTTGACTTGGACTTTATTTTTTATAAACTCAGGAAACTACAAAAAAAACCACACACACCAGTTACTTCACAAAGTACTCTCCTTGCTTCTCTGCACATTTTTTCCAGCTTTCTGGGAGCATCTGGATACCGGTTCTGTAGAAATATTCAGGCTTTTTCAATTCCTTATTAATTCCGAAACTATGCCCACCTAAGAACTCCTTCACTGATTCAAAAAGGTGACAGTCGCAAGGAGAGAGATCCGGGCTGTATGGAGGATATGGTTAGATGTCCCATTTGAGTTCCGTCAGTGTGTCCATAGTCAATTTGGCTGTGTGGTCTGGCATCGTCTTGCAGAAAACAAACACCACTAGTAAGGAGTCCTGGTCGGTTTTTCCTTAGTGCCGGTTTCAGGGATGTCCTTAAGATGTCACAGTAGTAGGGTGCATTTATGGTTTGACGTTCTTCCAGAAAATCGACATGAATGATACTCTTAATACAGTCGCTATCACTTTCGGTGTCTTCTTGAATTTCTTGGATCATGGTGAATCAGTACGTCGCCACTCCATGCTCGCACGGTTGCGTTCAGGAGTATGGTAATGAATCCATATCTCGTCGGTGGTCACAACTCGCCTTAGGAAGCTGTCACTTTCCATGTTATTATCGCTGCAGCAACATGGAACAGATTTGCAACCGGGTGGTTTTGTGATCCTCGGAGAGTTTCTTAGGGACCCATCTGGCACAGATCTTGTTGAATTTCAGCTTTTCGTGGAGGATGGCCTCCACACTGCCAGTGCTGATGTTCAGTATTGAAGCCAATTCTCAGACGTGAATCCGCCTGTTGTCCCTATTCAGCTTGTTTGTTCGTGCAATGATACCATCATTGACAGCAGTTGTTGGCCTTGCCTTATGAGGTTTATTGCCGTAGATTCTCGCCCTCCTTCAAACTTTTGGGACCAAGCAAAGACGTATGATCGAGACAAATATAACTCGGTGAACTGTCTTTGCAGTTTGTGATGAATTTCAGATGCTTTCTTACCTGCGTTGTGGAGAAAGTTGATGATTATTCTTTGTTCCACTTTGGTCGACACATCGCTTTCCGCCATATTGTTTAAACATTTGGTTGTCATGGCAACCGGATGAATGGTGCTGCATTTGCATGACAGGCGATAGTCTAGAGAAAGTTTAGATTTTTACAAAAATGAAATTTACAAAAAATAAAGTTCAGGTAAAATTTGAACGCTCCTCGTTGATGAAGCCTCTTAATTATTTTCTACAGCTACAACGCATTTCAGTTTTTTTTACAGCGTGATCACAAACATTATTTTGTTCAATTTGTTGTTGTCCCCGTATTTGCCTTCGGGACAGGCCCTTCTCTGAAGTATATGATATGTAACATGCTCTTTATAACCCCCTGAAGTTTCACGATAATTTATAAAGTATTTTATCTAGATATTCGACAAACGTCTAAAATCGAAGTGTCCAATTACTTTTGGGTAGATAGTGTATATGACAATGTAAAAGCTCAGTTTCAGACCGGAGTGTAAATTAAAGCCTGTCTTGATTAAAATCCGGATATTTTATCAAAAAATTTCAGTTAACAGCCGGTCTAGAATAAAGGCCGGTTCTATAGGCCAAATTTTCCCAGGTTCCAAATGGCAGCTGATTTTATACAAATACTTCCCTATTGGTTCATGTAATCATTTGTTCCAATTAATTTAATACAATTACTTGAAATATTTTCTACCTTAAAATTTTGATCTTTAATAAATTTTGTTTTCGCTAAGTTGCATGATAAAATA
Organism: Rhysida immarginata; assembly: GCA_023313115.1. Taxonomy (NCBI): domain Eukaryota; kingdom Metazoa; phylum Arthropoda; class Chilopoda; order Scolopendromorpha; family Scolopendridae; genus Rhysida; species Rhysida immarginata. The sequence continues at coordinate 214,588 of JAHWFO010098772.1, read as the reverse complement.
TACTGGCATTTTTTGGGAATTGCTCTTAACGCCGGGTGTTGAATAGTAGCCTATCTCGATTAATAGTCAGGAAGGGGGCTCAAAACCGTTTTTACAAAAGAAATTCGGGCCCCAAATCTAACTTTTATGGTATGAACATGAGGAGTAGAAATTTCTAAAAAACAAGTAAGAATAGAAAAAGGTAAATTATAATGAATGAGGTATCATTCAAGTAGAAATTCCAAAATATAAGATGTTAAAACGCAAACAAATTTTTGACTTAACATTGTATAATAAACAATTAAAGAATGACATAACCAAACGCTAAATTAATCGCCATAACATAAACAATTTGATACATATTTCTAAAATTTTTCAACTGCTTTTGAAAACAATAAAGCAGGTTTCAGTGATTTAAATTAGAATTATCTTAGAATTTCATAATTATTCTAATATATTTCTTTATGGCATTTCTTTACATGTTGCCTGATACGTACATGCCCCATCTCAGCATTCAAAATTTCTAGTAGTACCATGTTGGCATCAGTAGCACAGGTACCTCTGAATAAAAATCGAATATTTTGGAACTTGTTACATTCTCTCATTTATTAAGTACCGAAAGGTGCTTTATGCTAACAGTGTGGGGAAACGTGTCTGTCTGTCTGTCTGTCTGTAACTCTAACTCCTCTAAGGCTATAAAATTTTTTTAAAATCTGTTTTCGTCAGTCGATGAATATGGTTAATGACACGAACCAATTACAAATATTATCTAAATCGGTTCATTGGCACGTGCACAAATGGTACCTCTATTTTCCCGCCTAGCAATGTTCAATGGGAAGATATATTGAATAATATATCAAACAAAGCGTAATGACGAGATGGAAGCGGTTGTTCATTACTATTTCGTCAGTCAATGAATATGGTACGTGACACGAATCAATCACAAATACGAGGCGCATCCAGAAAGTAAGTTTCCGATGTTTTCCCCTTTAAAGTAAACGTAATTAGCCGTGTCAATTGCGCATGCGTAACAGATCTATGACGTATCAATCATATGCCAGCCGGACCGGTCCCGCCTCGTGCCAGTAGCGTGGTAGCAATGGCCCAAAATGGAAGCTCTTATTTCTTCTCCCGCCGCCTGCGAGGTTCGGTCGGTGGTAACGTTCTTGAATGCACAAAGCATTGAGCCAATTGAAATTCATCGTCAGCTCTGTCAGGTCTATGGGCCGAACATCATGAGTAAGCAGAATGTGCGTCGCTGGTGTAGGCAGTTTTCCGAAGGTCGTCAAAGTGTCCATGATGAAGAGCGCAGTGGGCGACCATCCCTCATCAATGATGATCTTGTTGAGCCCTGATCTTGCTCCCAGCGATTTTCACGTTTTCTTGCACCTCAAGAAATTCCTGTCCTCCGGTGAGCGTTTTGGCAACGACGAAGAGCTGAAGACGTCTGTCACAGGAGGCAGAGTTCTACGACAGGGGGATACAAAAGTTGATCCCACGATACGACAAGTGTCTCAATTCTGGTGGTGGCTATGTTGAAAAATAGCTGAAACATTGCTGTACTTGTTGCCAATAAATATGTTCCTGTAAGTGTGAGTTCTTTTTTTTTAATAGGGAAACTTACTTTCTGGATGCGCCTCGTATTATCTAAATCGGTTTATTAGCACGTGCACAAATGGTACCTTCACGACCCCACCTAGCAATTTTCAATGGAGAGATATATTAAGTAATATATCAAACAAATCGTAATGACGAGATACAAGCTGATATAAATTACTATTTTCGCCAATTAATAAATTTGGTTCCGGGAAAGAACCATTTTGAAAATGGTTGTAATCGAAACAATGACACGTGCTCTAATAGTACCCTTATGACATCCTCAAAAATTTTCAATCCTTAAATATGGCATGTAATATATCAAACGACTTGGAATGATGTGTCATGAATGAATATAACGTAAAATTAATGATAGAAGTAATTGATTTTATATTATCTTATCTTATAAAAGCGGGTAGGTTAAACAAAGGGAAAAAAAACAAAAACGGAGATAACTTAGGCACTTATTCCATCGAGGGAATTTTGCGCCAAGACCCATAAACCAATGAACTTATAAGAAGCCAGACTCGCCAAGAAATTGAGTCAGGCTCCCCACTGGATCTTGGTGAATGTCCCCAAGAAAAGTAGAATTTAACGTGAGGTGGCGAAGATGTGCCAAAGCGACACATTCAAAAAGAATGTGATGGACTGTTTCATCCACCAAATTACACTTTGAACACAGTGGTTTCTCCCGAAGGATCCCCATTCTGTGTAAATATTTTCGTAGCAAATCATGACCTGTAAGAAAGCCCATGATAACTCGTAATTTGTTTGTATTAAGCCGCAGAATACTGGTTGTTAGACTCTTGAGTGGGTTTCCTAATCATGAATCTAGCATGTTTTTGATCGGTGGTCTTTTCCCACCTTTTTATCATCGCTTGATAAGAAATGTTGAATGAATATAACGTTTAATCAGTGATAGTGTAAAATGGTTCTAAGGAACCTTGTTTAGCGGAACCATTATGGTTCATTGGAAATTTCATTGCCATAAGTAGAAAACAAACCTTAAGGAATAAGGGCTATTGTTTATTAAATTAATGTGTTCTAATAGTTTAAAGTATGTAAGTTATTTTTTTATAGGCAATTAAATAAGAAACCTTGGGTGCCTAGTGAAAACTCTCGTATTTGTAGTACACATTTTGTAGGCGGAAGAAAATCAGAAAAACAAAGTAGTGACGCTTATATTCCCACAATTTTTCCAAAGAATACAAGAAAAAGAATTCATGTCCTGAAAGAGGACTTAGGCTACGTAGACGTAAAGAAAAAAAAAATAACTTCTGCGATTAAATCTTACGAAATAGATTGCGAAACAGGTAATTATTTGGTATAGGGTAATATTTGTATAAATTAGTTAGGTAATAGAACGTATAAATACGTTCATTATTTATAAAAATATGATTGCTTTCAAAAAGCTTTTTTCCCATACAGTTTTAAATTCAGGCTGAGATCGTAGTTTTTGTAGTAATTTTTTATTTTCTATTGCTTTTTATCTTGAGCTATGCATTTTATTCAATTCCTATATTACTGCGTGATAATATGTATAATTTACCTTTGAAAAAAGATTTCGATCGAAATAAATCGCAGTTAACACTTTGAAATCCACACTGAATAAACACGGTACCCATAATCGGAGATTTAAATAGCGATCCAAACTTAAATAGCGGAGATCATGTCTGTATCATCGACTATGAAAGCGGGGACAGGGAATCATTCACCCCAAATTTGACAATAGCCGCCACTAGAATGGCGCTACGGTCGCTTTCTAGAGATACGCAACTAGCCTATACGACTAAAAATAGGCAAGAACAACGCCAATAAGAAATGTCTACAAGAACGTCTTACACCCATATATGTATCTTTGAAAACCAAATACGAATCCAGGTCAGCCAAAAAAGCTATATTGCCTTTTATTTATATAGATTAAATTTTCACCATGTGGATCCTGGCGCATTCAAACTGTGTGCAAAAATATCAAAGTCGCTCCTGATTGGCCAATTTGAAGAAATCAAACGGTGATTGGTTTCCAGAGGAAAGGACGTTCTCTAAAAGGTCGGCGCTTCTCAACGCCAACTGGTGGAAACAACACGAAACAGTCACTTGATCAGCAGACATCGATGCACAAACAACGCAGGAGCGGTTCCAACAATACGAACAACACACGCTTTGTAAAATTAACCAGACTCAGCGGACAGGTGGGCTAGGCTTAAACAAGTACAAAGATAAATACGAGGGGAGATGAAAAAGTAAGTTGCACTTCCACGGTATGGCCATTTATTACAACACCTATACAAAAGCAAAACGGCTATAGCAGCATACAATGTAGGTTCACTTTTCCACATAGTCCCCAAGAGACCCTAAACATTTATCCGAACGATCAACCAACTTTTCGTTTCCGGGTGCATAGAAATCTCCTACAGCGTTTTGTAACCACACGGTGACAGCCGCTTTCACCTCCTCATCAATTTCCACCAGTTTTATGCGCTGATTCTCTGTAATGATCACATCGATACGGTCAACATTTGCAATGGTACGGGACGTTGCGGACCTGCCTACGCGATCTTCGTCTGTGATATCCGTGCGTCCTGCTTCAAATTGTTGACACCACTTTACAATTCCTTGCCGGGAAACTGCACGCTCTCCATATACAGCAGTGATTTCACGATGAATGTCCGTGCAATTCACCCGTTTGGCCCATAGAAATCGGATTGCTGCTCGCACCTCAAGTTTGGAGTGGACATCCAGTTGACGCGCCATTGCTTTTAGCCCGCTAGTCACACAAAACACGACGGGAAACCACAGCAACCGTCCTATCCGACGTCTGTCCCTTTCTCCGCTTTGCCCAAGAGTGCGACACACAGCGCGCTCCTGCGGCGAGTTAGTGCAACTTACTTTTTGATCTCCCCTCGTACTTAATAAAATACATATTATGATACAATATAAGTGATCATTCTATCACATTGCCATAGTTCTAAGGACCAAGTGACTGCCATCCCCGCAAATCCGACCCCACTGGAACAATTGGCCTAAACTTCATAGCAATGTAGATCTTGCCAAGAGGAATCTAGATACTGAATTACACGCCGTTACGTACCTAAATAGATGTGTTTCCCTCTCTGAATCCCACCCCCGTAATTCCGAATTCAGTGTACCAATCAAAACTAAACTAAATAGTGCAGATGAACATGCCCATAGTAAGCTACATTCCGAATTTAACAATCTATCTCAAAAAATATAGAAATTATGAAGGGAACGGACTGACATTATAAAACCAATAAGTAGCTCCATTATTCCGCTACTTAATAATAAGCTTATAGATTATGAGCACTTGAGGCATAGAAATTAATGCCTAGGCATGAGAGAGAAATTACTCTAGGCATTATTGATTGCACACGCCTCCGTTATGACCAGTTTCTTCATTTCAAATATACATAAATTACAAATTAGAATTTTACGGGTGGAATACATAAACAATACACTTCTTCAATGGTTTATGTGACAGTATCCATTTAGCCTTTCGGTACTTGATTATATCATTCATTAATGGTTTATTCATTCATGATATGTCTTTACAACTTGATTGACATATTATATGCCCGATCTTTGCAATGAAAATTTCCACATGGTACCATAATCGTATCATTATCACAGGTACCCATGAATCAAAATCGTCCTTCTTCGTATTTAATAATTACACTTATGTATTCGTTCATAGCATGTCGTTACAAATTGTTGGATACACTATCAAGCCAAAATTAATCGGTTGCTTTCGATTTTAGACGTTTTGTCGAATATCTAGAAAAATACTTGACGAATTATACTAAAATTTCAGGGGTATAAAGAAGATTTTACACCTCATATATTTCAGCAAAGGTTTTCTTCCGAAGGCAAATAGGGGACCAACAACCACCGTTTTGGAGTGAATGTTTGTGCAGGGATTCTAGGAGACTATTTGATTGGGCCATACATGTTCCCAACTGTAGTGACAGGTCAACATTACCGCCGGTTTCTACTCAACACGCTTCCAGATCTTCTGGAGGACGTTCCTCTTGCTGTCCGCTCGTGTGACTCGCCGATGCAAATTTTTCAGGAAGTTTAACTATTAAATTACGAGGGTATTTATTTTTCGGCCAGTTTTAAAAATCTGCAACTTATATTTCAAAAATAAATCAAGAAAAAATACCACATTATCAACCTTAATAAATCCAAGTCAACCAAAAAATAATGTTTGGGATCACCTTGTAAAAAATAATGCTTGAAATACGTTGTAGCTGTAGCATATGATTATTTTTATTTTGTTTTATTAGAGGAAGATGCAATGATGCCGTCCGGGAACCGGTATGGTACAAAACCGACGAGTTAGGTCCCCGGGGACTACTTGAAATAAATAGAATAATAAAACATACAGTTAGTGACGTATAAAGGAAAAAAAACATTACAAAAGTTAAACAAAACAGGGCAGACCAAAATAAAAACAAAAATAATATTGGAAAAGCACTTAGAATAATCATTTTGAATACAAAACATTGATGAATGTAGACAAATAAAATAAATAAGTAATTTAAATTAGTGATCTACAAAATAAATTATGAGAAAAAAATACTAGGAAATTTAAAAATTAAAGATTATTTTCATACCCTAGATAATATTAGGGTCAAAAAAAATTAATACAACTAGTAAGAATGCTAATTTAGCTGAACCCAGAAGTTACTAAACAATTATGATTAAACTTAAGGGATGTTGTTGACAAATATAAAATTTTTTAAAGCTTTTCTAAAGGCATTATAAGTAGGTAAAGTACGAATATTCAAGGGTAGCTGAGACCAGTATTTGATGCCAGTAAAAGAAATCCATCTACCTCAATAATTATTTCTGATTAAGGGTAACCGGATATTACTGGCTATAGGTTGGATAGGTATGGAAATGTTGATGTAGTCTTATATTTAGAGAAGAAGATAGGGACAATTGAGAGTTAGTGGCTTTATAAATAAAAGAACATAATTGGATAGTATAGAGCTGATGAATAGTTGGAATGCGTAAAAGCGCAAAGTAATGAGAGACTGAAGAAGACAAGTTTAATTTCAAAAATGTACGTAGGAACCATTTCTGTAATTTTAAGATTCTATTTAGATTATACGAAGTGGAGGATCCGTAACAAAGTGAGGAGTGTATCAAAGAGTAGTAGAAGATTAATAGAATGTGGTTTGGAAGATATTGGAGTCTGGAGATCATCCCTTGATTTTTATTATTGATTATGAGGCTTCTATTACGGAGGGTTGATTCAGATAAAATGAGACGACTTTGCAGTTCTGTTACGATGGGGTAATACCATGGCGCTACCATCGGTTGTGTTCGATGTGAGAACCACGTTGTTGGACTATCGCCCGGCACTGAGTAGGCTGAGTTTGAGGGACTCCATGGGAAGTTCGTTCCACACCTGCTGACACACTTTCCATAGCCCATCAACGGTGCTTGGTCGGCGACATCCGAGCCGTCGTTTCAGGAGACCAAAACCACAGAAATCCATCGGTGATGCGTCAGGAGATTTTACAGGCACATGAGAGAAGGGAATAACTCGTATGCCCGTCTCCTGTTCCATCTTCATGTAGTAAGCCACAGATGACTTGGCAGTGTGGCTTGATGCCTTGTCCATGTGGATCCAAACTTTTGATTGCTCACCAGGGTACAGACGTGGGATATCCTGCCGTTATGTGTGGTCCATTAAATTACTCTGGAAGTAAGCTGCACTAATTTTACAGTTTCCAGGAACTCGAAGAATCGTGAGCAGTCCACGTGAGCAATATCCGGCAACCACCATGAAGCCCTTTGAAAACTTTTCCTTGCACCTTCGGACAAAATCGGACCTGCCCTTGCCCCCTCTTTCGCGATAGTAAATTGCCCTGGGTTTGTTGGTGTCATCGAGGTACACCCAAGCTTCATCCAAGGAGACAACCCACTTCCATCGGTCACCTGCAAGATGGTTTTCATACAGTTTTCTGGCGTTGGTGAATCGTTCCTGCACGTGCCTGGCCGACAGTCTGTGACCGCGCACTTTATGACGTCGCTCCAGCCCAAGATTGTCATGAATTATTCTGGAGACTCTTGCCTGTGAAATACCTTTGGGCTAGACTTCTCTGTGTGGGGGGATTTTCTTTCAGCACTTCAGACCGGAGTTCTCGCACTATCTGAGCTGGGCGTGTTGGCTGGGGCTTGTTTCTGGTCTGCTTCTCTGCTCGTCCACGTTCTTTAGATGATCGCAATTTGTTCTTTTTGATTATTCGATCCACAGTAGCTTTGGATACCACAATACCATTTCGTTTGCATAATTCCACAATGCACGAAAGACTGAAGTTAGCGTCGGAAAGGCCAAACATAAACCCTTCCCAAAAAGCTGTGATTTTGGAAGCCATGTTTCAGCACGAAATGTCCCAAATAACAGCAACAAGTGTATACAAAGCTAATCCCCATGAATAGTGGACGAGTCATGCAAATCACATTCCGTCAAGGTCATACGCGGCGTTTAAAGTCGTCTCATTTTATCTGAATCAACCCTCCGTATTTAGCTGTGTTCGTTTGTATGAGAATAGCACGTATATTCATGGAGATATAAAAGTTTCTTTAAAAAAAATCGAAATATTGTCGAAAGTTTTGTTTATAACATGCAGGGTTTTCAACCCAATGCAATGCCATTTTCAGTAAACTTGACAAACTACAGTAGAGACAACAGCCTGTAATCAGAATATTAAAATACTTAATATTTGATGAAATATGAGCATTTTTACTAAATAATGTTTAACTGCGCATGCGTTACCAAATTGTCTTTTGCACAATTTATTAGCCAAATGTTTAGAGTTACTCTTTTAAAAAACCCAAGCAAATATCCTGAAAATTCAGAAAGATATTGCCGAGAGAATGAGTTGAATTTCAGTTGCTCTCAAAAATAAACAATACTATATGAGATTTTCTCCAATTTTTTATTTTTAGATGGACACCAGAAATTTTCAACTTCTCTTTCTTGCGCTGAGGGGGTGGGTTCTAGAAATTAAGGCGTCGACTGCTTAGGTCATTTTGCGCCTTTTACACAAGTTATATCTGTACGCAGCCCGGGACAAACACAAACATCCATGCCCACGGCGGGATTCGAACCCACAGCCAGGCGGACTCGAGAACTAGAAAGCCTACGCCCTAGCCCTCTCGGCCACCTGGTCGGCCTTTCTTACGCTGACATGAACTCAATATGAGATCAATATGCCTTCGTATTACCATAAGGAGAATCCGTTTATACTGGTGTCTGGTCCAAAAGTAAAAAAAAAATTGGAGAAAACCCCTTATTGTTTCGCTTATTTTTGAGAGCAAGTGAAATTTAATTCATTCTATGAACGATATCTTTCTGAATTATCATGATATTTGCTTGGGCTTTTTATAAGAGTAGCTCTATACATTTGGCTAATAAATTATGCTAAAGACATTTTTGGTAACGCTTGCGCATGCGTAGTTAAACATTATTTAGTAAAAATGCTCATATTTCATCAAATATTAAGTATTTTTATATTCTGATTGCAGTGTGTTATCTTTACTGTAATTTGTTAAGTTCACTGAAAATGGCAGTGCATTGGGTTGAAAACCCTGCATGTTGTAAACAAAACGCTTAAAATAAAATTTAGATTTTTTTAAAGAAACTTTTATATATCGATGAATATACGTGCTATTTTCATACCAATGAACACAAATAAATAAAAGAAGCCTCGTAATCATATGCTAAAGCTACAACGTATTTCAAGCATAATTTTTACAGGGTGATCCCAAACATTACTTTTCTGGTTCACTTTGTTGCTGGTCCCCTATTTGCCTTTGGGAAAAAACCTTTGCTGAAATATATGAGGAGCAACATCCTTTTTACACTCCTGAAATTTTAGGATAATTCGTCAAGTATTTTTCTAGATATTCTTGACGAAATCGAAAATGTCCGATTACTTTTGGCTAGATAGTGTATCTTAACAGTGAAAGTTTTCAATGGTAACATAATGGTGTCATTAAAACATGAACCACTGAATCAAATTCAACCATCTTCTTACTTTGTAATTATTCTTATATGATGGGTTGTTATAAATTCCTTCATACAGTATATGCCATACCTTTGCATTGAAAATTTCCAAATAGTACCATAATGGTATCATTAGCACAGGTGCCCCTGAATAAAAATCGACTATATTTGCACTTAAAAATTATTCTTATATATTCCTTCAGAACATGTCATTCCAATTTGTATGCAATATCACACACCCTATATCTTGGCACTGGTAATTTCCAATAACACAATAATTTATCATTAGCACAGGTACCACTGAATCAAATTCGACTGTCTGCGAACTTATTATACAGGGTGAGGCATTTATCGTGAGACAAGTGAATATCTCAGAAACTAAGCATTGTACGAAAAAATGTCCAAAATCAAAAGTGAATTATTTCGCGGGGTAAATTCATTAGTTAAAAAATCCCCTCCCCCCCTTTGAGGGAGGCTGGGGGGAGGGGGTAAGTTTGAAATCTTAAATAAGAACCCCTATTTTTAATGGTATTTTCAGATTGTACACAATATTCGAGAAATGTTTTATTCTTGGTGTTTTTTCAATTGATCCAACCGTTTAGGAGGTAGAGGCTCTTCCATCATGAAACCCCCCGTGCTTCGGAGGGCACGTACTGTCATCTCGTAGCAGTCGTTATTTAATGGGATGGCGCAAAACTCCCTCTGTACTAGATACTGATACTACCCCCTCCCCTCAGCCCCCCCTCACAAGAAGGGGGGGGGGGTAATTTCTTAACTAATGAATTTCCCCCGCGAAATAATACACTTTTGATTTTGGGTATTTTTTCGTAAAATGCTTAGTTTCCGAGATATTCAGTTGCCTCAAGATAAATGCCTGACCCTGTTCATGATACGCATTAAAAGTTATTTGTTATATTATGTATCATATCTTTTTTATATTACGCTTATATATTCCTTCATGATACCTTAATAGTATAATTAGCCCATGTACCTCTGAATCAAATTTGACATTCTGCGAACTTATTGTTTACTCTTTTATATTCGTTCATGACACTTCATTACATGTTGTTTGATATACTGTATTATATGCAGTATCTTTGCATTGAAGAATTCCAAATGGTACTATAATGGTATCTTCATAATAGGTATCCGTGAATCAAAATCGTCCACCTTCGAACTTATTACATGTTATTACACTTTTATTATCGTTCATTGTAAGTCGTTAGAAGATGTTTGGTATATTACATGACATATCTTAACATTGAACTTTTTTAATGGTACCATAATGGTACCATTAGCACAGTTACCTCTGAATATAATTTGACAATCTTTGAACTTACTAATTACTCTTATTTGTTTGTTCATGACATGTCGTTACAAGTTCCTTGATATATGATATAACCTGACACAGGAAATTTCTAATGACCATCACAGAGAAATAAGAAACAGAGGGGAAACTCCCTATAGCCACAAGGGAAACTTTTCTGAGATCACGTGACGAAAGTCAACCAATGAAAGTTTCCTTAAAAACGCTCCTGGCTTCGCGGCGCTACTGTCGGTTTCGTCATAATTACGTCATTCTCCCGCAAATG